>OY723391.1:5306741-5801741 GCA_963210295.1 Ophion ellenae
TTATTTTCCTCGAAATATCAAGGATGTCCAAGAAAAACGTGTATCTGGTTTTTGGTTATTTCCAAACCAATATTTGATTATATTAAATGAACATTTTCATCGATGTGTTTGTTACCTACAAATGATTCCGCATCCATCTATCGATCCATCCATCCATCCATCTATACATACATCATCTATCCATCCATCCATCTTTCCATCCATCCATCCATCTATCGATCCATCCATCCATCTATCCATCAATCCATCGATCCATCCATTCATCTATCTATCTATCCATCCATCCATCTATCGATCCATCCATCCATCTATTCATCTATCCATCGATCCATCCATTCATCTATCTATCTATCCATCCATCCATCTATACATCCATCCAACTATCCATCCAGCCATCCATTCATCTATCTATCTATCCATTCATCCATTCATCCATCTATCCATCCATCCATCCATCCATCTATCTATCCATACCTCGATACTTTGGTATCGAGATACAAAAAAGATACTCGCTAAATTTGTATCGAGTAGCGAAAAAAATTTCGCTACTCGATATTTTTGTAGCGAGTAGCGAAAAAAATTGCGCTACATTTGTATCGAGTCGCGAAATTTTTTCGGTACTCGCCACATTTGTATCGAGTAGCGAAATTTCTTTCGCTACTCGCTACAAATGTATCGAGTAGCGGAATTTTTTTCGCTACGGGCTACTCGATACTTCAGTATGAGAGTGTCGAAAATGTATCGAGTAAGCGAAATTTTGTTCGAAAAATCGGTATACCGATATAGCACTGTAGTGGCGAACACAGACACTTTTCGCCTTCTTCTTCTCTCTATATATAACCGACAGTTAGTCATAGGCAACACAAAAAAATAGGCACGTGAAATTTAAAAAAATCAAGATCGATGCTCATCTTATATAGGGGAGACCGGGGAAAGCGGGATGCGCAAACCAATCACGGATTTTTTTTCTTCAAAATTCTGTTTTTTTTTCAAGTTATTTGAGAAAAAATATTTGTTCACCAAACAAATATGGATTATTGTATACAAACAGTAGTATTGGAGATAGTACACACCGCGGAAGTGGATACTTCTTTGCACTACGTTCCGAATCGTGAAAATCGATGAGTGACTGAAAATTCCCCAAGAATCAAAAAATTATCCGATTCTCGTGTTCGAAATCGCATTAGAAAAAATAATTACAGTCATTTGAATAGAAGCATAATTTTACGAAAAATCGAGAATTGTTTTTTCGTGTTTTAATATTGAATTTTTGAGATGTCGATGAAAACTCAATGTGATTCGTGTTTCACAGAAAATTTGCTATAGGATTGGCCTAAAAAAGAACCCAACAGAAGAACTAAAAATTTTCCGAATTTTTTCGACCTATGCCTTTGAAAAATTAGTGAAAATCGGCTGACTGAAATTTCACAAAATCGAAAAATCATGCGATCCTCATGATCCAAGTCGCATTTTAAAAGGTAACTGAATAAAAAAAATAAGCGTAGAGAGAAGTGGCTATCTCATCAGCAAAAATAGTTACAGTCGTTTAAATAGAAACATAATTTTAAGAAAATTTGAAAATTTATCATTCCGATTTTTTTTTTCAAAATTCAAGAAAAAATGCACTTCACTTCTCACTAATGCACTAATTAGAATATTCGTACTTCGTGATTTTTTAGGGGATGTAAGGGGATGAGGGTGGATTAATGCCAACCTACAACCCCTACGAGGTCGGCGCCGTGAGACGAAATGTGCAGAAAAATCTAGGCTTTCGTTTTGTCCACAGCGCCGAAGTCGTGGAAGTTCATTTTGGGAGTGAAATAGTGGGGTGAAATTTTGAAAAATCAGTTTTAATTCAATAACTCTTTAGAAAAAAATCGTACACTTTTTGTTCAAATGGGAACGTTGTAGCCCTTGAAAAGACGCGTCGATCAAGTATTTGATCATCACTCTCCGATAATATCTTCACCCCCCCCAAAAATGGTTAAAATACCAAAAAGATGGTTTATTGAACAACTCAAAAACTATCGGTTTTTCGGGTATGGTTCAAATGTACGAAATGTAGAGAATAATTTTCTCTATATTGTCGTTTCTATGGACCACCCTTGAATTTTCGCTTCGACGCAATCGACGCAATCGACGCATCTTTTCAAGGGCTACAACGTTCCCATTTGAACAAAAATTGTATGAATTTTTCCTAAAGAGTTATCGAACGAAAACTGATTTTTCAAAATTTCACCCCACTTTTTCAACCCCAAAATGAACTTCCACGACTTCGGCGCTGTGGACATCCTAAGGCGGGGCATCCGAGATTTGGAATTTGCCATTTCGCTGGTGCCGCCTGCTCGATCTTCTTCGTCAGTTTGCGAGAGACAGTGTTCGCTGGCCTCGCTCCATTGCTGCAGCATATTCAATATCCAAACAATCTGGAAAAAGTAATAAATTCGATATAGTATTTTTTAAATTACAATTCACAATATCAATGTTAATCACTTGTGCATGAAAAATAGATGCCACATTAGCATCATAACCTCAACTCATTTAATATTCAATTCGCGAATTATAAGTTATAATTCGCGAATTGAATGAATTAAATATATTTGGAGATGTTGTTTTGGAGATGTTGGAGATTGAATGTTTGTTATAATTTATTAAAAAAAATCTCCAAATGTGTTTAATTAATTATTCTATTATGAAAAAAAAAAATACTTTTTTCTTACCTGCGCTTATTATAATATCGGTTTTTCGTAAAATTTCGTAACAAAAGATGCAAAACAAGAATGACGTATTTCTTTTTCTTCTTCTTCTTTACTATTCGGCTGGATTCTCGGTAGGTAACATGAGTCTAGCCTGCCTAGGTTCCCGTATCGGCCAAGGGTTAGAATGACGTATTTCGCCGGGTCTGTAGTATTAATATGCTGCTCACTTCGTTGCATCACCAACGCCACACTTCACATTGTACTCCCCGCAACAGGAGCGCTCACCGTCGCTCAATTTCGAACTCGAATTTGAGTTTCGAATTTAGTTGCATTATATTTAGAATTTAGAAAAAGTAAATGTTTCAACTTTAATCCGTACAGAGACACGTAATACGATAGAGTAACAGAGAAAACTCTCGTGAAAGTTCAACGACAAATTGTTGTGGGTGAAAAACTTTTGTTTCGGCGTATTTTGGCTATCTGAAAAATATACTTCATGATGAATATTGGAATTGGATAGTAATCAATAAACATTTTGTGTTGTAAATCACGCAGGTAAGTTTCTTTGAATGTTATAAATATGCACGATATCAATGTTTTCATTCCATTGCTCTTGAAAATTCGTTTCTCCATCGTTTAACCCATTAACGCCCAAGAATCGCCATTTTTTCCTTCATTTTCAAGCCAGATTTTTATTATATAAAAAAAATCATAAAAAATGTCGAGATACGTTCCCTAGTATTTTCGAGTGTGCTCTTTCAGTATCTGGGGTTAAAATCGGGTTTTGTCCATTAGGAAAAATAATATGGCGGCTTTTAAACAAAAAAAAAACAGGAAAAATCGAGGACACTTTTTTTTCAAATTTTTTTTCACATCGAAGCCGTTAAAAAGTCAGGTTTTTTTTTCAACCATGGGTGCATAGAATAGTGACGATTGAACAATACATTTTTTTAATTCGTCGTTATCAACATTTTCACCCCCAAAATGGCGCTTTTCACCCCCTGAGTTACACGAAAAATTTTACGCTCGGTGTCCCAAATGAAAAGTAGTTGGATTTGGACGAAAATTGATACTCGGAGGTTTTTGAGGTCGCTGATTATGATTCTATTCTCAAAATTCCGAAATTCAAAATGGCGGATCCAATATGGCGGACACAAATGCAAAAGTTCATTTGAATTGGATAAAACGTGGTACTCGGGGGTTTTCGAGGTCGCTGATTATGATTCTGCTCTCAAAATTCCGAAATTCAAAATGGCGAATCCAATATGGCGGACAAAAATGCAAAAGTTCATTTGAATCGGATGGAATGTGGCACTCGGGGATTTTCGAGGTCGCTGATTATGATTCGGCTCTCAAAATTCCGAAGATAAAAATGGCGGATCCAATATGGCGGACACAAATGCAAAAGTTCATTTGAATTGTATAAAACGTGGCACTCGGGGGTTTTCGAGGTCGCTGATTATCATTCTGCTCTCGAAATTCCGAAATTAAAAATGGCGGATCTAATATGGCGGACACAAATGCAAAAGTTCATTTGAATTGGATAAAACGTGGCACGCGGGGGTTTTCGAGGTCGCTTAATATATTTCTGCTCTCAAAATTCGGAAATTAAAAATGGCGGGTCGATTATGGCGGACAAAAATGCAAAAGTGAATTTCGGAATTTTGAGAGCAGAGTCATAATCAGCGACCTCGAAAACCCCCGAGTGCCACGTTTTATCCAATTCAAATGAACTTTTGCATTTGTGTCCGCCATATTGAATCCGCTATTTTTAATTTCGGAATTTTGAGAGCAGAATCATAATCAGCGACCTCGAAAACCCCCGAGTGCCACGTTTTATCCAATTCAAATGAACTTTTGCATGCGTGTCCGCCATATTGGATCCGCCATTTTGAATTTCGGAATTTTGAGAACAGAATCATAATCAGCGACCTCAAAAACCTCCGAGTACCAATTTTCGTCCAAATCCAACTACTTTTCATTTGGGACACCGAGCGTGACATTTTTCGTGTCACTCAGGGGGTGAAAAGCGCGATTTTGGGGGTGAAAATGTTGATAACGACGAATTAAAAAAATTTATTGTTCAATCGTCACTATTCTATGCACCGATGGTTGAAAAAAACCGGACTTTTCAACGGCTTCGATGTGATAAAAAAGTTTGAAAAAAAGTGTCATCGATTTTTCCTGTTTTTTTTTTGTTTAAAAGCCGCCATATTTTTTTTCCTAATGGACGAAACCCGATTTTGATCCCAGATTCTGAAAGAGCACACTCGAAAATACTAGGGAACGTATCTCTTCATTTTTTATGATTTTTTTTATATAATAAAAATCTGGCTTGAAAATGAAGGAAAAAATCGCGATTCTTGGGCGTTAATGGGTTAATTATACAAATATCATAATTAAAACATAATAATTTTCAATACAAATTTTAATCCGGGAAGCACAACTTGGTACATCTTTTTAAATACTCAAACATTTTTATTCGTTAATTGGAATTTTAATTCGAAATTATGCCAAATTTAAATTCGGAAAATGAAATTTGCCACTTTATTTTAAATACTCCAAACTTCAATTTCCAAATTCCCAATTTAAATTGGAGAATTAAAATTCCAAATTACTTATTACGAATAATCATTTTAATTCGAATTTACTATAAATTTTAATGCGAGAATAAAATATTTGTACATAATTTAAAATACTCCAAATTTCAATTCAAGAATTAAAAATTGGTGCATCATTTTAAATACTCCAAATTGTAAGATGGGAATTAAAATTCGGTACATAATTGGGATACCCCACATTTTAAATCTTGAATTCATTTAATTTTAAATTAATTTTAAATTCAATCTTTAATTTTTATTTAATAAAATTAAAATTATGTACTAAATTTTAATTCCCATTTCAAAATTTGGAATATTTGAAATGATGTACGAATTTTTAATTCTCGAATTGAAGTTTTGAGTATTTTAAATTGTGTACCAATATTTAATTTTCGCATTAAAATTTGGAGTAAATTCGAATTGAAATGAATATTCAGAGTAATTTGGAATGAAAACTTTAATTCTCGAATTCCTCAAATTTCAATTCGAGAATTAAAATTTTGTAAATCATTTTTAATACTCCGAATTTTAATTCAGGAATCAACATTTTATATACAATTTCAAATACTCTAAATTTTTATTTGGGAATACAAATTTGGTATTAAATATTTGTTACGCCGAATTTTAATGTGAGAATTTGTTTTGCAATTCAAAATTGCTTTCAATATTAATATTAATTCGACTTTATTCCAAATTTTGATTCGAGAATAAAAATTAAATCTATTAATTCGAATCTATTTCGTTCAAGAATTGAAATTTATTACATAATTTTATTCACCGCAAATTTTTAATATTTATTGGGTTTAAATTAAATTTAATCGTTAACAATAATTGACTCTTTCTCCGTTGCAATAAATAGAGAATTGATTTTATTATTATAGTCGTAATCGTTGTGAAACTTTTTTATCTTCACTGAACATTATCATGATATGAGATTTAATTTTGAAAGCGTCTTCGTCACTTTTCTCCCACTCATTCATTGGGTTGCTAGTTTTTTAACTTAATGATGAATCTGTAGTTGTTTATAGTCTTTTAAGGTTCACGCATAACAACATTTATATACAATTCTTCTTAAATTGAGACGTACTAGTTATATAGTAATATAGTATGTACATCTAAATAAGAACACGTGCATATACATTCAAACACGTTATATTTTTAGTATATAACAAGAAACATGCCGGAAGGAGCAGCCGGAGGTTCTTCCAACGAAATACTACAAAGTAAGCTATGATGATTTATTAAGATATTCCCGGAAATTACCATATAAACATTTTTTTAAATCAAACTCTTAATAGGGTTGAACAGTTTCTGATATAATCATTGATAGATCGTAGTTTCAATCGCTGATTAAAAAAACTTCAATCAAAATAATTCAACTTGTTTTGGTACACACAACGTTAGACGAGGAAATGGAATCCGAGGCATCTGACGGTGAAGATAACCGAAATATCGAGGAACCAGAAATGCTGCAGGCTTTTTTGAACGAATGCGAGAAGCACCCCTTTTCTGATGGAAAGTATTACTCCATTGATGTCGAGAAATCTTTGAAAAAACGAAGGATTGTTGGAATTTGCCAATTATGCAACCATCATAAGGAAATAAGAGGGTCATTCAGGGCACCAACCAATTTTAGAACGCACATCGTGGTAGATTCCTGAAAACTTTTCATCCTGGAAATATTAACTGTTCATACGACTAGCTTATTTTATTCAGAAATGTTTATAATCGAAATTTTCTCACAGCGAATGCACCGTCTGCAATTGAAAGATTACGACGATTACAAAAAAAGTAGAAAACCAGAGCCAAATATCCGAGAACGGGACCAGTCAACAACTTGCAAATTCTCACAGAAAAAATTCGAAACAAACGTGTTGAATTATGTGATTGAAAGTATGGCACCCTTGAGCACTGTTGAGATGCCAAGTTTCAGAAAACTGTTCGATGGTATGTCGGTTATAACATTATTTCAATAAATACTAAGGCGAGGAATTTTCGAATATTATAATTGAGCTGATTGATAAATTTTGTTGAATGTAGAAGACTTAATATACGTATAATCATTATTTAACCACAAACGACTTTAATTTTATAAACATTTTCAATGTCCAAAAAACATATCAGGATGTTTTATCGACTGATCTCATTTAAATCACATTTGTTTTCGTGATCTGTATAGATTTTCACATCAAGCAAAGAAGCGCAGCGTTGAAGCATTTATCGAGGAATACACTTTGTAGACGCATAGAACAAGCGTTTGAAGAGAGAATGGTAGAAATTCGCAGCCTTCTTGAAAAAGAAGCGAATTATGTCTGCACCACTGCAGATATATGGACCTCACGGAGTCGCCGGTTTTTAGGCGTCACAGTACATTGGGTAAGGCACGATTCAGATTCATAAAGACATTCAGGAAAAAAGTTTTGTTGCTTCATTCAACTAAAAAGATCAAGATCAGAAAACGTAATTTATTTTTATTTTCTGAAAATTCACGTTGCAGATCGACTCCGCAACTTTGATGCGAAAATCTTTTGCCATCGCGTGTCGGAGATTCCCTGGAACGCATTCAGCGGAAGAGATAGCGTGCGCTCTATTTGATATCAATGAATCTTTCGGATTGAATGTAGAAAAGATTGTCGCAACCGTTACAGACAATGCTTCAAATTTTGCAAAGGCTTTCCGTGAATTTGGCGTCAGTTCGCTTGACAGTTTCTTGCCTGGTAAGTTACGATTTTAGTGTAGTTTATGTTTTATTCACCGGAAGAGCATAAAAAAAGTTAAACACGATTTCAAATACCACGGAATTTCAGATAGGAATTCGACCATCGATGACGATGATCAAATGGCCGTTGATCCCTCTCATACGACTTTCGATCACGAAGAAGAAGCTGTCCCTGCAGATGATTACGCGACATGCGACGAGCCCGAGTCGTTCAGATCATTGCCAAAGCAACTGCGATGTGCTAGTCATACGTTAAATTTGGTAGCATCTGTGGACACAGCCAAAATAATCAAGGCGTCGGATTACTTGTCTGCTAAGCATTCAGCAGCAATAGAAAAATGTACGGCCTTATGGAATGCAATGCGTTCGCCAAAATTGAAAGAGATTTTTGTGGAGAACGTGCAAGTCTCATTACCTCGTCCGGTGATCACGAGATGGAATTCTCTATACGATGCTTTACAGCGCATTGTTGATCTTAATGAAAGAATCGTCCCGATAAGCCCTCAAATCGGTATAAAAAATATATTGAACGATTCTGACTTCAGATACATCGAAGGGTATCTGAAGATCCTAAAACCAATTGCAGAAACGCTCGACCTCCTCCAAGGGGAAACCGTATGTCACTACGGATATCTTCTCCCATCTCTAGTGTCCTTGAAAAGAAAATTAAAGACGCTACAGAGCTCTGAAGCGAATACACGGTTTGCACCATTGATCACTGGTTTACTTAATTCGCTAGAGGATCGATTTAAACCATTATTCGATCTCGAAGATGAGGTGGCTGGAGCAGCCATTGCAGCCTGCAGCCATCCCCGCTTTAAAAAGCGTTGGCTTGCGTCCTTTTCGGACCCTATTCGCCGTAAAGTCGACGGTTTTTTCATGCGGGCTGCGGTCGAAGAACAGAGTAAGCTTTTGCCAGCGATTCCAGCAGTGAACATCCCTGCTCAACCAGGAGATGATTTTTTTGACTTTGGAGAGGAGCTCGAAGAGGTGATGCCCACAGAAAGTATCAGTGTTGAAGTCGCGAAGTATATGGCGAATTCAAGCACTGACTTGCAGATGCTGGTGGAGTATCCTGTAATAAGAACATTGTTCATAAAATTTAACACACCATTGCCATCATCTGCACCGGTTGAGCGATTGTTTAGTTTCGCAACTATGATGGACTTACCGAAATGGAACCGCTTAACGGATGATCACTTTGAGCAAAGGGTACTCATGAAAGCCAACTCCATCAAAGGTTCGAGTACCGTGTACCCTCGTCAAGGTGACAATTTGTGACCAGCTACGGCTAACTCATTTACAATTTGGTTGAGATATCGCCACTTCTAATTTCACAACCCACGGGATTTCGCTATTCACTCAATTTTTTATTATTTTCGTATTAGACTTTGGAGTAAAAGAATACAGTACAGGCGTGCTGTCGCTGAAGAACCCCGTAATCGGAAAAAAATAGACGAAGGCCAGTTTTTTGACAGGTCATTATGTAGGTGCCGCGGGTGCTAAATCCAAGTTTGCCTAAAAATCGGGGTGCAGGGTTCCTTTTAACGGGATGAAGGGGGATGGGGGTGGATTGATGCCAACCTACAACTTCTACGAGGTCGGCGCCGTGAGACAAAATGTTCAGAAAAATCCGGGCTTTACTTTTGTCCACAGCGCCGATGTCGTGGTAGTTCATTTTGGGGGTGAAAGAGCGGGGTGAAATTTTGAAAAATCAGTTTTAATCCAATAATTTCTTAGGATAAATTCGTACAACTTTTGTTGAAATGGGAACGTTGTAGCCGTTGAAAAGACGCGTCGATCGAATATTTTATCATTAATCTTAAAAATGTCTTCACTCTCAAAAAAATTATTGAAATACCAAAAAAATGGTTTATTTAATAATTCAAAAACAATCGATTTTTCGGGTATGGTTTAAGTGTACGAAATGTAGAGAATAATTTTCTCTATATTTTCGTTTCTATGGACCACCCTTGAAATTTCCTTTTTCCAACCCCTCTCGGGGGTTGAAAATAAAAAATGAAATTCTGGGAAAACTATTGACCGCACGAATTCGCCGCCGTGGAACAATTTTTAGCTTGAACGATCAGCTACATTTTTGTTCACAGCGCCAAACTCATATCCCTGTATTTCGGTCAATAGTTTTCTCAGAATTTCATTTTGAATTTTCAACCCCTGGGAGGGGTTGGAAAAAGCAACGTTCAAGGGTGGTCCATAGGATCGAAAATATAGAGAAAATTATTCTTTACATTTCGTACATTGAAACCATCCCCGAAAAATCTATTGTTTTTGAGTTATTCAATAAACCATTTTTTTAAAATCTTTCAACAATTTTTTTGGCGGTGAAAATATTATCGGAGAGGGATGATCAAAGACTCAATCGACGCGTCATTTCAAGGGCTACGACGTTCCCACTTGAACCAAAATGGTATGAATTGTTCCTAAAGAGTTATCGAATTAAAACTGATTTGTCAAAATTTCACTCCACTTTTTCACCCCCAAAATGAACTTCCACGACTTCGGCGCTCCGAACAAAAATAAAGCCCGGATTTTTCTGAACATTTTGTCTCCCGGCGCCGACCTTGTAGCGGTTGTACTTTGGCATTAATCCACCCCCATCCCCCTTCATCCCCTTAAAAAAAAACCTATACCGCGATTTTTAGGCAAACTTGGATTTAGCACCCGCGGCACTTCCAAAATCACCTGTCAAAAAACTAGCCTTGTTCTAATTTTTTCCGATTCCAATATACAGCACGACTGTACTAATATGCGATTATCGGTCAGCGATCTATTCGCCCGAAAGATTTTTACTTTTTCCATTTCATTAAATTTTAATATCTTATAGAGTTTCTCCAAAACAAACATTTAATTTACGTGAAAGCGTGTACTTTAATTTAATAATTTCGTCGGATATCGCCACTTCTGTTAACTAGTATGTAAATATTAAGATAATATCCGAAAAATCTAAACTTTTTTTTATTATTTGATTATGTCAATTATATTAATTATTATTTATTTAATTATCAATGCCTACGAGTTATTTTTATTCCTGCAATTATACCTTCCCTGATTCCACTCATTGCTACTACTACCATTGAGTCATTTTGGTTTTGGTGTCAAAAAAAATTTCGCTACTCGATCCAAATGTAGCGAGTAGGGGAAAAAAATGTTGCTACTCGATACAAGTGTAGCGAGTAGCGAAAAAAAATTCGCTACTTGATCCAAATATAGCGAGTAGCCAAAGAAATTTCGCTACTCGATACATATGTAGCGAGTAGCGAAAAAAAATTCGCTACTCGATCCAAATGTAGCGAGTAGCGAAAAAAAATCGCTACTTGATACAAATGTAGCGACTAGCGAAAAAAAAAATCGCTACTCGATACAAATGTAGTGAGTAGCGAAACAAAATCCGCTACTCGCTACTCAAGTATCGAGTAGCGAAAAAATTTCGCTACATTTGTACCGAGTAGCGAAAAAATTTCGCTACATTTGTACCGAGTAGCGAAAAAATTTCGCTACATTTGTACCGAGTAGCGAAATATTTTTCGCTACTCGTTACATTTGTATCGAGTAGCGATATCGGTCGATACAAATTTTGGACATCTCTGATCCATTCATCTATCCATCCATCCATCCAACCACCCAACCACCCATCTATCCATCCATCCATCCATCCATCCGTCCGTCCGTCCTTCTATCCATCCATCCATCCATCCACCCACCCACCCACCCATTCAACCAACCCACCCCACCCACCCACCCACCCATCCATCCATCATCCATCCATCCATCCATCCATCCGATCCATCCTCTCTCCCTCTCTCTCTCTCTCTCTCTCTCTCCTCTCTCTCTCTCTCTCTCTCTCTCTCCCTCTCTCTCACCCTCTCTCTCGCTCTCTCTCCTCTCTCTCTCTCTCTCATCCTCTCTCTCTCTCTCCTCTCTCTCCTCTCTCTCTCTCTCTCTCCTCTCTCTCTCTCTCCTCTCTCTCTCTCATCTCTCTCTCTCTCTCTCTCTCTCTCTCTCTCTCTCATCTCTCTCTCTCTCTCTCTCTCTCTCTCTCTCTCTCTCTCTCTCTCTCTCTCTCTCTCTCTCTCTCTCTCTCTCTCTCTCTCTCTCTCTCTCTCTCGAGCGAAAATGAGTAGCGAAAAAAATTTCGCTACTCGATACAAATGTAGCGATAAGCGAAAAATTTTTGCTCCTCGATACAAATGTAGCGAGTAGCGAAAAAAAATTCGCTACTCGATACAAATGTAGCGATTAGCGAAAAAATTTTGCTACTCGATACAAATGTAGCGAGTAGCGAAAAAAAAATCGCTACTCGATACAAATGTAGCGATTAGCGAAAAAATTTTCGCTACTCGATACAAATGTAGCGATTAGCAAAAAAATTTCGCTACTCGATACAAATGTAGCGCAATTTTTTTCGCTACTCGCTACAAATCTATCGAGTAGCGACATTTTTTTCGCTACTCGATACAAATGTAGCGAGTATCTTTTTTGTATCTCGATACAAAAGTATCGAGGTATGGACATCTCTGCTTGTAGCATAGGCATCACTTATAGTCCGCTGGGTGATCTGGGTTATTGCAATTTGAAAAGCGGAGGAGCTGTTCGTCGGAAAAGTTATTTAAAATGCATTTTCCCGGTTCATGTGAAGCGCTACAATTGACGCAGTGGTATGTGAGGTTGCAATTTACACTCACATGTCCCTGTCGCTGATATTTTCTACATACTTTACACACTATAATCTCGGCCACCTCACCACATTTAAATGGAATTTATATTTACGTTGGATATTAATTATTATGGCATTAATGAGGTTTTTTTCGTAATTAGATCGGTAATTGCACTACGACTTAAATGTAGAAACATCTTGAGGCAATATTACTGCTACACGAGATTTATTTATAAATTGAATTAAGGTTAAGAAAATTAGAACTGTCAGCTTTTGCGACAGCTAAAAACAACACAGACAGCTGATAACAATGCATGCGCAAAACACGTGTATATATAGCACATGGTTACGTGCTACCAAAGAACAGATATTACATGAAACAACAGGTCTTATGGAGCGATTTGGCAAAATCTCGTGGGGGGATTTCATAGTTATCCGCCCAACCACCTAAAGCGCTGCCTGTATCGCTGATGGATCAGTTAGCGTGGCAAATTTCGGTCCCAGCGCCGCCACTAGTTGTCGCTGCGGTTCCGAAACCCGGACATACATAACCTTAATACGGCGAGCAGCGGAGTGAGCGGTTGAAAACGTGTGTCGCTGAGTCGCTGATAGCTGTTGTTTTTTCTGCGTTTTGGACACAGTACGTTTTCGATTAATTGAATGCATATTCTTTCATAATGGTGATGTGGTTCACCGTACGCCGCAGAAAGGGGCAACATAAAAAAAATTAAAAGTTTTCATTCTGCTTACCTCGATTTTAAAACAAAGGCACGTACAAAAATTAAAAAGGTTAGAGAATTTTCTGCATTTGTATTTTTATTAAATTGCATAAAAAACACGGGAATGAAGGATGGAAGAAAAAAAATTAAGACAAGTGGATTTAAACCTACTACAACGCGAGTATGAGGCGAGTACGGAAGACGCCGTCAAAGTTCACATGCAATTTGACAGCTTCAAAATCCTATGTATATGCTTATCACGCTCGCTTGGCTTTAGAAAGTTTGTTTGATTGTGATTAGGATCATATCTTTTTTTATCGTATTAATCGAAACTGACGGGACTAACGATTTTTTCTGGTCCCTTTAACAGTGTTTCGAACTCTTAAAAAATATCCGTGTAACGAACATGAAGGTGTGACAGAGATAGACGGATAAAACCATGGCCGACTAGTGCTATCTCCGTCTGACCCCCCGGCCGCGCCGCTACGGGTATTCTGATCGCAACGAACCTAGTGGCGACTAGTGAACTACCAACTCTCTTCAATAAGCTACCAGCCCCCTGACACTGGTAGATAAATGCTGTTCGCAAAATGTCCTTACCACGCTGTGGCGCTAGTAGTCGTGTGACAGGCATGCATGTATATCTATGTTGGGCCGGTGTTTCGAATATTTTACCTGAATAAAAGTCTATTGATATATTTGGTATGATTTTCCGTTCTAATGATTTTTCGTTCGTACACAATAAATAACGTCGCAATAACGATAACAGGCGAATGCCACGAAAGTATCGAATCGTTCAGCTGATCGGAGTATTTAGATCCGAAGGCTGTCACATAACAGCCAACGCTGGGGTAGTGGCAATTTCAAAAACTAAAAAGCCGGGACAAAACGCGTTTTCGTTTATCGTATAGGAGTAGTAGGCTAGTGTCAGGGGGCTGATAAGCTACCCGCCCGTCCCGCTGGAGTTTCCAGACCTGTATATAAGACCGTGGACAGCACTATAGCCCGATAGGCATACGCGAGAGAGACAACCGCGAGAGGCCTGCCTTGAACCTCTATCATTGTGTGTGGAACACCGATACATCGCCGCGCCTTCTACCGGTGGAAATACTAACTACATTTTTTTTGCCAAATATTACCACGTGATCTGTTTTCCCCGAGATTAGTAGGGAGATGTACACCTCGTCATCAAAGTTAGCCCCCCCACTTTGACTGATCGAACTTTTTTTTTACGAATCGTTTGGTAGCGTTTGGTAAATCATTTAAATCGTTTGGTAGTTCTCTGTTTTTCGAAAAATCGATAATAAAAAATTGAGCAGTAAGTTGCCCCCCCCCCCCCCACTTTGACTAAACGAACTTTTTTTTACGAATCGTTTGGTGGTCGCTTGGTAGCGTTTGCTAAACCATTCCAATCATTTGATAGTTTCCCGTTCTTTCGGAACATCAAAAAGAAAATTTCGATCCATTAGATAGTGCAACGAGTCCCTGTCTACTACCTATTTTTTTCCATCTCCTTTGCTCTCTGTACCTCTGACTCACGGGCCTGCGTGCCTAATTTATCGCTTCCTGTCCCGCGGCTCCGCTCGACGCCGCGCTCCATTCTCCCGAGTCCCAAAGTGCATTTATTATCGCCTGCATGGTAATCCCGCCAGTTACGTGGCCTACGTGACTTTTCCCAAATTCCTTTCCTGCGACCCTTTTTATCGCTAGTTTCCCATGCACTCTGCACCTAACCAAACAACCGCTTTTCCTGGAATGCAGTCACACAACTCCGAAGTCGATTCTCCGCCGAAGGTTCCAGAGTCCTCTTCTAATCGCCCCGCCTAATCAGCCGCCTGCGTTTTCTGGAACTTAGTCACCCGTGTGCCTATTTTCCCGCCGAACTTTCCAGACCCTTCCCAAATTCTTCCCCACCACCACCAGTGAAGAGCTGTTAACCTTCGTTGTTTAATTTCTGGTGCCAACCGCGTCTCTCGGGCCACGACCGCGCTTCGAAGCCGGACTGGCAGACCGTTTTGTAAACCGTGAAATAAAAAGGTTACCACAATTAAAACTCGTGTCATTTCTCGACATCACAAACTGGTGCTAAGTGTGGGGTGTGCCAGCCCAAAGTGTTAGAAGCTTGGACCGACCGACAACACCAAGAAGCAACAAGGACTCCAACAGCTCTGGACCACCAAGATAAAAAATCGGTGAGTAACCAATTTACTCAATATCGCCTACCTATCGAAATCGCGACGGACTCTGATACAATCTCCGTAAACACCATGTCGCTCTGAAATGTAAACGAGACGCTCAAAAACGCGATAGGCAAAGTGTTCGACCGGCCGGGTGACAAAAACGGAGATGTGCGTGAAGAAACGGGACAATTTTCGCGACCGCCGAGTGTTTTATCGGACGAACAACTCGAGGAAATCACGCCTAAAGAGGCAATAGAACTAATAAAAGAATTCGACGAAAAAAATATCGGTGTCGAGGCGTTTATAGCATCAATCGAGGACGTGCGACCACAAGTGACGCGACAAGATTATCTCCGTCGGTTGATAATCGCAAAAAAAATCGTGGGTGACGCGGCGCGTGAAATTCAGGAGTACGAGGTCGACACGTACGACCGACTGTACGAGGGACTCCGCATCCTATTCGGGAATTTGCAACCGGTCAGCGTCTTCCGCGATAAACGCTCGCGTACGTTCCAAGGGAGGAACGAAACCGTATCGAAATTCACGAACCGATTTCTGGAGGTCCAGAATCAAGTCTTGGTCGTGCTCGCAAACTCTACGCCAAATGAGAGTAAGCGGAAACTCATAATAGAATATGAGAGAGAGCAGGGCCTCGAACAGTACCTGCTAGGCATCCGGAAAGAAATTTCCACCGAAGTGCGCGCACAACGACCGGACAACATCCGAGCCGCCATCGCCAAGGCTCAAGCCGCAGAGGCTTATGACTACATGCGGGAAATGGTGACCCGCAGCCTCAGCATCGCTGACCGAAATCCCGGCAGCGCCCCACGTCAACCGATGCCTCCGACTCCGAGACCAGGACCCTCACGCTCATCAGGGGCACCTCGACCACAGATTTCCTGCAACTACTGCAGAAGAATCGGGCACGTTGAACGGGATTGCCACACCAAGATGCGTGACCTCCAAAATAGAGGCAACTCCGCCACCCAACAGTCGGGTTTTTCGACGGGACCTGCCGCCACCTCGGCCCCCTCTGCGAGTCAACCACCTACCTCCAGAGGAAACGACAGAAGCCGAAACGTCGGAGGGATCCCTCGCATTAACACCGTTGGATGCGCGAGACGAGTTGTCGAACTCGCCATGCGGGACATCCGAGGACCAGGGAGATTTCTACTAGACACCGGAGCCGCTATCAGCCTCATCAAATTAGGAAGCCTCAAAGGTACGTCCCTGGTCGACAAAAATGTGAACACAGAGTTCAAGATGGGCAACGATCTACACAGATCGTTGTTCGTAACGCAACAAGAATTCGAGGGCCGAAAGCAAATATTCCACGTCGTCCCTGATGATTTCCCATTGGAAGAGGACGGTCTGATTGGCGTCCCTTTCATGGAGAAATATCAGACTTACATCGGCATCGGGAAAGACAATTTCCTGCAATTTGACAGAAAACGACTGAATTTCGAACCTCTATCCGTCACGGTCCCGGCGAGATCCAACCACCTTATCTCCGTGCCAACAAACATCGCGAATGGACCAGCGATAACCAGCAAAGAAAATTCAGAATCCATAGTACCTTGCGTGTTCGAAGCCAAGGACTATGAGGCCCGAGTGCCCGTAATAAACGACTCGGAAGAACCGAAACGGTTTATCGTGGATCTACTGCGTGGGCTACCTTTCGAGGAACCTACCCCTTCATCGGCGGAGGCGCGCCAAGACGCACCGGCGGACGCATTGAGGATCCACCACATCCAAGAGCACAATTCGGCAGATAGAATCCGAACGCTCAAAGAAAACGTGCGGCTACAGCACGTGCCACTCGAGCTAGCGGAACCGGTGTGGGACGTCGTATCGTCCTTCCCCGACGTGTTCGCTTTACCTGGCGACCCCCTGCCAGGTACGAAAGCGGTCAAACACCGCATTATAACCAGCGATGACGTTCCGATAAACGTCAAACAGTACCAATACCCTCCGGCACACAAAGAGGAAATTGACCGTCAAGTCAATGACATGCTCGAACAGAAACTGATCGAGCCCAGCGACTCGCCATACAACGCCCCACTCTGGGTAGTACCAAAAAAATCTGACGCATCCGGGAAAAAGAAGTGGAGGATCGTCATCGATTTCAGGAAGCTAAATGAGAAGACTTCTCACGACGCCTACCCTCTTCCGTATATCGACGAAATCCTGGATCAACTGGGGCGAGCCAAATACTTCTCCGCCTTCGATCTCGCATCCGGATTTCACCAAATACCGATGGACGAACGAGATAAGCAAAAGACAGCCTTCTCGACGCCATCGGGACATTTTCATTACAACCGGATGCCTTTCGGTCTCAAAAACGCACCTGCAACGTTCCAACGGATGATGAACAACGCACTGCGTGGACTGATTGGCAACACGTGTTTTGTTTATCTCGACGACATAATGATCTACGGCAACACATTGGAGGAACACAACAGGAAACGACTGGATGTGTTGAAGCGCCTGCGCGAAGCAGACTTAAAACTGCAACCGGACAAGTGCGAATTCCTCCGACCAGAACTGGAATTCCTGGGACACGTGATATCCGAAGAAGGGGTAAAGCCAAATCCAAAGAAAATCGAGGCCGTGACGAATTTCCCAACACCGAAAGAGCCGAAACATGTAAAACGGTTTCTTGGACACGCGGGGTATTATCGCAAGTTCATTAAGGATTTTAGTAGAATTGCGAAACCCTTAACCGAGTTGTTGAAAAAAGATGCACCGTGGAACTGGAATGAAAAGCAGGAACAGGCTTTTCAACTCCTACGTACCGCTCTGACGACCGCACCCGTCCTGCAATACCCGGATTTCACGAAAGAATTTGTACTGACCACCGACGCTAGCAACCACGCAATCGGTGCAGTCCTATCACAGGGACCGATCGGGAAGGACCGACCGGTTGCCTATGCCTCGCGCACTCTCAACAAGGCAGAGCAGCGCTACTCCACCACCGAGAGAGAGATGCTCGCGATGACCTGGGCAACAAAGCATTTCCGCCAGTATCTGTACGGAAAACAATTTAAAATCTTAACCGACCACAAGCCGCTGATTTGGATATTGAAGGCAACTGACCCCCCAACCAACAGCCGACTGATGCGTTTACGGATGAAAGTCGAAGAATACGAGTATGAGCCAATTTATAAAAAAGGCTCTCTCAACACGAACGCAGACGCTCTCTCTCGCATTTACGCCGTGACCACCCGAAGTCAACAGCGATCTCAAACAGAAGACAACACAGACGAAAAAGAAAACGTGGAACACACGAACGACAACGACAATCCAGCGGAGGAGGAACAAGAAGAAGACTCAACAAGTGATCCACCGCTGTACATCGAGTTCGAGCTGACCGAAAACGTTCCGGTAGTCCTCGAAATCAGTGAGGACGTTCCACCGAAGGACGTTCCCGCCATAAAAATAGTGGACGCCCCAAGCGACGCCGAGGATCAACTTTTCATCAATTTCTCCGAGGACGAAATCGACTGGTTCAACCGAATCACAGCCGCATTAATGAAAGTGAAGACGACCACGAAAATTTACCTCGGTTGTGATCACTTCCGCGCCCATCCGGGAATAAAGAACCGGATTAAACTGATGATTAATTTCACCTGGTCAACCAGAGAGGATCGCCCATTATTATACCTGAACGACAAGGATCTCCACGAGCCAGGTACAGAGGAAGAACGTTAACGCATTATTAAAGAACATCATGGGACGAAAGCCACCGGACACTTCGCCAACACATAGCCAAGACTCTCGACCGCATCAAGGCCGTTGCTACATGGCCGAATATGCAGCGAGACGTCGAAGACTACATCCGAAGATGCGACACCTGCCAAAAAATCAAGTTGGTGCGCATGCGGCCTCAAGCCGAAGCCGTGATTACGGACACACCCGAACGACCGAACGACAAGATCGCATTGGACCTCGTGGGACCCATTCCCGAGTCTGCCGATGGGTACAAGTACATCATGTCAGTGCAGGACCAACTGACAAAATATATCACATTGATCCCTCTAAAGACACAAGATGCACAAGCTACCGTAAATGCACTCGTCGAACATTTTATCTACATCCACGGCGCACCAAATAAAATTCTCACCGACGGAGGTCGCAACTTCATCAGCCAGACGTTTAAACACTTGGAGAAACTCTTCAAAATCTCACACATGACCATGACTACGTTCCACCCGCAAAGCAACGGAAGTCTAGAGAGAGCCCACAGACCGATTAAGGAACAAATTAAGGCTCTCATTCACGACCACCGCGCAGATTGGGACAAGAAATTAAAATTCGTCTCCATGGCTTACAACACGGTGAAACAAGAAGGCATCGGACTCACACCTTTTGAGATGCAGTTCGGACGGAAACCGAACGTCCCGAACAGCATTCCCATTCATCGAACGAATGGTACCATCGACGAATACTTCGAGGGACTACGCGCGGACCACGAACGAATTCTGAAGAAAGGACGTAACCACCTGGTTGCAGTGAAGCAGCGTTACAAAGCCAACCAAGACGCTCACATGCATCGACCTGCTCCCATCTTCAACAAGGGTGACGAAGTTCTCGTTGCCCAGGAACGAGATAAATCCCCGCTGGCTCCAAAGTGGTAAGGCCCCGCGATAATACTCGAACGGACTTCCGATGTTAATTACGAGATTCTGCTTAGAAATAGAGAAAAATTAATCCATGTAAATAAGCTTAAGCCATATTTCAGAAACTAATTGCTTTTATGTTTAGGGACAAGATGTTGGCGTTTCTATTGTTGCTCGCGTCTACGACCTCACCGAGATCAACGTGCAACGAGACGAACTGTTCAGCATCGCTAACAAACTGTCAATACAACGAGAACGATCTCTCCCGGTGTAAATCGCTAGGTCCGAAACTACTGTGTAAACGGCAGAACCCCGACTACACAATTAACAACCCCAATAGCTGCGAAGCCGTCATATCCGACTCACAATGTCAAATATTGTTCATTAACCGAGCGAAATCCTTATGGATTCAACTAAAAAATGGCAACTCATGGATTGTTACCTCACCCACTCCCGAAATTCTCCATATTGTCTGCGACGACCATAAAATTCGTCAAACCACCCTACGCGGAACTAATAGAATAACGCTCTCCGGAAATTGCCTCGGACAGGCGGACCACATTGTAATTAGACCCAGACTTGAAGAAAAGCTCACACAAACTACCGACGTAATCGTAAACAAAACGATCAAGACACCCAAACTCGATGACCTCTTGAGCAATCACTCCGTATCTCTGGACTATCTACAACTGACTACTTTAGGGAAACCCACACATGTTGACGTAACACAACTGAAGGTTCTCGGACAGACATTGCACGAAATATCAGAAGAAGCCGAAAAGATTGGACGCCACCGACGCAACAAGACCCTATTCGAAACCGCGTACGATGGACTGAAATACCTTGGTTATGCATGTATTTGTATTGTAGTTCTAATGTTAGCCCGTAAGATAGTGCATGTCTAGGTAATCTGATAATGAGATTTTTCGCCTGTACATTCTCACCCTGCATTAATGTGTACAACAATTGTTTCCACACGAACACCACCGATAATGTCAACTACGAGTCCCGCTATCCGCCAGATGAACTCATAGCTTTAGCCAATTTAAGTCGACCTCTCGATACCCGTTCAACTGTAAGACACTCCACTAGACGTAATCCGCACTATCCTAAGGCGTAGAAAATCCATTTACCGCTATATGGATTTTCTAAAATAAGGGGGGAGGTGTAACGAGTCCCTGTCCACTACCTATTTTTGTCCATCTCCTTTGCTCTCTGACTCACGGGCCTTTGTATCTCTGACTCACGGGCCTGCGTGCCTAATTTATCGCTTCCTGTCCCGCGGCTCCGCTCGACGCCGCGCTCCATTCTCCCGAGTCCCAAAGTGCATTTATTATCGCCTGCATGGTAATCCCGCCAGTTGCGTGGCCTACGTGACTTTTCCCAAATTCCTTTCCCGCGACCCTTTTTATCGCTAGTTTCCCATGCACTCTGCACCTAACCAAACAACCGCTTTTCCCGGAATGCAGTCACACAACTCCGAAGTCCATTCTCCGCCGAAGGTTCCAGAGTCCTCTTCTAATCGCCCCGCCTAATCAGCCGCCTGCCTTTCCTGGAACTTAGTCACCCGTGTGCCTATTTTCCCGCCGAACTTTCCAGACCCTTCCCAAATTCTTCCCCACCACGACCATTTTCCCACCGTTCGACCCTTCAAAAACACCTCCCGCGATACACTCGTGGCATTCAATTCGTGACTCTGTCCCAGTGAAGAGCTGTTAACCTTCGTTGTTCAATTTCTGGTGCCAACCGCGTCTCTCGGGCCACGATCGCGCTTCGAAGCCGGACTGGCAGACCGTTTTGTAAACCGTGAAATAAAAAGGTTACCACAATTAAAACTCGTGTCATTTCTCGACATCACAATAGGACGATGAGCAGCGAAAAAATACTCGACAACCAACGCCATCTACCGCAAAAACGTCGTAGATTATCGCGACCAATCACAGCCTTCCGTTTCGGATACGCCTAATTTCTTACGGTTCGGTCGGAGTTTATTAACAAATCTAATTATGAAAATGTCACATCGATCTGCCCCTGCGGCTTCTGGCGACCAATCACAGCTCTCTATCCCTGATAAGCACGTATTTTGTGTTATCGTATTTGAATGATCGTCTACCAAACGTCCCGAATACAATACCAAACGCTACTGGATGTTTTTCTATCGATCGTGGCCCATTAGAACGTAATCGGACAAGAAATAATGAGTAAATCTACGCTAATAAATAATTCTGCCAGTGCCGCTTCTGGCGACCAATCCCAGCGCTCCATTACCGATTCGCTGTATCTTGCGTTGGCGTTATTGATTGATCGACTACCAAACGACCTGAATAGAATACCAAACGCTATGATTTATTTTTCTATCGATTAAGACTCATCACAATGAATTAGCCACAAAATAATAGGAGAATTTTTGTTAGAAATTCCTTTTTCTTCCTCCCCTAGCCGAAAGTACGCACTTTCCGGTCGCATTTCAGGCCGGGAAGAGCATTTTTTGTGGCCGGCTGACGACCGCGCGCTCTGACAGGATTTTCGCGGCCGGCGATATTTACATATGCACGTTATTCTTTTATCTTGTGCTCGCTCCTGTCCACGTCGTGTCGTGGTCTCGCGAAGAATTGTTCAACGTCGTTTCATGTGAATGTAATAAAGAAAACAAGCGTTGGAATTCTCAAAAAAAATGTAGATCGTTGATTTGATGTTTATGTTAGTAATGTTGGGTTTATGTCATCTTGATGTTTTCAATGTCCGCCCCGACCAGCAAAACCTCGGCTTCGCCTCGATCTTGCAAAAGTCGGGCGGGCATCCCCCCCCCCCTTCGCTCGCCGCCCTGCGAGAACGACAGCTTCATTGCATTTCACGAGATGACCGGCTGACAGCCGACAGATGACAGCTGACAGCACCACTGACAGCATTAATTGCACGGAATTACATATATTAATTAGGCCCGTACTTTCGGCTACGGGATCAAGAAAAATAGTATACAACCCACGGCCCAAATATTGGATGCCAGGAAATCCAACTTTCGGGCCTAGGGTCGTAATATACTATTTCTGCTGCGGCTTCTGGCGACCAATCACAGCTCGCCGTTCACGATAGACACGTATTTCTCATTAGCGCAGTCTAGTGATCGACTACCAATCGCTCTAAATTGAATACCAAACGCTTCCGGGAGTTTTTATATAAATCAAGACTAATTGAAGAGAAATCAGACAAGAGATAGCGAGTGCATCCGTGTTTTACAATTTTGCTCTGTGGTTGGACCTTCAGTAACCAATCGCAGTCTTCTAGTCAAAACACTGGATATCCGTTCTTGGTTCGGTTATGACTTTGGATCCTGATCCGTCATAGCCGAGGCATAAAATTTGTTTCATTCGTGACCTCATTTGGAAATAATTATTTAATTGAAGTGTGCGAAAACGTATTAGAAATGAAGAATTAAATCAAAGAAATTCAACAGGAAGTCACAGAATAGAGATGACCCAACGATGGGCCGCCCAGATACCACCATAAACTTAGCCGAACAACTTTAACTTCTCAAGGTTTTTTTCATTCCGTTTGGTAGTCGTTTGGTGGTGATTGGTAGCCTAATACGAAGGTTTGGTGGTCGACCGTTTCGTTATAATTAAATGAGACTTTTTTTCCGTAAAGTCGGCCGGACCTATTTTTTTATCACACAATCCCTAAAATGCCACGCCGAATAGATACAGAATCGTTTGGTGAACGCAAATATGCAAATCCCAGCGTTTGGTAATTAATTCATTACTTATCCCGGTCGAAAAACAATCTACGTCTAGGGGCATACGATGGAGGGGCGTAATTGATGATTTATAGATCCAACGAAATACGGCGCAGTGATATTTCAATTTATTTATGTTTTTCTTCGTTGATCTCATCCCAATAAATCTCCAACGGAAGATAATCGTTTGGTAGTGATTGGTAGCATAATTATAACGTTTGGTAGTTAATTCCTCGATTACGACGGTTAAAAAATCATCTATGTTTGGACGAGGGGATAGAGGGCTGTAGCTGGCTACCGATGGATCCAACGGAAGACGGAGCAGTGATATTTCAATTTCTTCATGTTTTTCTTCACCGATCTCGTTCTAATAAGTATTAAACGGAAGATAATCGTTTGGTAGTGATCGGTAGCTTGATTAAAACGTTTGGTAGTTAATTCCTCAATTACGCCGATCGAAAAATCATCTACCTTTAGACGCAGGCTATATAGGGCTGTAATTGGCTGCTGAAAGATCAAACGGAATACGGAGCGGTGATATTTCAATTTCTTTATGTTTTTCTTCACCGATCTCGTTCCAATAAGTCTCATACGGAAGATAATCGTTTGGTACTGATTGGTAGCTTGATTAAAACGTTTGGCAGATAATTCCTCAATTACGCTCATCGAAAAACCATCTACGGTTAGACGCAGGCAATAGAGGGCTGTAGTTGGCTGCTAAAGGATCTAACGGAAAACGGAGCAGTGATATTTAAATTTCATTATGTTTTTCGTCACGGATCTTGTTCCAATAAGTCTCATACGGAAGATAATCGTTTGGTAGTGGTTGGGAGCTTAATTATAATGTTTGATAGTTAATTCCTTAATTACGCCAATCGAAAGACCATCTATGTTTAAATGAAGAGATAGAGGGCTGTAGTTGGCTGCTGATGGATCCAACGGAATACGGAGCAATCAAATATCTATTTCATTATGATTTTTTTCACCGATCTCGTTCTAATAAGTCTCATACGGAAGATAATCGTTTGGTAGTGATTGGTAGCTTAATTAAGGAGAGATATACACCTCGATTTTCGAGGTCGAGGATTTAGAAGCTATGAACATTCCGTCGACCGTAGAAGACCTACACTATTGGCCTGTTATCGATGATTCCATGTAAATTGACAAATTTCATGATTTATTCATTCCCAAATTTTCAAACGCGTTTTTCGCAAAACCACGTTTGTCAAATCAGTACCCAAAATTTCTCGAAAACCAATAAACCGATTGCCTTTAGGTTTTTCGTGGTTATTCTATACACCATTATCGAGTACTTGTCATAGGATTTTTTTTCGATTACTAAGTTTTTGTTTTACAGGCAAAGTAATAACTAATTTTTGGCCCGAAAATCATTATTTAAGTTCAATCGTCCGCCATTTTGTCATAAATCGATATTTTCAAATTCGGCTATGATAAGTACTAGATTATAGTATGTAATTTAATAATCTATTTAGTTTTTTTTCAGATTATTTTTTAAGAAACGCCAGTGGGTACCGTATACGAAGATTTTTTACGACGCTCCAAGGATCATACAGTATCCTTGTATATTTTTGATATTTTTAAATGAAGAAAATTAAACATATTTTTGAATGTATATACTTTTAAATAATTAAAACCCCAATCCAAAATTCCAAATAGTTTTCCTTCATAAAATTCACAAAAATGGCCTTTTTCCGGCTCCTAGGTGTATATCTCTCCTTAAAATGTTTGGTCGATAATTCCTCAATTACACCGATCGAGAAAACCATCTACGTTTAGACGCAGGCGATAGAGGGCTGTAGTTGGCTGCTGAAGGATCTAACGAATACGGAGCAGTGATATGTCAATTTATTTATGTTTTTCTTCGCCGATCTCGTTCCAATAAGTCTCAAATGGAAAATAATCGTTTGGTAGTGATTGGAAGCTTCATTAAAACGTTTGGTAGTTAATTCCTTAATTTCGCCAATTGCAAAACCATCTATGTTTAGATGAAGGGATAGAGGGCTGTACTTAGCTGTTGATGGATCCAACGGAATACGGCGCGGTGATATTTCAATTTCTTTATGTTTTTCTTCACCGATCTCGTTCCAATAAGTTTCATACGGAAGATAATCGTTTGGTACTGATTGGTAGCTTGATTAAAACGTTTGGCAGATAATTCCTCAACTACGCTCATCGAAAAACCATCTACGGTTAGACGCAGGCGATAGAGGGCTGTAGTTGGCTGCTAAAGGATCTAACGGAAAACGGAGCAGTGATATTTAAATTTCATTATGTTTTTCGTCACGGATCTTGTTCCAATAAGTCTTATACGGAAGATAATCGTTTGGTAGTGGTTGGGAGCTTAATTATAATGTTTGATAGTTAATTCCTTAATTACGCCAATCGAAAGACCATCTATGTTTAAATGAAGAGATAGAGGGCTGTAGTTGGCTGCTGATGGATCCAACGGAATACGGAGCAATCAAATATGTATTTCATTATGATTTTTTTCACCGATCTCGTTCCAATAAGTCTCATACGGAAGATAATCGTTTGGTAGTGATTGGTAGCTTAATTAAGGAGAGATATACACCTCGATTTTCGAGGTCGAGGATTTAGAAGCTATGAACATTCCGTCGACCGGAGAAGACCTACACTATTGGCCTGTTATCGATGATTCCATGTAAATTGACAAATTTCATGATTTATTCATTCCCAAATTTTCAAACGCGTTTTTCGTAAAACCACGTTTGTCAAATCAGTACCCAAAATTTCTCGAAAACCAATAAACCGATTGCCTTTAGGTTTTTCGTGGTTATTCTATACACCATTATCGAGTACTTGTCATAGGATTTTTTTTCTATTACTAAGTTTTTGTTTTACAGGCAAAATAATAACTAATTTTTGGCCCGAAAATCATTATTTAAGTTCAATCGTCCGCCATTTTGTCATAAATCGATATTTTCAAAATCGGCTATGATAAGTACTAGATTATAGTATGTAATTTAATAATCTATTTAGTTTTTTTTTCAGATTATTTTTGAAGAAACGCCAGTGGGTACCGTATACGTAGATTTTTTTACGACGCTCCAAGGATCATACAGTATCCTTGTATATTTTTGATATTTTTAAATAAAGAAAATTAAACATATTTTTGAATGTATATACTTTTAAATAATTAAAACCTCAATCCAAAATTCCAAATAGTTTTCCTTCATAAAATTCACAAAAATGGCCTTTTTCCGGCTCCTAGATGTATATCTCTCCTTAAAATGTTTGGTAGATAATTCCTCAATTACACCGATCGAGAAAACCATCTACGTTTAGACGCAAGCGATAGAGGGCTGTAGTTGGCTGCTGAAGGATCTAACGAATACGGAGCAGTGATATGTCAATTTATTTATGTTTTTCTTCGCCGATCTCGTTCCAATAAGTCTCAAATGGAAGATAATCGTTTGGTAGTGATTTGTAGTTTAATTACAATGTTTGGTAATTAATTCCTTAATTTCGCCGATCGAAAAATCATCAACCCGTAGACACAGGCGATAGAGGGCTGTAATTGGCTGCTGAAGGATCTAACGGAGAGGTGAGCACTGGTATTCAAATTTCATTATGTTTTTCGTCACCGATCTCGTTCCAATCGACCTCATATGGAAGATAATCGTTAGGTAGTGATTGGTAGCCTAATTATAACGTTTGGTAGTTAATTTCTTAATTACGCCGATCGAAAAACCATCTATGTTTAGATAAAGGGATAGAGGGCTGTACTTGGCTGCTGATGGATCCAACGGAATATGGAGCAATAAAATATATATTTCTTTATGTTTTTTTTTCACCGATCTCGTTCGAATAAGTCTCATACGGAAGATAATAGTTTGGTAGTGATTGGTAGCTTAATTAAAACGTTTGGTAGAGAATTCCTCAATTACGCCGATCGAGAAAACCATCTACGGTTAGACGCAGGCGATAGAGGGCTGTAGTTGGCTGCTGAAGGATCTAACGAAATATGGATTAGTGATATTTCAATTTCTTTATGTTTTTCTTCACCGATATCGTTCTAATAAGTCTCATACGGAGATTAATCGTTTGGACGTAATTGGTAGCTTAATTAAAACGTTTGGTAGTTAATTCCTCAAATACGCCGATCAAAAAATCATCTACCCTAACAAGGAGGCGGCTCGACCGTGGGCTCGGGGATTTGACCGAATTTTTTTGTGGTAAAAGAGGACCCCTAGCACCTCACGTGGTTAAAGTAGTACGACGCATTACTCGGAAAATTCCGAGAAAAATCGATTCATAGTTTCTTAGGCGCCTTATGAATTTAAAATGTCAGGCATTTGTCGAGCCAGCGTCTAGTCTAGACGGTTAGGGCTCGGTCTTTTGCGCCCGAGGTCTCGAGTTCGATTCCTCCTTCGGATCTTATTTTTTTTTTGTTTTCCCAACAATTATTCAAAACATTTCCCATCCCTACATTATTTTTTAAAATTTATTTACATTATTTTTTTAAAATTATTTTCATTTTTTAAAAATATTTATTTCTTTTTTTTCAATAAAACAATTCATAACGGTGGGTTTTTTTTATTTTACATTGTAAAGTGTTTGAGGACGGACATTGGGTTTTTAATCAGAATAACGAAGTCGGTTAGGAAAAATTCAATTTTTATTCATATATTGGTTCGTTTCCAGCCGTTTTTGGTCTTCCCCTTTTTGCGAGCCCCAATCCGCCTAAACTTCGTTCTTATCTCCCATTCCACATCCATACCCCCTCTAACAAGTATTCCACACCTCTTCCCTACCGCCCGCCCCCACCTTGCGGCCGCAGCCGACTTCCCCCTCTGTATCGTATTCGCTATGGCATATCTGCCATGGGCATAGGGAAACTGCAGAAAACCTATACCGATACAGCCGGTCATAAGTTCGCTTCCCCGTCACGGAACTAGTAGTCTTTCGCCGAGAAATGTCGAAGAAAAAACATTTCCCGACGAAAGTACGCGACTGGGTTTCGAACCCGCAACCTCCCGATCCTCTGGCCAGCACGCTAACCACTAGACCTACCGACCGGATTAATTTTTATTCATATATAATTATATAGAAAAACCGCAATGATAATTATCGTAGAAGCAAACAAAGCAATAATTTTTGCGACATCTTGCGCAACATATAAAAGCGGATTTTTTACAATCGCAAGGAGTTTGCAATACATCCGTACAAAAACATGTCCCATTAACATTCATAAAAATGTTTCTAGTAAATTGCAGCGAATTGTTAGAGCAGAATCGTGAAATCAATTCCTAGGAAGGTTGTATGAAAATCCATTCAATAATTCACCATTAATTATCGTCACCAATATTCCGAGACATGATTCAATACGCCGGGTTTGCCTCAAAATTATCAGTTACGAGAAACATTTTCATGAATGTTAATGGGACATGTTTTTGTACGGATGTATTGCAAACTCCCTGCGATTGTAAAAAATCCGTTTTATATGTTGTGCAAGATGTCGCAAAAATTATTGCTTTGTTTGTTTCTAGGATAATTACCACTGGGGTTTTTGTAAATAATTATTATATGAATAAAATTTGAATTTTTCCTAATCGACTTTGTTATTCTCATTAAAAACCCAATGTTTCTCCTCATATACTTTACAATGAAAAATAAAAAAAAAATGTAAATAAATTTTTTTAAATAAGTAAGGGGTGAGAAACGTTTTGGATAATTGTTGGGATAACAAAAAAAAAAGAAGAAAAAAAGATCCGAAGGAGGAATCGAACTCGAGACCTCCGGCGCAAAAAACCGAGTCTTAACCGTCTAGACTCGACAAGTGCTTGACATTATAAACTCATAAGGCGCCCAAGAAACTTTGAATCGATTTTTCTCGGAATTTCCCGAGTAGTGCGTCCTACTACTTTAACCACGCGAGATGCTAGGGGTCCTCTTTCACCACAAAAAAATTCGGCCAAATCCCCGACCCCACGATCGTGCCGTCTCCTTGTTAGGCTGGGGATAGACATCCGATTTTTTCCATCCGACATTCGGATCCGACTATCGGAAGGCACTCGTGCCATAAATTTGAGTGAGCATGCAATACACATCCGATCCGATAGTCGGATATGAGTTCCGATAGTCGGATCGGACGTGTATTGCATGCTCAAATAAATGTATGGCACGAGTGCCTTCCGATAGTCGGATCGGATTGTCGGAAGAAAAAAAATCGGACGTCTATTCCCAGCCTCAGGGTAGATGATTTTTTGATCGGCTTATATGAGGAATTAACTACTAAACGTTTCAATCAAGCTACCAATTACTACCAAACGATTATCTTCCGTATGAGACTTATAAGATTGAGATCGGCTAAGAAAAACGTAAAGAAATTGAAATATCACTACTCCATATTCCGTTAGATCCTTCAGTAGCCAACTAAAGCCCTCTATCGCCTGCGTCTAACCGTAGACGGTGTTCCCGATCGGCGTAATTGAGGAATTATTTACCAAACGTTTGAATTGAGCTTCCAATCATTACCAAATGATTATCTTCCGTATGAGACTTATTGAAACGAGATCGGTGAAAAAAAAAACATAAAGAAATAGATATTTGATTGCTCCGTATTCCGTTGGATCCATCAGCAGCCACCTACAGCCGTCTATCCCTTCATCTAAACATAGATGGTTTTTCGATTGGTGTAATTAAGGAATTAACTACCAAACGTTCCAATTATGCCACCAATCACGACCAAACGATTATCTTCCGTACGAGACTTATTGGAACGAGATCGGTGACGAAAAACATAATGAAATTCAAATACCACAGCTCCCTTTTCCGTTAGATCCTTCAGCAGCCAACTACAGCCCTCTATCGCCTGCGTCTAACCGAATATGGTTTTTCGATCAGCGTAATTGAGGAATTATCTGCCAAACGTTTTAATTAAGCTACCAATCAGTACCAAACGATTATCTTCCGTATGAGACTTATTGGAACGAGATCAGTGAAGCAAAACATAAAGAAATTGAAATATCACCGCTCCGTATTCCGTTGATCCATCAACAGCCAACTACAGCCCTCTATCCCTTTATCTAAACATAGATGGTTTTGCAATTAGCGAAATTAAGGAATTAACTACCAAACGTTTTAGTGAAGCTACCAATTGCTACCAAACGATTATCTTCCGTATGAGACTTATTACAACGAGATCGGTGTAGACAAACATGAAGAAATTGAAATACTACTGCTCCGTATTCCGTTAGATCCTTTAGCAGCCAACTACAGCCCTCTATCGCCTGCGTCTAACCGTAGATGGTTTTCGATCTACCAAACGTTTTAATCGAGCTACCAATCAGTATCAAACGATTATCTTCCGTATGAGACTCATTGGAACGAGATCGGTGAAGAAAAACATAAAAAAATTGAAATATCGCCGCTCCGTATTCCGTTGGATCCATCAACAGCCAACTACAGCCCTCTATCCCTTCATCTAAACATAGATGGTTTTGCAATTGGCGAAATTTAGGAATTAACTACCAAACGTTTTAATGAAGCTTCCAATCACTACCAAACGATTATTTTCCGTTTGAGACTTATTAGAACGAGATCGGTGAAGAAAAACATAAAGAAATTGAAATATCACCGCTCCGTATTCCGTTTGATCATACAGCAGCCAATTACAACCCTATATAGCCTGCGTCTAAAGGTAGATGATTTTTCGATCGGCGTAATTGAGGAATTAACTACCAAACGTTTTAATCAAGCTACCAATCGCTACCAAACAATTATCTTCCGTATGAGACTTATTGTAACGAGATCGATGAAGAAAAACATAAAGAAATTAAAATATCACTGCTCCGTATTCCGTTAGCTCCTTCAGCAGTCAATTACAGCCCTCTATCGCCTGTGTCTACGGTTTGATAATTTTTCGATCGGCGTTATTAAGGAATTAACTACCAAATGTTTTAACTAAGCTACCAATCACTACTAAACGATTATCTTTCGTTTAAGACTTATTAGAACGAGATCGGTGAAGAAAAACATGAAGAAATTGAAATATCACTGCTCCGTATTCCGTTGGATCCATCGGTAGCCAGCTACAGCCCTCTATACCGTCGTCCAAACATAGATGATTTTTTAATCGTCGTAATCGAGTAATTAACTACCAAATGGTTTAATTAAGCTACCAATCACTACCAAATGATTATTTTCCGTATGAGACTTATTGGAACGATGTCGGTGAAAAAACATAAAGACCTTGATATATGACTGCTCGTGGATCTGTTGGATCCATCAGCAGCCAACTACAGCCCTCTATCGCCTGCATCTAACCGTAGATGGTTTTTCGTTTGGCGTAATTAACGACTTAACTACCAAACGTTTCAATTAAGCTACCAATCACTACCAAACGATCATCTTCCGTTTGAGACTTATTGGAACGAGATCAGCGAAGAAAAACATAAATAAATTGAAATATCACTGCGCCGTATTCCGTTGGACCTATAGATCACCAATTCCGCCCCTTCATCGTATGCGCCTAAACGTAGATTGTTTTTCGACCGGGATAACTAATGAATTAACTACCATACGCTGGGATTTGCATATTTGTGACCACCAAACGACTCTGCATCGTTTCGGCGTGGCATTTTATGGATTGCGTGATAAATAAAAAAAGGTCTGGCCGCCTTTACGGAAAAACGTCTCATTTAATTATAGCGAAACGGTCGACCACCAAAACTTCGTATTAGGCTACCAATCACCACCAAACGATTAGGAATGAAAAAACCTTGAGAAGTTAAAGTTGTTCGGCTAAGTTTATGGTGGTATCCGGGCGGCCCATGCGGATTGGGTCGTCTCTCTCTGTGACTTCCTGTTGAGTTCCTTTAATTTGATTCTTTATTAATAATAAGTTTTCGCACACTTCAATTAAATAATTATTTCCCAATGAGGTTACGAATGAAAAAAATTTGACGCCTCGGCTATGACGAATCAGGATCCAAAGTCATAACCGCACCAAGAACGGATATCCGGAGTCTTGATTAGAGGACTGCGATTGGTCACTGAAGGTCCAACCACAGAGCAAAATTGTAAAACACGGATGCACTCGCTATCTCTTGTCTGATTTCCCTTCAATGAGACTTGATTTATAGAAAAACTCCCGGAAGCGTTTGGTATTCAATTTAGAACGATTGATAGTCGATCACTAGATTGCGCCAACGAGGAATACATGTCTATCGTGAACGGCGAGCTGTGATTGCCCGCCAGAAGCCGCAGCAGTAAAGGAATTTCTAACAAAAATTCACCTATTATTTTGTGGCCAATTCATTGTGATGAGACTTAATCGATAGAATTATAGCGTTTAGTATTCTATTCAGGTCGTTTGGTAGTCGATCAATCAATAATGGCCTCTGCACACTGCGCGCGATTTGCGACGAGCGATGGGCGATATCCAATGCGAGCTTCACTTATCCAGGGGTTTTCTGGAATACCTGAGCTCCCATTGGATATCGCTCATCGCTCATCACAAATCGCGCGCAGTGTGCAGAGGCCATAACGCCAACGCAAAATACAGCGAATCGGAAATGGAGCGCTGGGATTGGTCGCCAGAAGCCGCACTGGCAGAATTATTTATTAGCGTAGATTTACTCGTTATTTCTTGTCCGATTACGTTCTAATGGGCCACGATCGATAGAAAAACATCCAGTAGCGTTTGGTGTTATATTCGGGACGTTTGGTAGTCGATCATTCAAATACGATAACACAAAATACGTGCGTATCAGGAATAGAGAGCTGTGATTGGTCGCCAGAAGCCGCAGGGGCAGATCGATGTGACATTTTCATAATTAGATTTGTTAATAAACTCTGACCGAATCGAAAGAAATTACGCGTATCCGAAACGGAAAACTGCGATTGGTCGCGATAATATACGACGTGTTTGCGATAGATGGCGTTGGTTGTTGAGTATTTTTCCGCTGCTTATCGGAAAATCTTCCGATAAGTTTTATTGATCGAAATTTTCTTTTTGATTTTCACAAAGAACGGGAAACTACCAAACTATTTGAATGGTTTACCAAACGCTACCAAACGACCACCAAACGATTCGTAAAAAAAAAGTTCGTTTAGTCAAAGTGGGGGTCACACTTACTGCCCAATTTTTTATTATCGATTTTTCGAAAAACGGAGAACTACCAAACGATGTGAATGGTTTACAAAACGCTACCAAACGACCACCAAACGAATCGTAAAAAAAAAGTTCGATTAGTCAATTACTGCCCAATTTTTGATTATCGTTTTTTCGAAAAACGGAAGACTACCAAACGATTTGAAGGCTTTACCAAACGCTACCAAACGACCACCAAAAGATTCGTAAAAAAAAGTTCCATTAGTCAAAGTAGGGGAGGCTAACTTTGACGAGGTGAGATGTACAAAGCTCCCCTTTTCAGCGTGCCTCCGAAATGGCGCTAAATCGCGGCGGCGAGTTCGGGAATACAGGGTGTGCCAGAAGTAACGAATGCCCTTCTAGCATCTGGTAGAAAAACTACTTCTGAGACAAAAAGTCCTCAGTCATTTTTTGATCAGACCCATAGATAATTAATTATGAATTTCAATAAATAGCCAATCAGGTGCGCGCTACAGCGGAAAGGTAGCGCAGAGGGGAGGGATAGGGTAATGCGTTGTACCTGCGTGCGCCTGAAAAGGTGTGCGGAGGGAAAATTCCGAAAGCATGTGTGCAAGTGTGTGTGTGAGAGAGAGAGAGAGAGAGAGAGAGAGAGTGCAAGTGTGTGTGTGGGTGTGGGTGTGTGTGTGTGTGTGTGTGTGTGTGTGTGTGTGTGTGTGTGTGTGTGTGTGCGTATGTGTGTGTGCGTATGTGTGTGTGCAAGTGTGGGTTTGTGCAAGTGTGTGCGTGTTTGTGTGCAAGTGTGTGTGTCCTAGTGTGAGTGTACGTGCGCACACGCCTGGGTGTGTATGTGCAGGCATGTGTGAGCACACATGCTTCAGAATTTTCCCTCCGCACACATTTTCAGGCGCACGCAATTACAACGCATTCCCCTATCCCTCCCCTCTACGTTGCCTTTTCGCTGTAGCGCGCACCTGATTGGCTATTTTTTTAAATTCATAATTAATTATTTATGCGTCTGATAAAAAAATGACTGAGGACTTTTCGTCTGAGAATTTTTTTTCCTACCAGATGCTAGAAGGGCGTTCGTTACTTCTGAGACACCCTGTATAATTTTGTGATCATTGCCTCTATCGAGGTTGCAGATTTCCATGTAGCCGTGCGAGTCGTGCTCACCACTCAAGTCGGAATCGCAGTCAGCGTGAACACTATTGGGTAGCTCGGTGGGGGAAAAGTCTCTGCCCCACTCAAATTGTACTCACTCGACAGGCGAACGGAGCGAGGTTTTCCGTCCGATCGAGCTCGACATATATGTGTGGCCGTACTGCGGATTAAAATATGCATTAAATGAATTTCAAAGAGAAAAACATGTTTCGAGATCATTGTTTTCTCTCGGTTGCCTGTTTATGCCGAGAATGCGGGTTAAAAATATCAACGACGAAACGCGTTGAAAAATAAAACGCCGAAACGACCGTGAAAGGTTCAAAAAGAAATCTTGAGCTCTTGCCGCGGTCGTTTCCGTGTTTTTTTTTTCAACGGTAAACATTATCGATAAGTGTGTATCCTAAATGTTTCTTTATTCTCAATAAGCGTCGTGGCTGACTTGGCAGCATGGCGGATTAACGATGCTTGCGGTCCAGGTTCAATCCCCGGTCAATCGACTTTTTATCTATTTTTTTCTTCATTTTATATTTACAAAATTTCAAACTTCCTCTTGCTTTAGCTACTTCTGCCTCTGTCCAGGCATTAGTTATTATATTTAATTCATATATGTTTAATAAAAAAAGACATTGCTACCGCGTCGTCTACACTCAGTAGTTCTGTAGTTTTGGTCAAATCTTAGGGATTGGCTGAAATCTAAGTACGGTGTAGATATGACCTTTATGGACTGATGCCCAAAAATTCAATTTGATTCACCATTTAGTTCATGAGATAATTGCAACCGAATATGGGGATTTTTGTACGCGATCCCTATACCTAACACGTAAACCGATAGGAGTTTGCTCGCAATTCTTGATATAGGTTCGAAACTGGCCTAAGGATTTCAAAATAAAAATCACACGTGTACGCAGTACTATTGTGGGATTGGTTTAAAAAAAATGACTAACTTTGATCGTTTAGTTTCGGAGATATCGACTTATAAAATGTGGTAATTTTATTCCACACCGACCTCGGGCCTAACCGTCTGTAACGGAATGGCAACAGTGTACGCTGCAGCCAGCTGATCAGCGCGTGGTCTGAGAACTAGAAGCGTGTTTTCTTTCCCCGAGGTCTAGTAATTCTGAGACGGATCTGAAATAGATTTATTCTGCAAACAAATTTAATTTGTTCAATTTATGCATGTATTTGTCTTTGTTACAGCGAAAACAATTTAAACTGTCGGGAAGATGTTGTAATTCTCATCGCGTTTAGCCGCATTTGCTTGACACATGGCTGCCACAGCTTTCAGTCTTCTAACAAGCGCCTTTTTCCTTGTAAGCTTCCGGACGGATTGTAGGAAGCTCAACGCTATGACTGCAGGAAAATCGCGCTGTCGCCACGATTACAGCGCCGCTCTCTATACGAGTATGAGACCTATCTATGCATGAGGTGCGAATGCGTGGGACATATCGAGGGTACAAGACATGGAGGCTAGAGTGGAAGTAGTCCGATTTGTGCATTTCAAAGTGGCGACAAAAATGTGGTCAAACAGGGATGGCGCCACTATCTCTAAGACCTCGAGATGTAAGCTGAGTATCGATGTGGTGTAAGAGAGATGGAAGACGATCGAATACGCATCCTAGCCTCCATGGCAAATACAGTAGAACCTCGCTTATCCGAGGTAATGTGGAAAGAGGGTACTTCAGATAAGTGAAATTCCGGATAATACGGAAAACAGTAGCAATATAGGACTATTATCCACGATGCTGAGTATTATCCGAGGATACACCTCGGATAATGCGGAGGACTCGGATGAGTTAGAAGACTCAGATAATGCGGAATGCCGGTTAAACGGAGGTCGGATAAACGAGGTTCTACTGTACCAGCAAATACGATAATATACACACAATATTCGAACAATTTGAAAATTGTCAAAATCGAATTTTCGAGACAAACCAGCCTTGATGATGACAAGAGGACACGGATATTTTATCTTCAAAACATTGAAGCCTGTTTTTATCTCGAAAACATTGAAGCAACCAATATCGCTTCGGTTATATATTGTTATTACGGTGTTTTTCTCAAATCGAAAAATATCTACTGGACAATTTTTTAATTTTCTTGCCTCAATGAGTAATTGCAATTTCTTTTGTGTGATTTTCTTTTTATTTTCATTCAAATATGTTATCGTCAGAATAATCGCCATGATATTACCATCATATTAACCCGAGTAAAAAATGTATTCAAGAATAAACAATTTATTATTTGAGACGTTTTCCACGGTTCGTTGTACAAGAAAACAATACAGGACAATTTTTTAGATTTTTTACGGCACTGAGTAATTGCAATTTCTTGTATATGGTTTTCTTTTAATTTTCATTTAACCCTAAAACTCGTAACAGGGGTCCGGTCGCACCCTAATTTTTATGCAAAAAATGAGGTTTTTGCCGATTTTTGCCGTTTATCAGCCTTTAAATGAATTGTTTTATTTAAGATATTTTCTACCGTTTGTTGTACAATTAAGGCGAAGTGGAAGATCTACCACGTGACATATGAGTGCGAGAGAGAGAGAGCGCTGGAATTTTCGAACAGAGATTTCTCAGAGATTAATAATATTTAGGGCAAAAGGAAATCATCAAGCGCTGCGTCAGAGAATTCTCCAGAGCCTAATGCTTTGTTTTTCCTAAAAAATTTAACCACCTATGAGAAATTTGGGTTGGAATATTTTGAGGTTTTGTTGACCTTGTACATGCCCTTAACCACTATGATAATAAAAATATTTTTCCGTCACTACGTATTGCATTATTATTATTCTCGACCTTTTTCACCGTTAATTATGCAACTAATGCATATTGTTCATTGGGCATTGCTATATTCATAATATTCTCCTTTCTTTACGCATTTACGAAGATCTCTTTGGTATATATTATTTTACATCTCTCTCGCACGCAGCCCCCTTCTCAAGTGTCATTTTGCCTCATACACAGCTCACTTCTCCTTATTTATATGTCTCGTCTCTGTCACACGCAGCTCACTTCTCGAGATCTTAGCAATAGTGGCGCCATCCCTGTTTGACCACATTATCGTAGCCACTTTTTTCAAGTCTTTCCATAAGAGTTCGGACTCCTCCCACTCTTGTCTCCATGATCCAGAGTTTCACGAACGGTTTGGGATCGTGATCGCTGCAGGTGTTCGTACTGCTTACCTCAAGTGTCCGTGAAAACGATGGTAAAAAAATTATGCCGATGATAACAAAAACACGTTCAGCCTGCCGTTCCCTGTATCGTCGGTTGTTTCAGCTACATATTGTCGTGGGGCAGCACTGTCGACTCTCGTATATTTCGCTTCGGAGGTTATGTCGTCCATAAGTCTGCATAAAGGAGTATTAAAGTATATTATTTTTGAATATACTTACATCTTCGTTATTTTGTAGTTAAATTCATGTGAACGTCAAGTCCTGATTGATTATGGCATCGACGAGCAGACGTGTCGCATTGGGTAAAGCCGGTGAGGTCGCTGATGACTACGAAAGGGTGCGTCGTGTTTTGATATGTGAATGTCAAAATATTGTTAAATGTATATATATATATATATACACACACACACAGACATATATATATATATATATATATATATATATATATATATACACACAGACATATATATACACACAGAAATATATATATATATATATATATATATATATATATATATATATATATATATATATATATATATATATATATATATATATATATATATACATATATATATATATATATATATACACTTATTTACTGTATTTAATTTCGATTTCATGATTTCATAGGAGAGTTTGTTGAAAAATGACAGCGACCAGGAGGAAGACACAATATACAAGTATGTTTGTGACATTTTTTTACCATCTTTGAAATTGTAGCTTTGGGTTTCATAAATACTTCGAGTGTTTTTTTACCATTTTCCCACTTAGAAAAGTTATTGGGCATCTTTTCGAACACGATGTGTTGACTATTGATCAATTAATGACTGTTGGTTGTGCTGCAAATAAAAACTTATTTTCCTACAAATTTTACAGTAATTTTTTTTTTTAGTAACAGCACCCTTGGTATATTCAAGTGCAGTGGCGCAAGTGGACGCAACAGTCCGCTAAGGCCAAGTGTCCCAAGCGTGCAGTTCTATATTACAATAGAGACAAACTAAACTGCAAAAATACTTTGATGATAATTGCATCCGTAGACATGGAATCATGGAACTGATTTAGAAATTTCAATTGAAAGAATACCAAAATAATTATGTGTTTGAGCAATTAAAATAATTTTTCTTCTGGGTTGGTTTGGCAGTGGTGATGATGTTCTGTTTGGCAATTGTTGTTTTAAGTGGTCGGAAGAGTTCTGTCAGGTCAAGTATGCGAAATTTGAGCTCTTGCTGATGGATTTTGGTAACAACATTTGGTGCAATTCAAGAGCATCAGAAAAATGTACTCCAAAAAGGAATGTCTTGCCAGAGTGAGAGCTTTATATAGAAATTTAGGTACCACGACTGACTGAATTTCTTACTAAGAGAATGAGAAGTTATAATCATTTTGTTGGCCGGTGAAACCCGGTTCTTATGATGATGAAACAATGGAACCATGTTGGCACCCCTGAGCTGTCATTCTTATTAATTAATAACATTATGAAAATACTTGATTATTTTGGTATACTTTTAGTAATTATTTTTCCTTTCATAATGTTCCGTCATTTCCAATATACAATTGCATAATAATATATTTTCGTCATTTTTATGTTACTCAACCCTCCCGGCAAAAAAAGTATAGGTCAAGTGCAAGCAATAAATATCGACTAGATTTTTATTTTTCAACAACTCGGCCAGAAAACTAGTTACGTTAATTCGTTATGTCGATAACGACAATATTCTGCTGATATATTTATCAGTTAAATTTCAATACTCTTAGAAAAATCGAATATCAGCTTTGTCTTGACTGAATGTATCTTCCTGTCTGCACAAAATATTTCTTGGCATTATTTACATATACAAACATTTGCTAATTAATAATTGATCTACATTTCTCTCAAAAGTGAACTAGAGGTAACTTATCATTGGCAGCATGATGCAGCTCCAATTGTCTCTTGTATGTCTAAATTCTGTGACTAGACGGTAGAACGCTATTTTGATTACGAGAGGCACCTCTGATGGTTTATAATACTATGTTTGCAGTAAACCAGGGACGACCAGTGAACCAGCACAGGTCCATGGGAAATTGGACAGGTAATCCGTATGTGCAATGCTGTTGGGCGTATGCATTGTATAAATTTACCTTGCCTTGGACACTTTTCACCAACTTGTATGAAAAGCCGAACTCTGTACTGGAGAGGTTGAAGTAAAAGGAGTCAAAGCTCTATAGGGAAAGTGGTAGATAAAGCGTCACCGAAAATGTAAAAAATTCAGGTACAAACATCATCACTAGGGTCGTTCCGGTACAGACGACCGAATAATATAGTAATAGCCAGAGTACAAAGTAAAAGTGACTGCAATATTCCGATTAACGGTAAAAACGTAAAATTTGCAATAAAATGACTAATTAATATACGAAAATAATCCCGAAAATGTTTTTCGTAACGTAATTGCTGTAACACTGGAAATAGGATCACAAAAATTGAAAGTATTTGAGAAACAAAGAAAACAATTGACAGATGCAAACAATGAGCATTGAGATTGATACGTTTTTTAATTATACATACGCCGATAATGAAAGATCCTGGAAAAGCATTACAAATTTACATTATATATACATGGTTTGAAGTTTCGGTAAAAACATATTAGTAATTCTCAATGTTTATATACTATTTGTAGTTGACATTATACTCGCATTTATATAGCATAATTTCGATTAATGTGGAAAACAATTTGAAGAGTTTGAGGACCGTCTCTTGGCTGCGAGAGTGGGAATGAATGATAAAAATCAATTATTGGGTAGTTTCCAACTCACACTGTTAAAAAAATATTCCTAAGCAGGGCTATTATGTTTATGGTTATAATTTTAGCAATTAAATATAAATATATTCAGATTTTGTTCGAGAAAAAATAATCGATAGGCTTGACAACAGCGGCAGTTTCTGCCATTGGCACGAGAGACTATCGCTAAAGCGTCGTCGGGTGTGAAATACCCGCTAGTTGATGCTAGAATGCGAGTGGGTATCCCAACAGAGCTTTAACACGCTGTTGCCACGTTTAACCTACAAGGTTTGTTAAAATCCGAAAACGTACCGTTCGAGCTCAATTCACATCTTCGGGTATTATGAATGGAGGAAATAGAGTAACAACATAATTTTTTCACACTACATTCCTAACACTATAATCATGGTGTGCTCAGTTTTAAACTTTCACTTGAATTCTCTGTTAGTTCGTACATCCGTATAATGGTGTTTATCTAATGGATAACGGTTCAACTTGAACATTAAAAACCTCTGAAACTATCTTATGAACCTGATTGATTTTCAAACAGTTGAAAGAGGGAGATACTTTTTTTTTAATGAAAGATTTTTTCACCATTTTTGAGACTCAGATTATGTTTCATTACTATTTGTGGCTGTTACATGGTATTTTTTTAATTAATCTTTAAAAATGGCGGTGGTATGGCACGGTCTTTTAAGGTTGTTAGGCGCTTTAGCCGTCGGGGGTGAAGTACGAGGGGAGCGCCCTATGCTTATGCACGGAGCCGATTTACTGTTACCAACTGTTAGCTTTCAAATAATCGTCGTATTAACCGTGCGTTTTCGGGCCATTTTTCTACCTTTATATGTAAAAATATGCATTGTTGAACATTCGGTGATTACATTAAGTGTTTTCATAACTTCGTATAATATCTTTCATAACTTTTTCTCGCTCAATTAACGCAAAACGAATTGATAACGTCGTAAATCGTGGTATATCATAATGCCCAGGTTGGCAGAAGTGTCGCGAAGTTAGAGACATCTGCGCCCCGTTTGTAACCTTCATATCGGTCCGAGTAAAAAAATTCCGCTGTGAAGAAAAAGTGTCTACTAAAGCTCTCTATAATCTCGAAGAAATCTAAATCTTTAATAATCTTTCGATATTCTGAAAAAAAAATTTATGTATGCAAAAAAATCTGCGTTATTTTTTCTTTCCTTAGAAATGTCTAAAAATGTATACTTTCTGAACATAGTTATCAAATTAATATTAAGTTATTATTACTAATTAAGGGCATAAGTACCAATGATATTTGTTGTTAATTATCCTGACCAAAAAGTTTGAGGTTTGCGGGCATAATTACCGAATTCCGATAAGATCGCAATACGTATTTGTGCCGTCTACGACGTTGTCACGATTGCACAGTCTAATATTTTGTGTGCTTGATTTCCGCTCAAATTCGCTATCAAGAGCATTAGTAATTTTATACCTGTACTGTGAATCCTCATTTTCACGGTACCAAGGGTTAGTCAGATAATTAGTTCAACAGTACCTATTTATTCAGCTCCATGCTAACATTCACTCAGCAGATATTAATAACGTACTGAAAAATGGTCGGGAGTTTTCCGTAAGCGTAATGTAATTAGCCCACGAAATACGTCGAGTTGCTGATTTTTGTTCTAAAAACGGTACTGTAGGGCATATTCAAAGTGCACAGGATGATCAGCAAAGGGGTTCTGAAGGCGCAGAAAAAATTTCAGCTTCGTGATAACATGTTGACTTAACCCCATAACAACTGGTTGCGGCGGATGTTGTCGGGCGGCGTGACACGTAGCGTCGGCGGGATTGATCTGAAAAAAACCAACGAAGATTTTTCTTTAGGTAACACTCATACGCAGAATATGAACCAAGAAAAAGAGGGAATGTTGAAAATCGAATAAATGCTTCGCGCTGAAATAACAAGATTGAATTTTCCGAAAATAAATGGCTACTATGTTGGAAAAATAGAAAATATGTTGCAATAAAAAATACGATTTAAAAAGTTTTCATAAACATTTGGGGTCACATTTAAGACAATAAGGTGGGAAAGATTTAGACAAAATTCATCAGAATCGGTTGATTCGTTTTTTAGCTCTACGCCAGTTTGGAAAATGCCGTTGAGAAGATCGTGCTATACCTCAGCCATTTTGAAAGATTAATTGAAAAATACCATGTATCAGCCAAAAGTAGTAATAAAACATACCCTAAGTCTGAAAAATGGTGAAGAAATATTTCGTTCTAAAAAAACATCATGAAAATCATCAAATGTTTTCCTGGCCTAAAGGTATCTCTCTCCTTCATGGACCATAAATGAATCTCTCGGTGATATACATTTCACTCGAATCCGAATGTTTTGATTTTATTCTCGAAACTGCTCAAGATTATTTTCGTGTCGAAATAACATACGCGTATACAAAACATGTCGGACGCGATCGACACCAGTGCCGTTTGAATGTAACAATTAATTTCACTAATTTTGCGGACACTTTGCGGAGTTCCTCTACTCCAACCTTCATACAGTGTAATTTGGGAGTGGCAACAAAATGGCGAAAAATGATTATCTTTCTCTTGAAGCATCAAACTCCAGATTCGCGAGGTAACAGAGGTGATGCGTGATAACGTACAAAAAGTCATGGATCGAGGGGACCGATTGGAGGATCTTCAGTTGGCCAGCGATCGTTTGAACGTGGCAGGTTCGGAATTTCGAAATTCAGCACGGAAGGCCCGTTATGATGCTTGGTTCAGGAATCTCGTAGCAAAGTTTGGAGTCGTAGCGATAATCCTCGTCATATTTTTGACTATAATAGGTGAGAAAAGCTGAAGAGTGTTCACTGTTGGGTTGTGGAGCCATGACACACTTTTGGACGCCGAGGCTCGAGAGTAAAAAACTTTGATGTTTCTCCCTTTTCGTCATCTAATTGACCTCGTCGAACTATCTCAGGCTTGCTTAGAGGCACTGTGAAAGACTGCCTTACCGATCAAAGCCATTGCATGTCGCTGCCGACCGACATTTTCGAACTATCAAAACAAATCGTTCGAAATAGTATCAAGGCCAACTTGTACCCAAACGTGGGAATTCATTAAAAAACTTGACACTATAATAATTGTATAGTGCGATACCAAAATTCTTAGCTTTACCAGGTGAGGGCCAGGTGTTTAGGACACCGATTTTCTTTAAACTTTCCACAGTTGTATAAGGAACGTACACTGTGAGAGCAGTGGGTTGCTATAAACAACGTTTTCCGAGAAAATGGATTGAGAAGTTTGTTTAATTTTTGTGTCAAGAATGCGTAATTTTATATCGGTTCGTTTTAACTGTTGGATCGAGCCGCCGGTAATGCCCGGACTCATAACCGCGAGATCGCTGGTTCAAGTCTCCTTTGGACAACTTTTTCGTTTTTTCTCTTCAGTTTAATTAATTGTTTTTATTTCTTATTTTTATCGTTCTGAACCATTTTACATTAATTTAATGTTTTTTTTTTCTCAAACCAATCTTAAAAACAAAAATTCTCCAAATTCTTGAAAATTTGTATGATAATAGGTTGCAAGCGTCTTCTGTTTGCAAATGTTGATGTTAATTTATTCTTTACCAAAGTAATATTACAACCTGTCGAATAATCAAATTAATGATTTAGTACGTTTTTTTTGCAAGTTTGTTTCAAGAATACAAATGATCAAATAAAGAATAAAATTAAGGAGGTACACTAGCTTCAGCAAAATGGTGATAGATCAATAAAATTTGGTGAATATATTCTTTAGTATTATTCATGTAGATACAAATTTCTTCAGATTTTTTGGTTGTGCCGTTTTCTTACAAATAATTCACAAGCGTTTATTCTTATACCCGGAATATATACCTATATCTATAAAAACGCTATGCTTATACACGTGAACTTCAATGTTCAATTACTCGATAACGGCACAATAAAAAATCTGAAAAAAATTGTATTGACATATATAATACTAAAGAATATATTCACCAAATTTTATTGATCTATCACCATTTAAAAATTTTACCATGGTTTAGCATGGCAACATTGTATGAATGCTGGTGTACCTCCTTAATATGATATGCTTTAGAATGATAAAAGTCAGAAACGCAGAAAATGAAAATGGATTAAATCGAAAAAAGTCGTATTAAGGTAGAACGAGCGCGCGCTCTTGATTTTTATAGATTTGGTTAAAATTTTAACCAGACATTGTTCATATCATTATGCATATTTGGGTGAAATTTCAGAACAGTCGACTATTTTGTTGGGGAGATAATTGGTTTTAAAACTGCAACTTTTAAGACTGTAAGGTCTGCATTGAACGAAAGTCAGGTCAAATAATTCGTCGTACCATTCTATTCTGTTTATAATTTTGAAAAAAAAAAACATGTTTAGATAGCAAATTAGTTAGGGAAAGAGTGAAAAAATGTTCGATTGCCTTTACTATTCAGTTTTGATAAAAACGTTCAGTAAAAACAGAATGATTCTCCTTTAAAAAGATTTGTCCCCTATAATAAGAAGACACATGGCAACACCGCAGAACAGTATTGTTCCATATTTCGAGAAAAAAAATTATCGTGTTCTTATAGTTAAAACCTTTAAACATAAAAAAAATATTCGTGTTATAGATATTAATATTTTATATTGTTTATGTTATCTTCATTAGCAATTAAAAGTGATGATTAATTCATAAATAATTAAAAACTTTGTTCGATTAAAAATTACTTACAAATTAAAATTTGTGTTGCAGTATTATTTTGAATATGGCGCGCAAACTTACGTCATTGGATACCCGGAACGATGCGGTGTTGTCATATGTCTTCTTATTATAAGGGACAAATATTTTTACGGGAAATTATTCCGTCTAAATTTCGATGCAGACCCTGCAGTATTAAAAGTTGCAATTTTAAAGTCCATTATCTCCCAATCTAAATAGCCGACTGTTCTGAAACTTCACTCAAACAGGCATAATGGGGTGGGGATCGGAAATTCGAACGATCGATATTCAGAAGGACCGAAATTTCGATTTCGGTAATGACGAACGTTCTAATATAGATAGATCAATTTTATGATAGTCTGTAAAATAGTTAATCGAAATTTTGAATACAAAAATCTCGAAGTTGTTTTATAGCGACAACAAATATCAGATTTAACAAAATAATAAGAGATATGACATCGATCCGCCTGTATATATACACCAAATAATTCGAGACGTCAAATCGTCGAAGTTTAAATATTACGTCACTTTACAATTTCGAATTCATTAAAGAGAGGGACCATACAGTTGATCAGTTAAAAAAGCGATGGGCCAAGATCTCGAACGGTCGGGATAGCAAAAACTTCGGTTCGAGCAATACTACTTGCGCTTCAGAATGAAGATGGCTGATGGCGTTAGTGGTTAGCCGGGTCAGGTAGCCATGCCATGTTCGCCATTTCGGACCATCGATCATTTGTGTTTCTAAGGCCCGGTTTCTAAGGCCCACAACTCTCGGTTAACCGAGTTGATCGGAGTTTAGCCAGCTTAGCGTGGTTCTGATTGGTACAGTCGCCCTTAAACTTCAGTCAACTCGGTCAACCGAGAGTTGTGGAACCGGGCCTAAGATCTACACATTCGAAGTTTGTAGTCTCGATATATGGCTTTTTTCTATAGACGGTATTATGAATATACGATACTCGATTTTTTTCTATTTCGGAGATATGAATGTTGTAGATTGTTCGAATCTGTATTTGTATGACTCAAACTACAGACTATCTGAATATATCTTCTCGAAGAAATATCTCTCCAATAAATAATCTTTTGGTGTAATAGTTATTCGATTTCTGTCGTTTCGAAATCTTTATCGTTCTATATTTGGTCATTCGACATTTTGACCCCCACCCGCATAATGATATGAACAATATCTGGTTAAACTTAGAGAACATCTATAGAAATCAAGAGCGCTCGCTCGTTCTACCTTAATAACTGAAACGAACCGATGTAAAAGCTGTTTACGCAAACTTACGGCTTTTACAGTGTATGGTCCTATTGGACTCCCACAACTGTGTGAAGTTTGAAGAACATTGGTGTCCTAAACGTCTAAACCAGCCCCCTGACACTGGGTACTATTCCTATGGCAATAAATTACTCGCGTGTTGTCCGGGATGTTTCATTGCGCTACAGTCCACTTCGTGGCGCTAGTAGTCACCTGGTCGGTTTCTTTTACGCATGCGTGTTCCATGCTCGATATAATAACGCGTTTTACGGTTGTGTTGTGACTTGTGGCTTGTGAGTAAAATAAAATCTTCAGAACATTTTAAATGTTAAAAAATCAATCCGCGATCGGCGAAGTGTATTCTTGTTTACCATGACATGCCTTCTGTATTGTGTATAGGTTATAATTATCAAACGACGCTGAGCGGCAATTGATAATTAAAAAATTATTCGAGGCAAATAAATATATTTTTCCTCATATTTATATGTATCGATTTATTTCTTTAAATTTTCATGTTCGTTAAGAAATGGTCACCCACGCATACACTTCTCGGTCTATAACTGCCAAAAAACAAATACATCTCTAGTTACATAATTTCAAGCGATTAAAATAATCATATTATAATAATGATTATAATAAACATTTTCTCTATTGTTTGGTGGGTTCGGCTGGTTCACAGGTTATATGGCATATATATAGTTATCGGCAGGTGACTACTAGCGCCACACGTAGCAGCGATTGAAAATAAAAAGGACGGACATTACGCGAGCCATGTATGACTGATGGTGACAGGGGGCTGGTCTAAACCTTCTTTTCTTGGACACTGAATGCGCGAGATCCCTAACTAAGAAGCATTTGTTTGTTCCTTTGAATAGAAATGTAACGAAACGACTTGTGGCCAAAAATGCTAGGTCATCAAAAATAATTTGCTTTGCAAATGACCGGCATTAGTTCACAAACATTGCACTGGCGCCACTTGCGACATCAATCATAAAGATGGTCCAGTTGTCCGCGAGGTCTCGGTTTTTGCGAGAGTACGGGGTTCTGTTCAACGAATTAGAAGCAAAATAGCGATAAACAGCTGTCACATTCTGGGAGTAAAGAGAAACGGGAGAGAATGTGGCGATAGTGGGGGCTGGGCGATACCGCGAGGGAAGTGCGTTACACCGGCCATCGGGAGGCTGCTCTTTCTATGACGTTTATGAGCGCCACCTACAGCCACACGTTGCAGTCTGCAGATATGTTTGCGAGGACGAATCGCACAATACAAGCGAAGTGAAGCTTCAAAAATTGTGAATAAGAAACAAAGCATCATGATGCATTGCCAGGCTTTTAAAACAACAAAAGCACCGAACGATTAGAAGGCACTTCTGGTTTTTCCGTCAGGCTGCAGTGCTTAAAGCGATTTAAATTGGGCGCCACTGAGCGGCCATCTTGCATCTGCACTTTTTACCACGGTCTTACATACAGGTCTGGAAACGAAGACCGATTGCAATGGAGCCGTGAGGCACCGTTGCGCGATCCACTTTTTATTTCGCTAGCCGCCACATGCGTCGCTGCTATCGGACGGTCTTCTGTGACCGCACCCTTTCCCCCTTGCCCCTTATTATTTTCCGTATTGTCAAGTGAACCATAACCTCGGTCCGTGTGTTATCTCATGTTTTTGAAATATTTCTTCCACGAGCTCGAATATTTAACAATTAATTGATTTTCCTATATAATCAAATAAAAATACATCGCCGTATACTGGTGAAATTTCAAGCCAAGCTACCGAACTTGTAACGTAAATATAAGACTCTAAAAAACATCTCATTTATACGGCGCTTTATGGAGATAACGCGCTGACCACATTTCTATATAATAATTTATACACTAAATAATTCTAGATGCCAGGTATGAATGGCCAACCCGTGTAAGAAATTCTAAAGATTCCGTAACGACAATCAAATCAGGGGGTCAGCGTATGTTTAAAAAAATACTCATTAAAGTTAGAAAAATGTGGCCAGCAGGAGAATTTTCGCAGGTAAAAAAGGTATGCGCATTTCTGATTCATTAAGGGAAGGGTAGGGGTTTCAGCGTGAAAAACCAAACACTTTTTTCCGATTTTTTTCCATCTATATGGACAGAGTACATTTATTGAAACCTTTTGTACATTGTTAAGTGTCATCTCAAGAACATTCCGTGAAATTTGTACGCGAAAATATCCACAAACAAGCCGGTGACAAAGCTTTCCCAAGAACGCTTTTGGAAAAACACGATTTGTGGCGTTCACTGTATTTCAGCTAGAAATTATCTGAAATCAAGTACCATTAAAATTTAGTCGAAGTATTTCACTAATGCAAAAAAAAACAAAACCAAATAAATCAATAATGACAAAACAAATATTTATTTAATTTGGGAACGTTCATTATGTACTTGAAGATAAAAAGAAACTTGTTTAAGAATCAAACCCTTAACCTTGGGGTTACAAAACTTGGGGCTAACCGTTTGGCCAAAATACGATTTAATAATTTGGAATATAGATCGTTTATGTTCATCATAGCTTCTTGGGCTTACAGAATTGTTATATGACATGTAGGTGATCTCAATTATGATGGTGTCTATCAATCATTTTGGTCTTCAGTAAGCTTATTATTTGTTCATTTGTTGTTTTTATTCGTATCCCTATCAAATATGTGATAAACTGAGTTAGGGGTAAGGTCGACGGCGCATGCGCCTCCATCAGGAGAGTGAGACAGACTGAAGCTATTCTGTCCTTGCCGCATACCCTTCAACAGCAATGTCACGTAGCACAGTGTTTCAAAGTCTCGAGACTTGTGACAAAGTATCAAAGAGATGTCAAATTCGAAGCAAAATCCGTATATAGGGATTTTCGAAGCTACTGATGACGAATCCGAAATGCAAATTCACAAACTCAAAATGGCGGATACAAAATGGCCGACATTTTTGCAAAAAAACTTGTCAGATTTGAATAAAAATCCGTCTATAGGGGTTTTTGGCAATACCAATGATGAATTCGAAATCGAAATTTTGGAACTCGAAATGGCCGATCCTAAATGGCCGACATTTTACAAAAAACTTATCAGTTTCGCCCGAAAATCCATTTATGTGGGTTTCCAAGGTTGCTGATGATGAATCCGAAATGCAAATGCAGAAACTCAAAGTGGCAGATACAAAATGGCCGACATTTGTGCAAAAAACTTGTCAGGTTTAATTGAAAATCCGTGTATAGAAGTTTTCGACGATGCCAATGACGAATCCGAAATCCATATTTTGGAACTCGAAGTGGCCGACATTTAAAAAAAAAAAAACTTCTCAGTTTTGTCCGAGAATCCATTTACGAGGGTTTCCAAGGTTGCTGATAACGAATACAAAAATCAAATTTCGAAATTAAAAAAACCCACATTTTAGGAAACAATACCGACGCATTCTTTACACGATTCGGCCTTTGCGCACCATAATTCCACTCTTCTTCAAGTGCATTCATTCAAAGTTGATACCCTCAAGTTGTATTCACTAGTCGATCTGAGAACATTTGTGCTATTAATTCTCGATATTTTCTGGGAAGGTTACTGGGTTACATAAAACAGTTGTCTTCAAAACTAGGTATGATCAAAAATTGAAAAAAGTTCGTTTACAAAAACTTTTCATTAATTTTTTTTACCAAAACTTAGGAAAAATTTACCAAACAAGTTTGGTTTTGAAAAAAAAAACTGTTAATTAGTTTTTTTCCTTCCAAAAAAAGATTAGTTTTGCAAAAACTGTTAATCAGTTTTTTTCTTCCAAAAACGATCAGTTGGGAAAAAAAACTATTTTTGTAACCCTAATAACCGTCGCCGAAAAAATCGCATAAATGTTCTCAGATCGAGTAGTGAATACAACTTAGGGGTATCAACTTTTAAATGATACAATTAAAGATGAGTGAAATTATGGTACACAAAGGCCGAATCGTGTAAAAATGAGTCAGTGTTGTTTTCTAAAATGTTTTACAAATTTTCTACAAAAAAAACGATTTTTTTTTGTTTTCCATATTTTTTGTTTCATTTTGGTGATCATTATACGATGTTTAGGAACAATACTTGTTCTTTTAATTGTTTTGTTAAACTTTGATAAATCGGTCCGGAAAAACGCTTCGATGGATCAATTTGAAAATTTTCAGGGCTACTGGGGGATACATTGAGCTGTAAAAAACCTGCCAACAATAGTCTTTCTATAAATATTTGTGAAGTAGTGGTTGGTTTACTGAAAAACCATAAAAAGTCATTATTTTGTAGTTTTTTCAAATTAATGATGAGGGTGAAACTTTTTTCTAAAAAATCAACAAAATGCTCTTGTAGGAAATTGATTCAAGTGTTCAAAGCTGCCCTATAATTCCCTGTGTGATCATTGGTTGCTGAGATAGCGATGATCAAAGGCAAACGGATGTTTTTGTAGCTGAATAAACAAGTTAACTGATCTATGCATTAATTTCACAAAAAAAATCCCGAGCCCGTGGACCCTTGAAAAAAAAACAAAAAGATGTGGACACATTTTTTCTCGCGCTATTTCTTATGATTGGGCGATAACCGTAGTTCACAAAAATGTTTTGCGAAAAAGTCTCGAAACCAGAAACTTTAAGCGTCACGATTCTTTTTTTTCATCTTGATACGACCAATTTTCACAGAGATACAGCGCTTCAAAAACGCTAAAAAAATTGAAGAAATTTTCTATTACTTAAATTTTTCGGAATAGTACACAATAAAATGATACTGTAATCAGATAAAATTAAAGTCAGACTTTGGAAAAATAAAATTCAGGCTTTATTGTACTGATTTCCGATGAAGAACCATCCATGAAGAGCGGGCATATACGTCCGGATGTAGAAATGTACAATACAAAACACAAAGCTATTTGAGTCCCTTAATTCGAAATGCAGATAAGCATGCGGTAAAGTTCGGGTTTCAACTGCCCCGCTGCGCGCTTACGTGTGCTCGAGCTAAAGTTGGTTATAAAAGAGGTAAGCCTTGCAAAGCAGCTGTTTCTTGGAATATTCGATGAAAAACAGTCTAAACTATGTATTACATTTTAAACCAAAGTGGTAAAAATGGTTAAAAAAAGGTGGCTCGATTGGAAATTAATTTTTTTTAACAGTCGATATTTCACGTTATTTTTAGTAAGAATTAAACAAAAATCAGTAAAAGAGTAATTCATATTCGAATTCTACGTACCTTAAGGAATACTCTCCATCACGCCACATTCAAGTCGAACACACCAAACATTAACTATTCACTTCTAAATAATTACAAATATTTCGGAGCGACTGCGTCTGACGCGCTTCGTTCCGAACGCGTTAAATCGGGCTGGTGCTCGAGAGCAGATATAGAGATTTACCGTTCTGACCTTTCGGCATAGTATGCTGCAAAGCTGCTACAATATTGTAGGGTCATTTTCCTGAAAAAAATATCGAACTTTTTCAATTTAGTCACATTTTTCGAGACTTTAAAAAACTGTGGCGTAGTGGCCAAAAATGTAAAGAAACGTGGATCGGCCAAGCGTACGTACCAAATCGTGGTCGTTTCCAGACCTGTATTTAAGACCGTGCTTTTTATCATCGTATACCTTATCCGCTCAGCACTATACGCTCCCTCCTGTTTCTTTTTACTCTTAGGTCTCTGGTACATCGACGCTATTAAAGTTGGTGGTTTTCAGATCGCTTTGAGAATATCGCGCTTTTTTCACGAATATCAACGATGGCTTTCAAATTTGTGCAACCGGAAAATTTTTTTCGAAATATAACTGCATATTACATGCAGGTGCACAAGGCTTCCCCGTGATCCATCAAGATTTCCGCAAGTTCTCAAAGATTTGAATGGATGTGAAAAAAGAAAGAAAAATATTGCACTTGGCACTTATAAAAATAGAGGAAGAGAATGTGCAGGTCGTCTCGATCTCGTCTCATTTTCCTCGTCTCTCATCGATCGATATTTCGTAAATTGATTTCACTTAGCGTGACACGTGACCTGTTTCTTTTTCAGTCACTGCAATCGTAAAGTACTCGTGAATGGACGATCAGCCGGGGGTCCTCAACGTTCGTAGCGAAACGTCGCGAGTCTGTCCAACTACAACGAATGTTTCCATTAATACATATATATATATATATATATATATATATATATTTCTACACTACGCTCGGAGACATACTTTTATATGTATATAAATATTTTGATATGATTAATTATAAACGACAGTGTCCAAAGATATTCTTCACTCGCATTTTACATTTACGAAACCACCATTCCCTCACCTCTCAATCGAAAACTATCAAATTTTCTATTAAGCACGTTCAAATTCAGTGTGCCGAGGCCCCGGTAAAAATAAAACATTTGACAAATTTCGAGATGTCTTGTGATTTTTCTACATTGAGTATTACGTAGGGATGCTTCAGGATAAAATTATCTATTTAGAAAATGTAGAACTATCTGAATAACTTCGCGTTTCTTAACTCAATATTAATTATGCTCAGGCCCTCGTCTATTTAAGAGCACGGTTTGGCTCAATAGTTATAAATTCCGAAAGTTACATCGGACGCATTATCCATCCAAAAAAAGAAACTTTCGGGGAAAATTCGGTATCAAGAGATGCGCCAGCATCTCAACGCCAAGTTATAAAAAAGAAAATTTGGATCTGTAATTTACAGCAAATAGACCGTAGGAAACCTCTTTTACTTCGACATTTTATAAAACGAAATCATAGCACTGGTTTAAGGGGTGAGATGCAGTCAAAGGCGGGAAAAAACAAGCATTTGCAATAATTTTTTTTATAGTAATTAAGTTTGTTTTACAAAAGTGGTTAAACAGACTTTTTATGTTATAATTCAACTCGACTTGTACAATTTTTGAAAGAAAAATATTGATTATTTATGAAAATATCGTCATCTTTGTCGGATCCCCTTCGGCAAGTAGTGCTTTGCGGTGACCATCATAAAATTTACTGATTATCTGAAATAAAAAAACCAAAAAAAAAATCATTAGTTGAATAATAAATCTAGTTCTTAATCGAAGCTTTTTTTTTAATTAACAGAAGGCAGCTTCCAATAGATAACTGTTGATTTTCGACCAAAAAATCGCTCGTTTATTGTTTTAAAAAATAGAAATTTTCAACAAAAATGAAAATCCTTCGATTGAGGACTAGTTTTTTAATGCTCTCAATAAGCAGGACAAATTTTATCAAAGTTCATCGAGTGGTTTTTGAATTATAGTGGTCACTGACTTGAAAAGTATAGTTTCCAGAAAAACACGTTTAAAGTTTTTCGATGTGGATACGTTATTATATGTTCGTAAAATTTTGAGCTCGATGGATGAAGCTAAACTTTTTTATGTATTGTGATCCGCTGAATCCGAAAATCATAATTTTTTTGCCGAAAAGTCGAGCATTCTATTGTTTATAGCCAATTGTTAAAACAATTTTTCAAAAAATGAAAGTTTTCGGGATTAATTATTTTTTAAAAAACATTTTGGGCAAATTAAAAACGAAAGTATTAAAAACGAAAGTATATCAAATGTTGCAAATGTTGCAATTTAAAAACGAAAGTATATCAAATGTTGCTAAAGTTCAGAGTTTTTGAGTAATAAATTTTTGAAAATTTCTGAAACAGTTTTCCAATTTTACACTTGTTTGATGTATAGAAATACTAATTAAAAAATTACTTACATCGAATCATCAAAACCTGGCCCGTACAATAGGCTGCCGATCTGGAAGCTTCCAAAATATCAATTTGTTGTTGTCTTCGAACCGAAAAGTTTCAGTTACGAACAAGGCTATTTATAGAATATAATAGGGGGGGGGGGTCGAAACCCGTTGCTTGCAGCTGCCATCCGCTACCTACATGGGGACCCGACGCCCCTTCACTAGTTGTGGGATACCCCGGAAACTATTCTTCGGAATGACGAAATTTTCAGGGAATATTTTCGAAACATCATACTTCAAGAAAATGTGAGAAAAAACCGATTTTTTGAAAATTCTTACTGCATCTCACCCCTTAATAAAGATTGCATAGAACAAGAGATCGGTCATTGCTTGACTCAAGTGACAAATTGGAGCTCAACAACTGGATGATTCCGAAGGTGTGTCGATACAAATTTTTTTTTCACGCTGACGCCATACCTCGACACATCTATCTGGATACTTTTATAAGTATGATTTATTGACCATGTAGGGAATGTAAATCGCTCTGCCTTGGCAATCTTAATATAAAAAAGCTCCTCTTTGGCGAAGCGAAAATCAGTATAATTTAGTATTGATAAGTGATACGCTGGACTCTAAGACTAGCTGTTAATACTAAATAAATATAAGCGCTTAGGGGGCGTCCATTAATTACGTGAGGCGTTTAGGGGGGGAGGAGGTCGAGCGAAATCTCAGCCAATCTCACGTGGGGGAGAGGGGGGCTTCGGCAAATATCACGTAAGTTTAGTAATTTTAGTAATTTTAGTAATCACGTAATTATCACGTAGAGAGAGTCTCCCTACTACTTTACATGGTGGAGTAAATGGTACTACAACCACAGTTACTACTACAACAATTCATTTTCCGTGAACGTATGCATTTTGAAAAATCTCACGTGGGATTAGGGGAGGGGGGAGGGGGTCGAGCAAAATCTCACGACATCTCACCAGGGGGAGAGGGGGAGTCGAAAAATCGCCAAAATCACCTCACGTAATTAATGGATGCCCCCTTACCAAGTAGAAGCAAATGATTGTCTTTCGCAAAAAAAATTTCATTTTTTCACATGAAAAGAAAAATCAGAAAATGTTTGGCTGGTATATAACTGAACCAATCGTGGATTTAGTCAACGGAGTACGAGCGCTCATAACTTTATGGTTCGCGACGCCAATGCGCGAGTGCCAATGACGAGCAGTCATTGTGTCTGCACATAAGTACGTCGTCGCTGGTGCTGTTTCAGTCGTCGTTGCGCCGTTCGCGAGTGCCGAGTGGATATCTTCGTGTTCTCCTGCGTTGCCTTCTCGTATCAAGCAATTTAGCTCTGGCGTTTTCGTCGCGGGCACCAACCTATTCACTAAAAATACCGATGTATATGTCTTGTCCGATCTGATTAGGATAACCATAGCTTTCATTCAATTTTGGCTCTGTCACGTTGGCGTCCGGCCGCACGGAACGCGAGTTTTGGAGCACCCTGCAACGATGATTTATTATCAGATACTCATCTCGCTAGTTGGTCTTCTCGCGGCGGCGTATCTATTCACCGGCAAAAGACGTACTTTCATTCATGTACTCTTCAGCACGTTGCCGAGGGACATTCTGTAAGTAATCGAACGCTCCTGCAGCATTAGATTTTCCCAGAAGTGCAGATCCCCATTTAAGAGGTCCATATTGTGATCCTGCACTGTAAGATTTATAATGACAATTTCAAACATTTTTCAAAATCATACGTATCTGTCTCTCGGTCTGGTGGATTTTTCGAAGCCGTTTACGGTCAATGCAAAAAGAAGGGCACCAGGCTACATGAAGCAGGATTTTTTTAGTGAAAAGATTCGGCAGGAATTTTTGGTAGATGGAATGAAGACGGAAACAAACCGAATTTGAATCCGGATCAAATCGCCACTTTCGAAGAACAAGATCAGATTCAACAGGACAAGACCAAGCATTCAGGCTTTTATTCGAACTAACGTTAGGATCGCTATTCCCCATGATTTCCTGGAATAGTAACGCGCTTAAATCAATACTCGAAAAGTAATGTAGATACCAAAAATTAAAAAAATGAGAAACCTCAGGAACTTAGATGGGAGAACTGATTGCCGTACCCAAACGGACCCATAGAAAAACGTTGAAATTTTTTGGCAGGTCGAAATACAGACAAATCAAAAAAGATATCCAATATGGTCAATGATCCCGTTCAATACAATCTGATACTTCCAGATTACTAAAAATACTTTGGAGCAATGTCGAACGTATTCTCAAATAATTCCGTTGGATTTTGTGTAAATAACGCCATCATTATTTTGTTATTTAGACCGGATAATGATTGGAGGCGTTATCCCGTTTTTGTTCATATTGGAAACAGGATAAGACTAGATCTAATTCATCCCAAGTTCTCGTTCCATTTTTATTTTTCGCCCATCAAAAACATCAATATTCCAATCCATTTTCATTTCAATCTGCTGCAAGTTCGAATTGAAAAAATTAAGTTTTATCGAATTCCATTGTGGTTAATCGAATTCTCTTTACCCTAATCCCAAGCTGTTCTGGAAAATTAACTGGGCCGAGATCAAGACGCGCACGCTGGAAAATAAGTTTGGAAGTTTAGATGGAAAGCATACAATATATAGATACAGCCAGTCATTTTTTAAATGAAGGTTTCTTCGACCCGATGGACCGCTGATATGTTTCTTATCAGAGGCAAAATCGGGCCTGGTTATTTTGAATCTATGATCGGCGAAAAGTGAGCATTCACGTTGAAATAAAAACTGGTCGACAACCAGTTTTTATATTTTACCTCGGGATCTCCGAAGCGTGTTTGTCGAGCTGGACCAATGTCAACTTTGACAACTACTGCTGCAATCACGCTGATTACATAATACGAGTGGCTGTTTATGCATTGGTGCCGTTCAATATGCATGACGTGCTGTCGTGAGATCGGAGTTTACTGGAGTAGTAATGAAAAATAATTCAGTGGCACATCGCGCTCACAGTTGACTCGTACGATTACTGACAGTTTACTTTATGAATGGAGCGAGCCTGAATTATGGTTAGTAACTGTATCACAGAAAAGATGAATGCCGTCTTTATACACGAGACAACGCGGGACATGGTCCAGTAGTACATTTTGTTATTGGTACACCTAAGAAATTGTGACACGGAATATTCTTAAGAATAATCTTAAACGCGAACTCAATTTTTCGACTGAGACGGGTCCAAAGGTGCCGTTTTCTGCTGCATGCTATAGAAACAAAATGGTCCCATAATGAAAATCAACTGATGCGTATCGCTCCGCATATTAAAAAAATAGCGGCAGTGCTGTTAAATTGAAATTTACCTGAAAATTTACCTGTGTGTTAAAATTGCTTTAACTTATTTTCAATAACATGTTGACGCCATTCGGTAAGGCCGGATAAAATTTCTACTGGGACATGCTACATGTAAAGTCATTTAACGGAAAAATTTTAATGAATGATTAATCATGAAATACTTGTATGTGTAAATGAATGCCGGGAAAAGTTTTGATACAAAACATGGGAAGTTTGCGTCAAGAAAGATCTGATATTTGATATTTTGGAGAATTTTGAAGTTTAACCGATAGAAGTGTGCTTTTCACCTCAATTACATTTTACCAAATTTGGTTATCGAAATCCGCCCGCGACAGCTTAAATTTCGAGTAGATCTGAAATCATTCTTCCGAGTAGTTAAAATGATGAGAATTGCAAAACGAAACGATATTCGCACCGCCAAACTAACCCGGAATGAAAATGCTTCAATTTTTGGGTAGCTCTTTGAGAGGTTGCAATTACACTTACGTCCCGGAAATTCAATTACTATTTTGTGAGAATCACTCGTACAAAAACAACTTGTGTCGTTCAGTTGGTGACGAATAAAAAACAGTTGTCAACTGAATTTCACTTGTTGAATCCGCGAAAAGCGCGAATCTTTTATCGTCCAAATGTTGTGCTCTGACAATCAAAAGGTAACTCCGTGTCCTCGCGCTCGAGTCCGGAACAGACGTGCATGCGTGCATGCGTGCGTGCGTGGGTGCGAGCGCGCGCGCGCGTGTGTGTACGTGTGTGTAAAAAGATAATTTCGATTTTTCTCGATGCAAATATAATTTCGATATTTTTCGATAAAAATATCATTTCGAGTCGACGGTGAATATTTAATCGCAGTGAAAGATACGAAGTCCTACACCGAAAAATTAATTTCTTAGAAATTAAGCAGCTTTTGGGTCTCAAATCACACCGTTTTGCAGTCCCGTGAAGAGTAAACTACAGCGCGGTGTCGAAAATCGGCGTAAATTTGAGAAAAATGACTGCACGAAATTGGGATGTTTATTTCATTTTTGGTATATCATTGGTATACGTATTGACGAAGACGTGCGTAAAATTGGAAGGAAAAAAGTAAATAATTCTAAAAGTTATTTAGCATCGCGTAAAAGGTGAAAGGTTGCACCGAGAGCAATTATTGACGTGCATCAACAAGATACAGTAAATTTGAAATATTTTCGTTTGAAGCAGTTGAGATAAATGTGATTTATTGATCTCGTGTATATAATAATGTATTATATATGTCATTATATAAATGTATACTATATATATATGATAATATAGGTCTCAATTCGTTCCTGAGTGCCAACGTATACCCTTGCGGGTTTTTACGTATAACCCTTCAAAATTGAACCCTTTCCTATCACCCCCTACCCGCACTTCGCTAATCTAACTTCCGTTGCGCCCACAGCCGTCTTAAGCTACACTATATCGCATTTGCCGAGGGTAAAGGGAAACTGTGGAAAACTTGTAGCGGTATAGACGGCCCTATATTCTCTGATTCTCTGGTGCACGTACTTTAACTCAAGTTTCTACGCCAAGGTATCAGAAGTATTGGCCCACCGCTCGCTGGTTGATGCGCTGGCCGGTGCACGGCTAAGCGGTCACCCTTCGGAGTATTGGCCGCGCACAATGCTGCTTAACGCGAAGTAACGCCAGCGCCGAACTGCGACCGCCCGTCCACCAGTGTCGGTCTTATGTATAGTAATAATCATTATATATATATATATATATATATATATATATATATATATATATATATCAGGTTTATCATAATTAGCAGTTTTCCGTTCATGAGCATATAGGGTGTCTCGTTCCAAGCAAAATGCTTTTTTCGAAAATATCGTGCGACCAAAAATGACCGAAATATTCACGAGTAGAGTCCAACGGTAAGTAAACAATGGCACTGTAGTTTCGGTCTCTAAGCGAGAGCGGGCGCGGGTTCGAATCCACGTTGGCGCAAGTGGATTCAAATCCATTCATTTTCGTTGAATTGAAATTGAAATTGAAAGACTAAACTTTCAATTTCGAATGTTGAAATTTGAATTTTGAACTTTATCCTCTCTCTCAAATAAAGTATTAAATAATAAATAATGAATGTTAAATAATATTGTCCATTGTTCATTCGAAAGCTCTGAAGATCTTTTGAGTAAACAATGGATAAAATTTATTATTAAATACTTTATTTGGCCGACCGAATATGGTTCAAAAGTCAAATTTACAAATCCGAAATTGAAAGTTCAAATACCCATGCCCGAATGTGGATTCGAACCCGTGTCCGCGCTCGCTTGGACGCCGAAACTACTGTGCCATTGTTTACTCACCGTTGGACTTTACTCGTGAATATCTCGGACAATTTTTGTCGCACAACATTTAAACAAAAGCGTTTTGCTTGGAAAGGTACACCCTATATGCTCACGAGCGAAAAACTAATAGTTAAGATGCACCCAAAATATTGCATCTATAATATTTGACGGACATGGATAAATTCTCAATGTGCTGCAGTCGTATCAAATTTAGCCTTCGATTGCTCGACAACTTTCACCATAACTGTTGAAAAATGCAATGAAAATCTGCAAATATTTTACAAAGTGCAACTATTCCATGGCATTGAAAATGTAATCAGACTTTTTGGGTAATAAAAAACAGGTACATGTAAATAAGAAGAGTTGGTTTTTATTATATAAAAATAAAATGATTCATTAAGATAATATAATTTTTAAATTAATAACAAGATTAGAATTGGGGAGCAACTCATTCTTCAACCGATGACAGGCATCGAGCATGTCGCAGCTCCCTTCACTCTACTACACACAGTTGCAGTGGAGTGGTGGTAGCGTTAGTTTCGTGTGACATCCAGCTAACTCAGACCCCTATACCCAGCATACCTCAATAAACATATACAGCTTTTAAACCAACTTCAATGGTAAAAATAATAACGCGATTTGCAATACTTCAATTGATTGCAACATCATCAGAAAGGTCGTCAGTTGAAGCGATCTATAATCGTAGACTTTTTATCCTTGCGTCTCCGACGCCGCATTACGCATTCATTATAGGCATCATATTATCGAGTGTTACGTCACTCGTGCTGCATAGTTCGAGGCTCATTGACATTTACTGTCTGGATGCTACTGGACCGATAATGTGGAATTCTCAAGCGATTTGCGTATCGCTTGTGGATAATGTGCAACATGGCGATTGCACTCTTTTTCTCACGCTCTTTATGAGCAATTTAAATCAAATTTGAACAAAAAACGAAGAGGCTTCAAGAATAAGGTATCATCTACAGGCAAGAAAATTGGATATTTTTTATAATTCGAACACAAAAAGGAATTAAAATTTGAGCTGGATTTGAGTCATTAGAAACTACATATTTGCATTACTATTATATTGTTGTTGATGAAATGCGATACGTCAATACAAATTCTGAGAGGGCTTTCGTGATACAATTTATGTTTCTCGTATACGCTTTACGACATATTTCCGGGATTACTGTATGGCTTTTATAGCGATTGTGAGAATAGCGATAAGGAAATGCGACCTTTGTTCGGGAAGAGTTCTCGAATTTTAACGGTTCGCATCGAGTCTTTATCGCATACGCGGATGCTGACGAGTCCGTTCCGTTTCAGCCGTTTCTACTGCTCAGTCTACTTAATCGGTACATCCCAGACTTCTGGCTGTTATCACACCAGAAAAAGTTCAGTGTACTCGAGAGCCTAGGTATAACGACTTTCGGACGTCAACGTTTCAAAATATACTTAAGGTACAACCGCTGTGTTTGCTAAAAACTGACCTAGGGACTTTGAAGTTCTAACAAACTTTGGCAATATTAATTAATTTATTGAAAATTAACAATTCATTCGGAAAAACATACACGGGACAGAGTACGAATAAATTGCTTATGATTTAATTCGATACAACATGGCGGCATAAGAGATTTAACAATTTTTAGGATTGAACCTGGAGAACATTTTGGAAGTATTTCTTAACGTACATATAAAATACTAAGAAATACTAAAGCTTTTAGAAAAATTGCATTAAGACATTGAAACAATTTTATCAGGAAGGTTTTTTTGAATACATATTTAATAACCTGTCGTATTTACTTAGTCTTTAGAATCGACACGAACAAACGCTCTGAGATGTCGCTCCAGGTTCACTTGTAAAAATTGAAAAGATTCCATCACATTTTATGTTGAAAACAAGGTTCGCGCGATTTTTTGTGCATATATTGAGGGACCAATAATAAATTTCCAACAAAGCAAATCAATGCTTTAAGGCCTTAGGTCACAGTAACGGGTATAAAATCATGAGCGAATTTAAGCATTTTTTTCGTATGAAAAAGTGATTCACTCATAAAACTAATTACACATGTATTCAGTATGAATATCAAGCTATTAGATTTTTTTTTCTTTTGATTTTCAAAATGGCCGGACTAAGACTTTCCTTTGTTATCTTTGTTAGGCGCTCCGCGGCACGACATTTAGCGTCCACAATTTTTTACCTAGAACAAATAACAACAATTCTCGCCAATCTACATCCGAATACATAGAGAAGTACGAACGGAATTAAAAAAATATTGTTTTATTCAAAAGTTGTAGGTATTCGAACTTAAGAAATGAATTTTCAGTGAAAAATTTCGTTATAACTGCTCATAAAATGAAAAGCTTCGATTAATCAGCAATTCCGTACGTACGTCTCTGCGAAATCCAATTTGGAACATAACTTTTAAATTTGAAGTAAATCGAGTGAAAATTGTTGAAGTTATTTGTCACGCCAATTGGAAAAAAGCTGTTTTGAGAAGTTTCGAGCAGTCGGCCATTTTGTACATCGAAAAAGAATATACATTTTCTAACAGCTTGATATTAATACTAAATAGATGTGTACTTAATTTTATGAGTGATTCACTTTTTCAAACGAAAAAAATGGTTGAATCCGCATATGATTTTATACCCGTTACTGTGGCCTAAAGCCACATCATGGCCTAAGGCCACTCAACTTCAAAGTCCATTTATCAGTTTGCAGCCGAAGATGGTGGTGCTGACCCTTAAGAGTAGAGAAATGTGCATGTTTTAGTCGTGTCCACCTTCGAAAACTCGGATAACTTGCCTTCTGGTCGACAGTCGTCGCAAAATGTGCGGCCAAGCGGTCACTCATCCAAGTGTTGGCCAACGCTTCTTGATGCGAGAGTGCATCTCCTGTTACAAAATGCGCTCGATTCAGATAATCGGAGCGATGACCCGAAGGTTTCGAGAAAATCGATAATGTAAATTTTGGGATCGGATGTCATTCGGTCTTTGACCCAATCAGCTCGAATAATCAGTACACCAAAATCTATGCAGCCAATTCTCTTTCCTTTCGAACTCTACAAATCGATTTTCATCCTCATTGCTTTCAATCGGAGTTTTAAATGGAATGTAATTTTTGCAACTTTCGTGACGTGACCGTTAAAAAAATAACCCAAGTATTTTTTTTCTTCCCAAAACGTCATTGTCTTGCTCGGGGTAATAAAAAACAGAAAATTATTATTCAAAGATCGAGGAATATCAATGAAAACGTTACCATTAATTTTCTAAGGAAAGAAGTATGTAATTTCAATATTGGAATCGGAAAAGACAAAGAACCATTTTCAGTGCTGATTAGATGCACTTTTTTGCTCGCACGTTCATTGTAACCACAAAATGCGATAACAATCTGAAGACGGCGAGCCATTGTTACCGATTAATTGTTCGACGCAGTATAATTTGTGATGAATAAACATTGCAGCTATAATGAAGGAATTCAGGAACTCCATTGGCGTCGAGATTGTAGCGAGTGATGAAATCGTTAAAAAGAATAACCTTTTTAAATACTCTAGTTGCTTCAGCCAGCAACAATCTGTGGTCCAAGTTGTGGATACGATTTGCATTTTCTGGTTTTGCAGGGTGTACCGATGGTTCTAAGGGGGAAAGTACCTACTCATATTTTTTCTCGAATCACCGTTGCTTATATATTTGCTTATCAAACGAGAGCCAATCCGGTACGCTAACAGGTACCGTACAATGAGCGCTTTGCCCCATCAGCGCCGGCGCGGGGCGGGAGACGGATCGGCCGACCCCGACTGGTTATTATCGTTGATTAAGATGGAATGACACCTCATCGCGGTCGGTATGGTAGAACAATTATAGATTCCCAAAGATCTCTGATACGGCTCTTCAGATTCCGTCGAAACTTTGCCAAACGACGTCAAAAAGATAGACGAACAGCTGTCTGCCCCTATTTGACGTCGTCAAATCGACGTCGTCGTTTGGCAAAGTTTCGACGGGATCTGAATAGCCGTTTCAGAGATTTTTGGGAATCTATAAGTGATCTGCCATACCGACCGTGATGAGGTGTCATTCCATCTTAATTAATATCCAAGCTATGATGCTTAGTGCAGAGAAATGCAGACAAACGTTTTTATTTAGAATTCCGTGAACTATTCAACCTATAATATCCCAAAAAGACTTTTGGGTCAAGAAAAAAAGGTATCATTTTTCCGATAACTAACAATACGGTCGATGTTCACCACATCCAGAAATGTTATCTTATCACCGGAGCATGAACAGTAACTCACTGAATAACTCCCTAGACAATTTTGGTGATCTGCTGCTCCGAGCATACAAAAAAGAAACGGTGATGGCGATCGGGAGTTCATATGATTTGCTGTTTCGATTTTGGATTGACATTGAGAGGAAATTGTGGGTGTCATGTAGTTATCAATGTATATTTACATGAGTCACTAGCGGTGAATCCGAACGAAAAGATCAGGTTTCACAAATTCTCGATTATGCTATGCAATCTTTTACGCATCAGGTCAGCTCGAAAGGATTGACATAAAAGTAAACAATGAAAATCCCTATATAAGAATAGCATTAAAAAATAAATAGTGCAGCCAATAGTAGATATCGACAAGCAGCGTTGTCCTGGGCGAATAGTCGGATGGGTGTCGCCATATAAAAAATAATAATAATTGCTCACCGAACGATCAATAAATACGCCGGCAATATTGCGATGGCACTGCACAATCGGGCAATACCCCCTGGATTTAAAAAACTGTTTGAAAATATATGTGCGATGTAAAAAGCGTAATGAGGAATCTGATGATTATCAAGTTCACTCAACTGATCAAAGTGCATATCGCACGCACTTGCAAAAAGTACTGATCATTTCGTGCACTTATTATTTGCAGTGGAGCGTACCGATTCTTGCGAGTCAATGCTTTATTGTGGTGGTGGGAAAAACGGGGATTAACCGTGGCGAAAGTTTTTTCACGTCTCGTTGCTGCTCATCCGAATAAAGTTGCTTACATCACTGAAGATAAGGAATGGACCTACCAACAAGTAAACAAATTAGAAAATACGTAGTAAAGTATTGACTAAGTAAAGCGCACTAACTAATGTAAAGTAAAGTATACTGAGTATATACTAAGTTTTTATTTATAGTGAATAGTTTGAATGTTTGTGTTCATTTTTTTTTGCGTTTACTTTATTTAGTAAATAAACTTTACTTAGTAAGTAAAGTACGTATTACTTTACTATCTTTTTATTAATAGCAAAGTACGTGCTTAGTATAATTTAGTATGCATAGTTTCGACTATCAGAAATTGTCTTTTGTGTTGATGGTAGTGAGAAAAATTTTTCTTAGTTAGTGAGCGAAAATTTTCTTAGTTTTTTGCTTACGAAAAAAGGTTCAACTCAAAATGATAATTATAGCGTACGTTATGAAGACGAGGTTCGTGGATATTGAGAGCCTTGTCTTTCGAAAAAAGTTTAATCTTTATGCCGTGGAGAACTTCCGCATTTTCGAAAAAAGTTTTGAAAAAAACGCGTCTGAAATTTAAAAAAGAATTGGTACGAGAAAATATCGCTAACTTTTCGAATTTCGACTTGAAATTTTCATCACCTCCGTGAACTCTTTTTCATAAAATGCAAACAAAAAATCGACTCTTTCAATCCAACGAAGTGGAGAACGGCCTTAACGGGTGGAAAAAAGGAACTCATAGAAAATTCTGCCTAACAAATTTGTACGTTTCAAATATATAGCTGGAAGAGTTCAGCAACCGGGTGGCGCGTTATTTCCGGGCCCGTGCCCTTTCACGGGCCGACAGTGTAGCTTTAGTGATGGAAGGTTGCGGCGAGTACGTTGGCACGTGGCTGGGTCTGTCCAAAGGTGGTTTGGTCACTGCGCTCATCAACACGAATCTACGCCAAGAGGTTCTAGTCCACAGTATTCGTGCAGCCGAATGCAAAGCGGTGATCTTCGGATCAGAGTTCAAAAATGGTACCAAAATGGCACTTTGACATTTACCTTGACCGCTCGAACTTCGCTTTACATTTATCCGTGAATGCTGTTTCATCGAGCAGCAATATCAGACATAAGGAAAAAGATACCGAATTTGGCACTGTACCAATGGTCCGCCGATCGGGAGGTGCCCGTGCTGGAAGGGGCCACTGATCTCAATTCGGCGATCGCGAGCGTGGAGTCTGATCCCTGTCCAACCGATTTGGCGCTTGGTTGCCCGCGTGATAAGCTCATATATATTTATACGTCGGGCACCACGGGCATGCCTAAGGCCGCTGTCATCAATAACCTAAGGTAATTGAGGATCTATGATTAATAGTATGCAGCGGCTTGAGGGTTGCTCCAATTTGTTCAATTTTTTAAAACTAGCCTTAATGAGCGATTCTTTCGGACCAAAAGAGGTAGTCTCAGAATATAAAAAACGGCTCAGTGCGGATCGGAATAACAATCCGCAATGCTCCAATGAGACATGCGGGTTGAAGATGGGAGAACTCTGTGTTTGATGTTTGATATCGTTTGTGTAGTTCTCTTATGGAGTTTCCATGAAGTCAACGTAGCGATAACTCGGTTGTCCACATCTCTTGAATTTTTCGGTGTAACTTGATCGAACTAATATAAACCGAAAGTTCTGATCGAATGCTAGTACCTAGAAATTTTGCAGATTGTTCGAATCAATGCTTGAACATTTAATCGACCGCTCAAAATCGCATAATTGTTAATAATATTTCAAACGTAAATAATTTTTTTTGGAAAAAGGTCTGCTGGACGATAGTTTCGATTTCTCTCCATACATGCTGTACATTTTGCGTCCACTCATCAATATATAAAATATGCATGAAAGCGATGAAAATAAAAATAGGAAAGAGAAAGGAAATTGTCCCCTACACGCAGTAACCACCAGACGTATCGAATAATGGTTCGCAGGTACATGCTGATATCTTGCGGTGTTCACTCGATGCTCGGCCTTCGTGCGACGGATCGTATTTACGATTCTCTGCCACTTTATCACACGGCTGGTGGTGTCGCCGGAGCAGGTCAAGCACTCCTCCGCGGCATTCCGGTTGTGTTGCGAAGGCGATTCAGCGCCTCCAAATTTTGGCCTGACTGCGTTCGTTACGAATGCACCGTAAGCCATTAAATTATTTTCGCTGCGCTTTCTTTTCTATTTGCAATGTTCCTTCTTACTTTCAGTTCCGTATATACCTCTCCGGAGTGTTACCCACAACCGGTCTTTCCTAATTACCGTGCGGCTTTTTTCACAAGGGCACAGGGAAACAGTAAAACATATAAACAGGGCTCCCTGCACATACCGCGTGTCAATTGTGGCGATCTAACGATTCTTTGGTTCTTTTTACTTTGGGGGTAGTTACGCAGGTAGACATGGTGATGCTGACTTTTCGGAATTTCAGGTAGCCCAATACATCGGTGAAATCTGTCGCTATTTACTTGCTGTTCCACCCAGTGATAATGACACCAGTCACAAAGTTCGTCTGATGTTTGGGAACGGTCTGCGGCCACAGATCTGGAAACAGTTCGTTGACAGGTTCAGGGTGAAGCAGATCGGCGAATTTTACGGTGCCACCGAAGGAAACTCGAATCTCGGTATATTCTGACATTTTTCCAATTTTCTTTTGCGATCGCGCTGTGAAGCGACAAAAAGCTAGAAGACCTTTGATAATATTAATCAATTGTCGTGTGTTGGGGTTAATTTTTGAATCAAGTTCCTAAATTCCACTCAAAAAACGAATTAAACGCAATTTACCTACGAGTTTGGTCAATCGCGATTTGTATTAGTTGAGCAAAAAGCTTGATTCGAACGTGCTGCTTGATCTCCCCTGACGATTCCTCGCTAAGGAGCAAATATCAATTCTGGGAGTGGGAAACTCAGTAGACTTTAGTAATCCGAGAAGCCTTCGTTGACAAAGTCGATCACATTTTCGAACGTGTTACAGTCAATATTGACAACAGGATCGGGGCTGTCGGATTCATCCCCTTGTATGCTGGCGCTTTGTACCCTGTCGCTTTGTTGAGGGTCGATGAGGAGACCGGAGAGCCCATCAGAGGCCGTGATGGATTGTGTATTCGCTGCAAACCCGGTTCGCATCTTTTTTTCCCGCCACCTCTGATGAGATAAATAGCAGATGGTTTTCGATACTATCGACGATTTTTCCGCGTTTTCTCCAAAGCCCACCTTCGTTTCATTCGCTCGCTGTATTTTAGGCGAGCCTGGCGTCTTCATGGGCAAGATCAATCCACGCCAAGCAGTGAACGACTTCAGTGGCTACGCGGACCAGACGGAGTCTAAGAAGAAGATCATCCATGACGTTTTCAAGAAAGGCGATCGGGTCTTCAATTCTGGTACGTTTTTCTAAAAACTATCTCTCGTAATTTTTCGCGGATCAAATATGTTTCCGTTACTATGTGATTTTAGGAGACATATTGGTGATGGATGAGTACGGATACTTCTATTTCAAAGATCGAACTGGAGACACTTTCAGGTTCGTTGCACGAACGAACGTTCTCCCTCTCACTTGTCCGTGACATGGCTCAATTATTTGGTCATGTGTGTTTCCAGGTGGAGAGGAGAAAACGTAGCTACAGCGGAAGTGGAAGCGGTGATCAGTAATGCAATAGGTCTGAAAGATGCTGCAGTTTACGGCGTTGAGGTACATGAGTTCATGGTCATGAGGTTTTCATTTCTTATTTCACTGTTTGATTTCATTGTTTAGTTGAGACCTTTTCATCGACTTTGGCAGCCAATTTATAAATTCCTGTTGCCCTTCAGCCGAAGGTCAACTCAGGGTCGTTGTCGTCGTTCAACGACCATAATCTTTTCTTACTTCCAGTAAACATCAACGATCTTTTGAATGAGTTCATCTTCAGTTCAAGGTCAACTGCGGGTCGTAATCGTGATCCTCAGCTTTTGATTCATGTAGCAAACATCAACGACTGTTTAGATGGGTCGGCTGACGGTCGGTTGACGGTCATCATGATGGTTTAAAGATCTTCATCCTTTAATTTTGGTAGTAAAAGATCGCGAACCCTTTGAGCATGTTGAACTTCGATACTCGTAGTAACCATCAATGATGTTTCGAATGAGTCGAATGTATACTTACCGTCGTCATGATGATTCAATGACCACCTCTTGATTCTCGTAGCAAGCATGAACGGGTCTTTGAACTTCACTTAGTAGCCAATTGGCGGTCGTTAATAATTCAATGACCTTCACAATTTTATTCTCACAATCAGAATCAACGAACCTCTTGATCATTAGACCTTTTGTTGAAGGTTAATTCAGTTATCACGATGATTCAATGACCTTCACCTTTTGATTCTCGTAGCAGGCATGAATGATTCTTTAAACTTCGATCACCATTTTACTCTCATCGGGATTATAAATGAACCTCCGAATCATTGGACCTTCAGTAGAAGGTCAATTAGGGATCGTCATGATCATTCAATAATTTACACTTTTCGATTTTTACAGTAAACATCAACAACCCTTTGTCTAAAATTTCTGCGTGCGATGATCAATTGAGGATCGCCATCTTGATTCAACGTTATTTACTTTTTGATTGTCACCACCAACGACCCTTCAAATAAGTCGACCTTTAGTGGAACGAAGTGAAGTTTCTCATTTGCCTTGTAAATGTAAATATCGATGATATTTTCTCGACTTCAACTTGAATCGAGCAACGTGACCGTATAACCTTCTACACCTTCCCGTTCGTAGAGTACATCAACCCTTTGAATAAATCACAGCTCTTACTTTCGGACTTCGAACTTGATTGCCCATTGAATGTAAAATTGTCACCATTTTTGTCGAGGTCGCCGGAAATGAAGGCAAGGCAGGAATGGCTGCGGTGTACGACCCGGAAGGGACGATAAACTTTGCAGACCTTGCCGAGGGCGTAAAAAAATCTTTGCCATCTTATGCGCGGCCGCTTTTCGTTCGAGTATTGTCTGATTTGCCGATGACAGGTAGGTCTTCTTACATTGTGACTCCAGAGTCGGTTAATCTTTCGATATGAAAAATTGAAACAATCCACGTAAGTCATGTTTGGGGAGAATTTTCATGGTCATCGCGCTTACCGTAAGCTGATCAGTTTGAATGGAATAAAGTTTCAACTTCCATTTTTCACCATTGTTTGAAAGATTTAACATGTCAGACATATGTAATTATTGGCCCGAGTATTGTCAGCCAAAGTTTCATTAGCGCCGAATATTAATACTTCGAGATGCGATAAAAATCTGAAAGAATGTAGACATGTTCAAATTGTTACTGATTTCCAATAAAAATATTTCCAAATAATTATTGACGTATTGTTTAAAACGAATAGTTGTTCAATAATTAATCAAGGAAAACTGCAATCATATGAAATGGAATAATTTTTTTAACAACTAAATAGATACTTAACAACTTTTCCAGAATTGTTTCCGTTTGCGAAAAAACCTTTGCAATTTTTTTTCAAAAGGCTCTGATCGGGAAATTTTTCGTTCAATGACTGAAAAAACTCTTAAGGTTAATATGGAACTTTTTTGTATAAAAATAAAAAAATCTCGATTATTTATCCGTTCAAAAAAAATACAAAATTCTGAGAAACAAATCATAAGTATTCGAAAAAATAATAAAAGTTATCGCATATCGAGATTTTTTCATTCACTGTTCAATTGTTGAACAATTATTTATTTAAACTATCCGAAAACAACTTTTTGGCCTTAGTAATGATATTCGAGATAATGATTATCGAGATATTCTGATTAATTAATTAATTAATAAGGAATAAATTAATTAGAAAACGTTTTAAATCTAATTACGTTTTAATTCCTGATTACAATCATGTGCGTACGTAATAAGCTAAGGAGTTCTACTGTAATGGGACACGCAGTTAGTTACTTTTTAATTTCCAGGCACATTCAAATTGAAGAAAAGAGATTTGCAATTGGAGGCTTTCGATGTCAGGAAGGTAAATTTCTACACTCGTTTCTAACTTCACGATTACGGTTTATTTCTTTGATAATCTGACAAAAACGGGCTTTTGTGTTCGTATCGCAGATCAAAGATCCAGTATACTTCTTGGACAAAACAGGCACGTACACAAGGCTGACTGAGAAGTTGCTCAATGACATACTGGACGGGAAAATTCGGGTATAAGAGTACGAAAATCATACCAATAAGTATATATACGTACATCACATGTATCAACTCCGACTCATTCGACATCCAGCTCTCGGACTTCGTCAACCCAAAAAAATTCAAACAAACTCATTCAACCTCTAGCTCTCAGATTTTGTTATTTACTTCACATTTTTATACTGTTTTAACTACTACAAAATAGTTGCAATTGTTTTCTAAGCTTCTATAGCCCGCTGCTATTAACTTTTTAACACATTTTTACGCTCAATTAATTTATGACAGAATTGTGTCCTTGTCAGAATATTTGAGACTAATTATTCACATATTTTATGCAAGGCTTATTTATTGCAGAGATATTTTATTTCGTAACGATTACTGAAAGCACCGAGAGAAATGATTCGTTGGAATCACGTATTTTTATTTGCTCTTTTCAAAGTATTTGTTAAATTTGAGGTGTCGAAGCCTATCTGATAACCCCAATAAACGTTTTATTGACACGTTGAGTGCGGAGAAAGCGTTTATTCGAGTCAAATCAATGTTTCAGTGGATTATTTATTCATTTTCTGATGGATTTATTTGTTTCAAATAAATGATTTCCAGTTATAATCCAAGAGCTTGCTACATGTCACCACCCAGTGGCGAGGTCCTACGTTTTGTGAAATAACACCAATGAAACAATGTTTGTTGACAGAACAAATAAGGTTATCAGACTTGAATGAAATACTATCAAAATGGGGCATACATTTTTCCACTGAAAGCTAAATTTTTTTGACGGTGTAAAATATTCATTGAAGTTAAATTTATAATTTAATTATAATGAAGCAGTTGTTATGAACAGGAATCTTTAATCGAAGTAAATATAATTGTTCATTCAAATTCAAACAAAAATCATGTGAGATTCAAACACAAATTCTATTTGATTCGATCAGACCATATCTTTCGGTCCACTTTTTTTCTGAAAATTTAGAAAAATATAAATTGTCAATAAATAAATGTAGTTACTAAAATACATCCAGAAAAAAATATGGCCGCAGATGCACACATGTAGCAAGATTTTTACCTATTTTTTCCTCGATGATTTAGGTTTCGTTAGAAAAAACTGAAAAAAATTGTTGAAATTTGACCAAAAATGAAAAACTAGAAATGTTTCATTTCTTACAGTTTTTTTTCGGCATTTTATTTAAGGCTAATTTTAGTGAGGCTCGATTGAAAAAATTGCCCTCAAGCCATATCATTGGAGAGCCGCTGTTGAAAAAATCGCTAAACATTCGTAGTTTTGTTTTTTTGGACCGCTCCATAAACATTGCACGAATGTTTGTCTAGTATTTGTGCATTATTAAATATATATTAATATATAGTAATATCAGACATAAATCCTGCGTTAAATGGACATCAATCGAGCACGCAATTCATCGACAACATTGTTACAAATATTATCGAAATATGCTTAAAGAATATATTTTTTTATTAATAAAAATCACCTACGAATCATGCATCGCAATACGGTTGGAGATTTCGTTTCACAGTAACATTTCTCGTCCAGTTTACCACAGAGATTATTTTGAGTACAATATTATACGGATGCGAAATCGAGCTCAGCTTTTTTTATTCGCCACGTATTTAGGTTTATTTAAGTGAACGGAATATTTTATTTTACCTACTCGTATTTAGGTACCGTTTGTACGTGACATATTCAGGTGTGTTAAAAAGCACTGCGGAAAGATACTGCGTCCATACACGTTTGTTGGATGGTTTTGAAAACAATACCAAAACTCGTCGACTAACTCCTAGAAAGATATAATGTAAGAGATATACGGAACAGGAAGTGTCTTGTTGACTATTGTAAAATAAGACATCTGTGATTATTAAATACAACAAATAATGCGGATTTGTTGTTTAATTATTACGGCGACGTAAGATCTTTATCTCCAAAAATTAGTGCACGTCAATTTTATGTGTGAGGTGATTAAAAAAATTATATTGAAAAGTCGAAAACTCGAAGTCTGAAAAATTCGAAAACTCAAAATCTTTGAAATTCCACAATTAGGTCGTATCAGAAAAATTACGGCTCACGTTCATTGAGCGGTATTTTGATTGTGAAATAATTTACCAAATTGGCGGCGAATATATCATTCTCAATGGCTGTTTACTTCGTCAATGAAATCAGTTCGAGAAGAAAAGATGATATTGTTAAGATAAATAATGGCTATCAATTGCGAGATTTACGACGATGAAATACTAATGAATTGTTTATTTTTCTTCGCAGACATTTTTATTGAAAACTATTAACTTAATGACACGAATCATTATATAATATTCGAAAACTATTTCGTTTATGAATTAATCTTCTTCCAGAATAAGAAGACAATATTTTTAACATAAAAAAATGGGAATCAATTACAATATTCACGGTATCGAAAAAAATCAAATATTATTATTATGAAACAGTTTATATAATCAATAGAATCAAGATAATTTTTTCCTTAAAAAATTGAATTGTCTCTGCGATAAATAGAAAAAATTAACCTAAAAGGACCACATTAATTATTTATACGATAATTTATATAATATTGGACAAAAATTGTAGAGAAAAATCATAAAATATTCAGCAATTCATAATATCAACAATGAGAAAATATACAACAATTAATCATTTACAAAATAATAAAATGTAAAAGAATTATTCATTCAATGAATCATTAGCGTCGTAGTTCTTTACGATGATAATTTCGAGAGCAATGTTTTGAGAACAGCCGTGCCAAGTTGGAATGTTTCCAACCGTGCACGAACTTGTCCAAATCGAGTGATTCTCAACCCAACCCAACGCGAGAAAACTTTCCACGAGCGTTCCTCGTCGCCCAAGAGCAGCAGCAATTTATTTGATCAACGGAGTTGTTTTGCAAGACACTTATCGCACTCGATGGAAACTGCTATCATTTATTGAATCTCGTATAATCACGGTTACGCAACTGACATGACGTTTAGCAGGAGAAGGGGGCGGGAGCCAGGGACAAAGACTGGAGAGCCACTGACACGCGAGAAATATTTTGCACGACGGAGCAACCACCGCAGTTGACACGCTGCTTTCGTATTTTAACATTCTACGCAAAAATACGGTTCTACGTTTCAACTACGTTTCAATAGCACGTTTCACAATGTAGTGAATTTTGGGTCGAGTTTGTTTGATTTTTTGTGAACAAGTGAATTTTTTGCCAATATAAAAAATATTTTGATTTTTTTTTATTGGCCGAATCGAGAAAAAAAATCATCCGACATGCGGATATAGTTTACAAAATAAAACGATTTTAATTTTTCTATAAGGAATAAAATTTAATAATTAATCGAATTGAATTAAACGGATGAGGTAAATGAAGATTAAATTATCACTCAATAAATCAATGATAAGTCAATCAAGAATTAAGTAATTCAACTATGAATTAATTAATGAGATTTAATTGAACAGCACTGTATCTCAGGCACACATTTTTAATAATCATTACTGAGCCATCGTATTCATTTTAGATGTGTTTGACGGAAAGATATCAGCTTTCGTAGAGGAGTTAAACTTCTCGTGATATCTCATTGTTTGAGAAATTTACGACAAAGTGTTTTTTATACTGTTATCGTTCTTGCGCTCCGAACTCAGCTCGTAAAGGAATGCGTAACAGTGAAGCTCGTGACAGCAGTAAAGTGAGTCATACAAAATTTTCGTTTGTTTACCGCAGTTCTAAATAATACTTTTTATTTTTCTCGACAAATTCAAAAATGAATTTTCAACGTTGAGAAGAAAATTGTTTTAATTGTCTTCCGCGACGTCGATCGAAGTTCAGAACGCTCCGAAACGTCAAAATTGATATTTTCAGAAAATCTTCGCATTCATGGCGTGGTTGTGTGATTTTGTTACAACTTACTTTTTAATTTTATTTTGCATTTTAATGTTGTGAGATTATTTTCATAACAATTCGAACATTTATTTTATTTGAAATAAAAATATATATTCAAAAGGAAGTAACATTTTTATGCAATTAAAATCTCTATTATTGAAAAACAATTTCAGAGTTTCTTTAATCAAAATTTGATTTCGTATCAAAATAAAAAATTGAACTGCCACGATGTTTATTTTAATTCTACCAAAAATTATACATGAGTATCGTCCAATAAGTATCGTACAAAATGCAAAACAAGTGTAAATAACCAATTCACGGAATTCGTTGAATGTTTGATTGACTGTTAATTGGAACGAAAATAACATTTTTATTTACTACAAATTCAAAATTCCTAGTTAATAATAATTGGAGATTTTGCTTAGACGAAAATTTGTTGCCCATCGAAATAAAACATTCAACTGTCACAATGTTTGTTTTCAGTTTAGTAAAAATCGCACGTAAGTATCGTTTAATAAGTATCGTACAATATGCAAAACAATTACAAATATTCAATTCACTGAATTCGTAAAATGAAAAGTTGAACTACTAAAATGTTTATCCGCTACTATTCAATTGCCTTTCGCGGCACGCGATGAATTATTCAGGCAGGCCCTACTGCGTTGCAATCAATTCGTAGTGCGTCCACCTGTTGAGCCTTATTTATCGACGCGCTGTTACCAATTGCTCTCAGTCGTGCTACACTGTTCAGCAATTCGTGTTAATCGTCCCCCTCTCAGCTCCCCTAAAACCGTAATTTAGGGACTATAGCCGTTGAAATAAAAAAAAATACATAATTACGGTGGTGCGAAATATCGAGGAGGCGCAAAAAACTGCAATCCTTTTATTGAGAGAATTTTTTTTGAGTAAAAAAAATCTTTTTTTCCGCATTCGACAATTTTAATAATAAGCCTATAACGATGAAAGAATTGTGCGAGGGAATTTTTTTTTTACGAATTTCCGACACTATAAATCCTATTGGTATTCGGTGTCCCAGCCCTTCACTTCAGTTTGATGTTCGAAGGGAGACTGGCAGTCTAGAGCCCGGAAAAAGGTGAATTTCGACAACTTTTCATGGATATCCAGTTGGATAGAATGGAAATTTCGTTCAGTTACCTCCATTCCACAAATCTTCAAGTATCTTTACAATTTTTTTACAATATTTTGCGAAAAACTGGCGGCGCTAGTTTTTCTGAAGACGGGCGAAGCGACTCACCTTTGTTGCGGCCAGCGACATTCCATGGCCAATTCTTCACCGATTGACTTCAATTTCTTTTAAACCTTGTAACAACATTTTACATTGAAATACGTAGGGAATTTCTGGAACGTTGAAAACTTTTTCCGAAACAACTATTTTCAACAATTTTTTTCTTACCAAAAACAATTATTTTTTCAAACCGACACCTCTTTTATAAAAAATCGCTATTTTCTGATTTTTATAAGTAGTTCGAAAACAAATCTTATCTAGAGCTCGAATTATTTTGAACTTTCGTTTCCGGTGACAAAAATGATTAACTCTCGTCGGCCGCAAGGCACTATCCGACAAAGGGGACTCGCTCCATCCAGCTTCAGCACGGCCGTCTTCTTACAAAATATTGTGAAAACATTTGTAATGATATCCGAAGATATGGCCAAAAAACGGATTATTGATCTGTTAACGAGATATCCATAGTTTTTTTTCGGAATCCACCTCTTTCCCCGGCCTTTAGACTAGTAGTCTCCTTTAAGTAGGTCATTTTGTGGTAGTAAATTGCAAATTTTAAAGCCAAATAGCTCCCCCAGATATGTATGGTTGAAGAAAAAAATACCTATGAAACCGTGTGTCTCTGGCGATTGTCGAGCGACTGTACTTCGGCATTGATTTTTTCAAATACTCAATCATAAACACTAAACAAAACGGGCCAAAGTAAAAATTAACAAAAAGGCCGCTAACGGACGCGGTTTTAGTATGTTCTACCCTATTAGTCGACTGTACGACATATTGACTTCGCGTGGATATTAAATCGAAATATTTACAGTTATTCGACGAGAGTTGGGATCGATTATCAACAATCATGGAAGATGAGAAGTTTGGCTTTGCCATAGATCGCGGTGGCACATTCACCGATGTGTATGCCAAATGTCCTGGGGGCAAAGTTCGAGTTATGAAGTTACTGTCTGTCGATCCTAATAATTATGACGATGCCCCACGAGAAGGCATTCGACGTATTCTTGAGCAGGTATTGCATTTTTTTTACTCTCCGAGCTCTGATTGTGCGTTTTATTTTGTTTTTATTTGTTTCATTTACAACCGAAGAAAGCTTAGTTTTAATTTATGGACGTGCCACAAAAAAACTGGGCGATATTTAAATTTTTTTTGTGATGACAATATCAAAATGACGAGGTCGGGGCTTTACACCTAATTAATATATAGTCTTGCAAAGATTGAGTTTTTTTTCATGAAAAAATATTAATAAACAATGAAATTATTATTATTTAAACAAAGTGCCGCCGTTGCTGCATGGGGTTACGTTCAGTTGAATAATAAGCCGTTTTTTACGACCGGCTATTTGTTTGAAATTTTGAAAATAACAAAAATGGCAAGCTGAAAAAAAAACGTCTGGTTTTCCACAAAAATCAACATTGTTTATTTGTTACTAACTATTGCAATTCGAATAACAGGAAACCGGGCAGCGGATGGGGGCGGAAGTCGACGCGTCTAAAATTGGTTGGATTCGAATGGGCACAACGGTTGCAACGAATGCGTTGCTGGAGAGGAAAGGTGCCAGGATGGCATTGTTAATCAACGAAGGCTTCAAAGATCTGCTGTTCATTGGCAACCAAGCGCGACCGAACATCTTCGATTTGGTTTGTTTTGTAACTCATTAAAAAAAAACGACTTTCTGAAACTGCTTTGTTTTCGCCACGTCAAAAAAAGCGCTCTGATTTTCGTTTTTAGTCCGTTTGAACATTTTCGGGCAGAGACAAATCTCGATTAATGAGATTTCATTTTGCCTGCGGCATAAATTTAATAAGCGTTTTTTTTCGGGTACTATCACCATGATTCGGATCTGGCCTGGACCTTTCCATATAAACATTATTGTATGGATATAAATATATTGTATATTTGCTATTGAAATATTCAAACATTTTTTAAATATTCTGCTCACCTTCATATCGTTCTAGTTTATTTTTCAAAACAGTTTATGTACGAATAAAATCTCATTTACCAATTCTAAGATGTATCAGATTGTTATCAGGATGAACTTGAATATTAACATTTTTTGGTACGTCGAAATTGAGAACACAAAACAAGATGGCAAATGACAAAAAAGAAACAACAAAAAAAAATAAACAAAATCTGTTAATTCAATTTTTTAAAGTTTATTAATGAATAATCTTATAAATAAACCTTCATCTTTCAATTCCAAAATTTATCAGATTGACATCAGGATGAAATAGGACATTGACATGTTTGGCACGTCGAAACTGAGGACAAAATAACAAAAAGGCAAATAGCAAAAAAGAAGAAAACCCAAAAAATCCGTTCTGAAAGAACCAAACCGATACTTTGACAAAATAATATGAGATCCAACAGGATCAAATATAAGCATTTCGATTTAGATTATTTCAATGAGTTTCTCAACAATGCAGGCCGATACTTTGAAAAAAAATATGAGATCCAACAGGATCAAATATGAGCATTTCGATTCAGATTATTTCAATGAGTTTCTCAACAATGCAGGCCGATACTCTGAACAAATAATATGAGACCCAACAGGATGAAATATAAGCATTTCGATTCAGATTATTTCAATGAGTTTCTCAACAATGCAGGCCATCGTAACCCCGACCATGTTGTACGACAAAGTCGTCGAAGTCAGGTGTCGTGTAGTGCCAGCGAAGGTTGGCACGTGCGAATTAAATTCAAAAACGTGGAGAAGAGTAAAAGGTACCACTGGGGAGGATCTCTTTGTGACCGACGAACTTGATGAAGCTACTTTACAGACAAATCTAAAAAAACTGCGTCATGAAGGCATTGAGAGTCTGGCCGTTGTATTGGCCCACAGCTACATGTGAGTATAATGAAACAACAACAATAATAATATTAATAACTTTTATGATAAAAATGATAATTAATATCGTTTTCTAAAGTAACATTCATAATAAAAAGGTATAAAGGTAACAAAACAATAAAAGCAATAATAATATCAAATGATAATAAATAAAATAACTTTGCAAATCGGGTTTTCTGAATTAAGTTGCATAATTCATTAGGTAATGTCAAATTTTATTATGTCTTTGGAAATTATGGGGTAAACAAATATATAAACCATATAAGATTACATTTTCTGTCTGATTATACTATACGATTCAACGTAAACCCGGAAGCGCAAATTTCAACTCATACGAGACTGGCTTCACACAAAAAATTAAAATGAAGTAAATATTACCGAAACTGTAATTAACATTACTTAGTAGTAATCTTCATTCGCTTCCCCGTAGGACTACAAAGGACTCCCGTTTCGAAACTTCCGCACATCTTTCTTACGTCCGTTCTTAACCTACTTATCGTACTTAAGGGATTATATTAGTGTGAACGCTGAAAATTTGGGTGATTTTCGGGAATTTTTTGGGAGAAAAGTACTGAATTAAATGTTTCGGAAACTTAAGAATATATTTGAATATAATTGACCTTTATTACATAACTTTTTAATAGAAACATATTGAGATCCTGGCGACTTATGCGCTCGCTCCCTTCGGAGGCGCCAAAAAAAAGTTCCTCCACTGCTGACATGATTCCGGCCGATTGAGTAGCTGAAACCGACAAAGGAATAAAATGTCATTAAACTGGGAAGTATTTTCTGTACAATGACGTAGGATTTTCGAAAAATATCAAAATCTAACAGAATGGCGTAGTTATGAAAATAGTCTGTTTTCTTGCCTATAAAATGGTCGTTTTTTTCAATGACAAATCGTCCATTTTCATCCAATTAAAAATATCCTCCGTCATTGTAGGCTAAATAGATTCAAGAGTTCTCAGTTCACATTTCAAGTCAATCGGATAATTGCTCTTTGAGTTACAATATCAGCAAATTTGAAAAATCTCATTTCGAGAAACACGCGTTTAAAGATTTAACTATCGATTTTTGCACGATAAAATAATAGAGATACGGCCTTGAAATTTTTTCAGGATATTCTTGAAAGTATAAGCTGTCGAAAAGGCAAAAAAATCGATTTTATAAAAGTGTCACACTGGTATAGCCCCTTAAACTTACTCCGCCACGCACCCGCTCTCCGCCGCCTCCTCCGCTCCGCCTTATTTTACTTAACCTATTTACAGCCGGATATACCTTATATCTGCTCCTCTCTCTCCTCTCTCCGCTGGTCCGACTTCCGTTTCCTCTTTTACTCCATTGCTCTTTCATTCCGTCCTTCCTCTCCTTCGATCCTCCCAGTATCCCTTTTTCTCTCCCTTCTCCGTTCCTTTAGCCCTTTCATCCAGGCCTCTCCCCCTCCCTCCTCGTCCAGTATCTCTCTTACCCTCTCCCCTATTACTCTTTCCTTTTCGCTCCCTCCTCCACACCTGTCCAGCACGTGCTCGCATAATTCTACCTCTTCCCCGCAGTCCTACACTCTCTGTTTTCCTCTGCCTCCCAGTGTCTACCTTCTTTCATTTCGTTCCCCATCCTAAATCTCGCCACTCTCTTGTATCTCTCTTCCCCCCATCCCGCTTTTAGATACACTGGGATTTCTTCCGCTTTTATTTCCTTGTAACATCTATTCTACCTCGATTCTCTTATCTTTTCCCACCTCTCCCTCTCCTGGTTCTCCCTGCCCTCCTTCTCCTTCCTTCCACACCCCTCATTTTCTTGCTCCTGACTCTCCTCTTCCGCTCTCCCTCGAACTTCCCAAACGCTCCCCTGCCATTCTCCCATTTCGCTCTTCCGTCCACCCCCTTCTCTCTCTTTTCCTAAGTTCTTCCCAACGCCTCCTTGCCCACTCACTCCCTTCCCCCTTTCTTAACTTTTCCTCGTAATTCCACGCTTTCCTGCCTGCCCTGGTTCTTATTTTGTCCCTCTTCGTTTTCTCCCTCACCATATATCCCAGTGTTCTCAAGTCTAGCCCCAGTACTCATCTCAGGTATCTTTCCTGTGCCCCTTCCACTGCCCCGATCTCTTCCCACCCCCAAATTTCTGCCTCGTACCCCATCACCGTCCACACCAACGTGTCAAACAGCCACACCCTCCTACTCAAATCTTTTCCGAATTCCCTTTCCCCTATTCCCCATACCTGTTTCATTACCGTTCCCGTCTTTTTTTAACCTATCCTTTATGTGGGCTTCTTTTCCTCCGTTCCTTCTGAAGAAATCTCCCCGGTATGTGAATTCGTTCACTTCCTCCACCCCTTCCCCCCTCCATTTCAATAATTTTTTCTATACCTTCCCCCTCCTTTCCTAAACTTCATTACCTTCGTCTTTCCCACATTCACCTCCAGACTTTTCCTCCCAAAATACCTCTCCAGTCTCCTAATCACATTTCCCATCTCCTCCTCTCTTTCTGCTAACACCACCATATCGTCCGCGTAAGCTAGCGTGAATATTTTATTATTTCCTACTTCGACTCCCCCATTCTCCCTTTCTAAGGAAGAGGAGTCCAGATCCGCTGTCAGCAGGTTGAAGAGCAGCGGGCTCAAAGAGGGCATTCCCTACTCGTCATCACCGATTTCGCTCAAATTTATAGGACATGTAGGGCTTGGCTAGAAATGAAAGTACCCGAAGTGGGAACTCCAGATGGCCAAGCGTTTAGAAAATAAAAATGTTGACGCAGCTCTCGCACCGTATAAGCCATTTACATTAGCATGTTTGCCAAGCAGCGGTTAGCGTAGCGGTAAGAGCTCGAACTAGTAATTCGATAGTCGTGGGTTCGACTCCCCGTGTTGAGACTTTCTTTATTTTTCTCAATTTTTATATTATTCATTTTCCAATTAAGCAATGAGGTGAATAATTTATTTTATTTATTTATTTATACGCAAAAGGCATAGAAAAGGTAAAAATTGCGATTTCGGACTTTTCAACACGGGATTGTAATTAAAGCGCATACGAAAAGACTTTGTACATGAAAATTCAAAACTTTATTCGTTGACATTCGATGATTTACATGTGTCGGGATGATATTTATCGTAGAAACAGGGGAAACAATAATTATTTCTGCATCTAGCACACGTTATAAACGCCGCATTTTTACAATAACACCGTTGTTTCAACGTCTCCATAGAAAAACATACTTGATTGACATTCATAAAGCATTCTCTCTCATCGCAAAGTTTAGAAGCGAACCACGCGTAACGTAACATGTTGCCGAATATTGGCGCGGATAATTGATGATGAACAATCGAATGTATTTTTATGCAGTCTTCTTGGGAAGTTATTTATGTTTCTTGCTCGATGAGAGAAGAGCAATTTAGTATTTTTTAAATAAAGTTTTTAACCTGACGATAAAAATATACATCGCAGGTTTGCATCAGTGGAGTGCATTTAGGGGGAATTACTTTGATGCTACACGTTGGCAATCCTTCATCTTGGAAGAGTTCGTCGTATAATTGCGGAATTGTTTGTCCTCCCCACGAGTCAATCGGCAGAAGAAATTTGTTCTCTTGTACGTACGGCTTCATCACGTGCGTTAAAAACAGATGTGATGAAGTACAATGCAGTTGTAAGTTTTCCAGATTTTGAAGAAGTGATGACGACATTCTAGTATTTGACTACGTATTCATCCACCGTTGTTTTGAATCCTCGGTCCAAAAGAGCCAGTATTCTCTTGTAATCATACGTGAACTTTTGGCAATAGCTTTCCGGAAAGGCTCATAGCATATTGCCCTATATATAAGTGGGTTGCTTTGTTCATATCCTTTCTTTTTACGAAAACCGTTTTTATCCCTACATGTTCCAGGGTTCGGTTATACGTCGACTGGTACTGGCAACCTGGAAAGAGAATATACGAATGTAAATGTATTATACGCGCCGTTAAACAGAGTATTTCATTTGAGGTAGAAAAATAAGAATTCTTGGCTTACTGTTTGATCAGTGTTGATAACAAAATCCTTTTCGTATTGAGGAATGAGAGCTCGAGTTTGGAGTCGAAACTTATCTGCCGCAGCAAGGATTTCCTCTTGTGTAGCAGTCTCTTTTTCCGACACAAATCTTGTAATTTTCCTTTGACGAATCTTATGCCTTTGTTTAAAGTCGATGACCCACGATTCGGAGGCTTTGAATTCCCACTCTGGAAATTGATTGCCAGCAGCAAGTGCCCATTGTTGCAAGTTTTTTGTGGTGATGTGCTGGTTACGATCGCGCTTCTACGAAGCGATCATATGTCCACGAATCAATTGTATTGTATTTATCCTTTCGAGTTCCACCATTTTTAATATGTTGTTCCCAAATTTTCAAATCTCGCATATGCTTCAAGCGAGATGCTCCTTTCGTTTGCAAACTTTTAAAACTCGACGTTGGATGCGCTTTGGCAAGATTAACCACCATTATTTTGTAGTCGAGTGGAACGTAATCTGGATCCTCTTTCATTTTTTTCGACAGGTTCATACTCATCACTTGACGACGATATGGCACCCTCCAACATTTAATATTCTTCTTCTTGGTCGATTTCTTCGCGCCGGATCAATTCTTCGTCGCACATAAACTGATACTCTGATAAAACTTCCACTACTTTCTCGTGTATTTTATTTCCCATTTGAATATGTTCTTCGGTGATCACTTCGGAACTTTCTGATGAGATTAGATTTTCTTCGGCCAAAAGATGTAAACTATAATCCATCGCCGTCTTCAATCGTTGTTTCGACGTTTCGCTGTGGATGCTATCGTCTGGCTCCTGTTCTTTTTCCGTCGACGTTCCAGGTATATCAATAGTTTCACTTTTGTCCGACATTTTCGATTTTTCCACAATATTTTCCTCACAATTTTATCTCACAAAAATTTCGATATCTTCCAGAATATTCTCACAGTATTCTCGCACAATTCAAGTTACTTGATCAAGAGCTAGCAAACGAATGAGCTAGCTCTTGATTAGCTTGACTAGCTAGCGTCGTCCCTAACGGTCAGGGACAACTTTTTTCTACCCGTGCCAAGAATCTATTCTTCCTGTACAGCCGCCAGGAGCAACCTTCAGGTGAAAACGAATCTTATTGTGAAACGACTATTCACGTTTATGGCAAGTTTCCCAAGGAGGGGAAATAGCCAATAAAGGAGAAAGAAGAAGAATCCCTGTTTGAACACGTCGGAAAAGTTCGCAACTCCAAATTTTCTACGATTATGCGCTCAAAAAATGACGCTCTACAGGGTGTCCCAGAAGTAACGTACGCCCTTCTAGCATCTGGTAGGAAAAAATATTCTGAGACGAAAAGTCCTTAGTCATTTTTTGATCAGATGCATAGATAATTAATTAAGAATTAAAATAAATAGCCTATCGGGTGCGCACTACAGCGGAAAGGCAGCGTAGAGGGGAGGGATAGGGGAATGCGTTGTAATTGCGTGCGCCTGAAAATGTGTGCGGAGGGAAAATTCCGAAAGCATGTGTGTGTGCGTGTGCGCGCGCAAGTCAGTGTATACATGTGTGTAATTGAGAGAGTGTGTGTGTGCAAGTGTGTGCATACGTGTGTGTGTGTGTGGGTGTGTGCAAGTGTATGTGGGTGTGCGTATGCAAGTGTGTGCGTGTGTGTGCAAGTGTGTGCATGCGCGCGCACGTGCGCGCTTGTGTGTGTGTGTGCAAGCGTGTGCATATGTGTGTGTAATTGAGAGAGTGTGCGTGTGCGTGTGTGCAAATGTGTGTGTGTGTATGATTAAGTGTGTGAGTGTGCGTGTGTGTGTGTTTGTGTGTGCGTATGTGCAAATGTGTGCGTGTGTGTGTGCAAGTGTGTGTGTCCTAGTGTGAGTGTACGTGCGCAGACGCGTGTGTGTGTGTGTATGCACTTGCACACATGCTTTCGGAATTTTCCCTCCGCACACATTTTCAGGCGCACGCAATTACAACGCATTCCCCTATCCCTCCCCTCTACGCTGCCTTTTCGCTGTAGCGCGCACCCGATTGGCTATTTATTTTAATTCTCAATTAATTATCTATGCATCTGATCAAAAAATGACTGAGGACTTTTCGTCTCAGAATAAAAAAAAGTCTCCACACGGGGAGTCGAACCCACGACCATCGAATTACTAGTCCGAGCTCTTACCGCTACGCCAACTGCTGCTTGGCAAACATACTAACGTAAATGGCTTATACGGTGCGAGAGCCGCGTCAACATTTTTATTTTCTAAACGCTTGGCCATCTGGAGTTCCCACTTCGGGGACTTTCATTTCTAGCCAAGCCCTGCATGTCCTATAAATTTGAGCGAAATCGGCGATGACGAGTAGGGAATACCCCCTTGTCAGCGGAAAACCCTGCCTTACGCCCCTCTCAGTTCAAAAGACTTCACCTGTCGGGGGGAGACAGGTTCACTGCGTTCACTCTGTTTCTTGTATCTTCACATATATCCTTTATCCTTTCTCTTAGTCCCTTTCTTATTCCTCTCTCCTCCAGCGCCTTCCACAACTCCTTTCTATTCACCAAATCGAAGGCCGCTTTCAACTCTATGTACAACGCCACCAGCTTTCCCGTCCTTTTCCCCACCTGCTTTCCTATTATATAGTTTAGGACGTGCACATTGTCTTTCGTCCTCATCCCTCTTCTAAAACCCGTCTGATTTTGTGGCACCGCCCCTATCGCTTCCACTTCCCCTTCCAATCTTTTCGCCAGCACTCTTGCATATACCTTGTATAGCGAGGGCATCAGTGTCATGCCCCTATACTCCTCTACCCTTGGCCCTTGCCCTAATTAACATTACTTAATATGACATATTATTTAAAACCAAATGAATGTTCTCCGAAATTCAATATTACCTGAAAAGCCATTAGTACTGCATAACGCCTCATTAATATTACGTGAAATTAATTATTACAAATCATGTGAAATGAAATGATTTTATTGGGTCATGTATTTATCGCCGTAGACATTTTCCCCTTAATTTGTATTTTTCTATAGTCGGGAAAAATACAAACAAAAAAATACATAGAGAGAGCGAGTGTCGAGTGTGCAAACTCGACAGGTGGAATGAATTTACAGTACTACGAGTGTTTCATGTCCGGGTACGAAGACGGAAAGGTAACGGAAAACGATAAAAGAGACTGTGTCGTATCAGACTAAAAGTACACGTCGTTGATATTCAAGAAAGAAAATCGCTGCCTGCGAACAAGTAGTCACTCGAAGACGCGCAACAAATAATCTCAAGTTTTTGCGCTACACAATATTTCTTTTATGAAAACTTTATTAAATCTTCAGACAAAACCGATCGTCATTCCGTAGAATTTATAAATCATAAAACTCATTTAAAAAATGTGGTAATTTTTTACAACAATATAAATATATACTTGTATTTACGCAGATATATAATAAATAAACGAATATTCCATTAATACAAGGGCATACTCTGCATCTAAACTGGGTGGTGGGGGTGGGCAGCTTATATTAGTTTTGAGGAAGAGGTGGCGGGGACAACGGATAATAGACTTTATTTTTTCTTCTAGGGGGAGGCGGCAGCCGCTTCCCATAGGGCCACTACCTGAGTATGCCCTTGAATTGATAAATGAATTATGATCAGATAAATGCATAACAATAATGATAACAACAATGCAACAGACAAACGATCGAATCTGTAAGAATTTATAAGAATTATAAATGAATATAATAAGAGCTCGGATTATTCATATAATAATATTTAACAAACAATCTCCTGCGACATAGATAATAATTGTAATTATAAAAATAATAATTTATCAAAATAATACTTTATTCTAACCACATGGTGGTATTCAATGAACAATCCGCCAAATCGGAATGATATTAATGATGATAACAGTAATAATATTAAGATGTTACACGCAAGGAAAGGGTATAATAGTTTTAAAAAACAGCAATAATATTCATTTGTAAGAACTGACATTGGTGGGTGGGCAGTCGGGCTCCGGCTCCGGCGGGCCTTCGAGTTAAGCAGCATTATGCATGGCTATACTCGGAGCGGTGACCGCTTAGCTGTCCACCGACTGGCTCATTATAACCACTGAGTGGAAGGGCAATACTTTTGAGACCTTGGCGTAGATCCTTAAAAAGGTCTGTGCACCAGAGAACCAGAAGAATATGGGGCCATCTATGCCGGTACGAAGTTTCCACAGTTTCCCCCTATCCTCGGAAGATGTGGTATACTGTAGCTTAAAGGAAGGTTCTGTCTTGTTGGGCCAAAAAATGTTCGATTTTTCAGCAAATTTTGTATGCGAAAAATATTAAGTATCGAATGTTGATATTTGGTATGTTGACTAAGCGGTCTTTATTGATTATCAAAATATTTTTTAAAGTTTGACAAAGCATGGTGGTGGGAGTGGAAGGAGCCACGTATGTCGGTGCGCGGGCGATGACATTCTTCGCTTGCGGAAGTCCTAAGTCCCGGACAGGTGATCTTAAGCAAAAAAATCAAACATATTTTTACTTTGTACAATGTTGTATATAAGTTGACTTGGAATGAAGAAGAAAAATTAAAAAATAAAAAAATTATGAGCAAAGAACTGTGAAAATTTCTGGGACAAAAAAACTCCCTTCTGATCGCTCACTATTTTTCTATATTTAATACTTTTCGCATAAAAAATTGGTGAAAAATCGAACAATTTTCTGGCCCAACAAAGCAGAACCTTCCCTTAAAGCTACATTCTAGTGTGAACACCCACCTTTAGGGTGATGTTTTGGGAATACAATTTAGAGGAACGGTTAAATCTACAGTGTTAGTATTTCACAGTTATATTTATACATGCTTGAAGTAACATTTGCAATTTTTTTGAAGCATTTTATTCGAAATTGTACATGATATTTGATGTTGCGCAGGTCATGTCGCGAAAATTGTTTCTCATCGAGCGTTGTGATTGCGGCCATTTGTGTCATCTGAAACAAACGATTTTCCAAAATCCTATTCTTCACCAATGTGATTACTGGTCGGCCCTCTAATAAAAAAAATTAGAATACATTTACGAAATAACGGTGTTTGAAAAAGAGGACTCTGATTTTTACAATAAAATGTCCACTTCTCACGGCCCGGATAAATAGTTATCATAAAGCAATAAAAAAGATGGAGGGCCGAACGATATCCACACTCGTAAAGAATAGAATTTTTTATAAGTCGTTTGTTTCCGATGACAACATGAAATATTATGTACAATTTCGAATAAAAAGCTTCGAAAATTTTTTAGTTGTTACTACAAACATGTATAAATATAACTGCGAAATAGTAACACTGTAGATTTAACCGTTCCTCTAAATGTAATTCCCAAAAAAATCGCCTTGGAAATGGGTGTTCACACTAGAATACGACCTTAAGACGGCTGTGGACGCAACGAAAGTAGAGTTAGATTAGCTAACTGTGAGTAGGGAGTGATAGGAAAGGGTAATACGTAAACGCCCGCAAGGCCATACATTGGAACTAAGGAAACAAAATATTAATTTATGAAAACAGTCGTTCTTTATAGTAATTTTATTTTGTACTACTTGTCAGATACCCAGATCACGAAATTCGAGTCGGTGAAATTGCAAAAGCAATTGGTTTTACCCAAGTGTCATTGTCGCACGAAGTCATGCCAATGATGAGAATCGTACCAAGAGGCTACACAGCATGCGCTGACGCGTACCTCACGCCGCATATCAAACTATACTTGCAGGTATAATAATACTTATAGAACAATGTTTGCAGGTAGGCCATTTATTAAGAACCAATATTGACGGATATGAAAATCCAAAAATACTTACATGTAGGCACATCACGTAGTTGTTGTGACATTTGCCTAACTCACAATCAGTCAGTATCTCTGGCGGTATCACTGACCCAAACAAACCCGGACAGACCCAAACACGTTTACTTTCAGAGCTTTACATCCGGATTCAAAAACAATCTCGAAGGCGTAAATGTTCTCTTTATGCAAAGCGATGGAGGATTGACACCCATGAATTCGTAAGTGGACAGTGAGTTGACGATACCTTAGATTTATTCATACCATACGGATTGCAGCCAAGTTCCTCATCCGTTTTTTGTATGATTCTTTTGGCAGATTTATCGGTTCTCGGGCAATACTTTCGGGACCGGCGGGTGGTGTAGTCGGCTACGCCAAGACCATTCACCAAAAGGAAACTATGCAGCCCATAATAGGCTTTGACATGGGTGGTACTTCGACGGACGTCAGCCGTTACGACGGAAGTTACGAGCACGTTTACGAGAGCACGACTGCCGGGGTCACAATACAAGCCGCTCAGGTACCTTAATCTTTATTTTTTATCGCACAATTTGACGCATGACGGAACTCCGTGTCATTTAGAATGCTGGACATAAAAAATCCATTCAAGTCAGCACTACAGAGAGCTGTTACGTTAGAAAGTTTTCGGTCGGAGCTCTCCATTTTTATATCAGCGCGTTCGGGGCCTTCACAATTGAAAAGCTTTTACTTATTTATTTTCTTGAGTACAAGCTTTTAAGTTATTTTCTTAACTTATAGAAATCAAATGAAGATAACATAAAAATAAATAAACCACACACTTTTATTGGTTACCTTTGAATTTGTTCTGACTCCATTTGAATCACTGCAATAATGTTTCAACATCGGGAATTGTTAACATTTTATGTGTGTAAAAAATCTTCACTTCGATATTTCGAAATTTGACTAACAGGGCTTAGTGTATTTTCGGCATAGATATTCAGCACTTTATAACCTATTAACTCTTTCACCGATTTTCGTAAGATTAAATTTCCGGCGTCCTTCAGGGGTATTCGTCGTGTGTCAAAAGTTTCGGTCTGACGTCCAAAACGGTCATAAATTCAGATCCATTGCAAGGAAAATTTGTATGCATATGTACATCGATTTGAATATGTTGAAACAACAAACCACCTGAGGAAATATTAACCATATATTTAAGAATTGAAATTAATTTGTCATAATATTAAATATATAATATTTTTCATAATATTAATTTGTCATAAATATTAAACGCTCGGCCACCCGAAAATAAATAAACACTAAATCATTAATACCGTTATGAACTAGTTCACGAAACAAATAATTAAATGCATTACGAATTTGTTAACAAAAATTAATTATTCTGCAAATTTTGCTATAAATTTGTGTACACTCTCATGTAATTAGTTTTTTGAAAATGTTATGTAGCTCGATGTAAATACCGTAGCGGCTGGTGGAGGTTCAATGCTATTCTTCCGATCAGGCCTTTTTGAAGTTGGTCCTGAAAGCGCTGGTGCACATCCGGGGCCGTCGTGCTACAAAAAGGGCGGTCCCTTAGCCGTCACCGATGCCAATCTCGTCCTGGGTCGTCTTCTTCCCGAATATTTTCCAAAGATATTTGGGCCTAACGAAAATCAACCACTAGATAAATCGACGACAATTAATGCCTTCGAAAAATTAACCTCCCAGGTGAAGTTACTGTGCTACCCCGATTTATTTGAATTAAATCTTATTAGACATCGACTGGGTAATAAAGAACGTTTCTTTATTACGGTTGTTTATTTGCTTCGATTAGCTCAGGTTACTGCCATTGGCGTAGAATGAAAGTCTTTGGATCACCACTACTACTGTGAAATATTAATCAATTTTGGGTCTACACTGCTACTGTAGAAAATTAATACATTTTGGGATTATTTGGGTTTCTAGGTCTTCTCCTTCAGTGACGATAATTGTCACATCGTTTTGAAGTAACAAGAAACATTTTTAAATATCGGCTGTTTTTGGGGTGACGGTTCATTATTGGAAAATTGGGAAAAAATGAGTGAAGCCAAATGAACAAACGCAAATAAAACATATTACCGAACAATTGTGAAAAAATGACTGAACCAAAAGTGTTGTACTTAAATCCAGTTCAAGTGGAAACAATTTTTAAAAATACATTAATTTTATGCAGAAAATTATGATAAAAAATTAAATTTTTTTTCATTTTCGCGAATGACTATAGATTAACGAATTTTTGACGGTCACTCGTGGTAATGCTGCTGGGAGGATGAGTGTGGAAGAAGTTGCCATGGGTTTCGTAAAAGTCGCTAATGAGACCATGTGTCGTCCGATACGTGCTCTCACTCAGGTATGATGAGTCACTATATAATTAATCGATATTCTCATAAATACAGTAACTTAAATTTTCCCAGGAATCGTTATAATTTCGTCATGTCCGTCTGTCTGTCATAGCAGAGGCCTCTTTAGGTTCAGACATTGAAATAATTCGTAAAAGTTGTGAGCAATTCAGTTTTGGTAAACACTTATTTTAGGGAGTAAAATAATTCGTATGCGGAAATCCCGAGAAAAACCGTTTTTAATTTGACAGCTTTCTATCTGCCATTTTTACGACTTTATTCGAAAAATGTTACCTGTCAAATGTTGATAATTATCGCGGTTCTCGACTGTCCAATGACGTCGGTGATTAGACTCCTTCGTGATCGTCTACATTATTGACGTATGGTGACGCTTTCATTGGGCAGGCAAAAGGCTACAATACTTCAATTCACGTGTTGGCCTGTTTTGGCGGAGCTGGTGGACAGCACGCCTGTGCAATAGCTCGAAGTTTAGGCATGTCGACAGTTTTCGTTCACAAGTACGCGGGTATCCTTTCGGCCTATGGTATGGCATTGGCTGACGTTGTCGAAGAGGCGCAAGAACCGAGTGCCGAGGAATATGAGGAAGGTGCGTTCAACCAGGTCAATAACAATTAGGATAGACTTGCCTGAATCGTGCCCGTTCCCCATGTTATAATTTGCAATGCCTATAATTGTCGAAAAAAAAAAACAATGAACGTTATCAGTTTACGGGTTCACATAAGTTTGGGACCCAAAAAACAAGGCAATTTCCGAAAAAAATTCTTATAAGAGTGTTGGGGTGTCAAGGTTGGGATTTCACACACTATTGATACACAGTCTTGTAAACTTTAAGTTTTTTTCACATTGAAAAATAATAATGAACAATGAAGTTATTATTATTTCTACAAAGCACCTCCGTCGCTGCATGGCCAATTGGTGTAGGTGGTTGCGGCACCTATGGCGATCTGAAATGAAAACAAAAATAATTAACTTTTAGTACAACAATAAAACTGTCTCGAAAATTATGAAAATGGCAAGGATTAGAAAAAAAGTCCGATTTTAGGGCACTCTTCTTAACGTCTCTTTTTATTACAAAGCTTTTTTTATCAGGCATATTGATTTTCTATTCAAGAGTCGTTTGCACGTATTTTCGAACGTTTGAGAGTTCTCGGTGGAAGGGTCCGCACTAATTTGAGGAAGCACGGCTTCGCTGATCACCAAATTGCAACCGAATGTTTTTTGCACTTGCGTTACTACGGTACGGATTGTGCACTGATGTGCAGCCCGAAACAAGATTCGAAGTCGAATTTCGACACCGTAGAATCTTTGGGACATGGAGATTTTTTGGCGACATTTTTGAAAAGGTATCTGAATTTGGTCTCCATTTCATTCATCTTTTCAACTTCGCTTTAACCCAAACAAACCCAAACAATGATACTAAGAAAAGCGATTTGTTTCAACAAAGTACATGTGGTAAATTCTTCTTTTTTTTTTTTATTGAAGCAACTACCCGTTTATTTCCTACTAGGGAAAAGGTATTAGAGGGTAGGAGAAGTAGCGCTGTATACTCTGGGGCGGAAAATGTACCCTAGACGTGGCATCCCATTTCTTCTGCTCTCTGTGAAACATGTGGGATCTGTCGAAATCCACGCGTTTACTTAGTGTAAATTATTTTTATCAACGATCATGCAGCTCTTATATAAATGAAACTCTGCTTCATTCAGTAAGGAATGGAATGGTGCATACTAAAGTCAATTATCAAAATTGGAATTGCTGAAAAAGTATTTAAAACGAAACGACAAACGGCGAACACCTGCAAAAACGACTGTTATCGAGGAAAACATTGTCTTTTTTTCCTAGATTAACCGTGGAAAAAAACAGCCTTTTGAAGATGATAAAATATACTATTAGAAAAAAAATACTATCGTTATGTTTTCTCAAAAAAGAATATATATTCGAGCACACGAATGTGGCCAATTCGTGAAGATATGAAATCGTATTTATGTTTGATACTTATGGTTAGAGAATGTTTTTAGAGAATGTTTAGAGAATTAGAGCTTGGTAACAATGCAGTATTTTTCGTAATTTGTTTCTCAGAGTTAACGAAATCTATTACTTTAGAATTCGAAGAATTTTTCATCGTACATCTCAACAATAAAAAAATCAATATCATTTATTGGAAATTATTTATTTTTTCGTAGGAAAAAACTTCTGCCGAAAAAAAGCCGTCGCTAATTTTGCCACAAAATGTAAAAAATTAAATCCTTCATTTTATATCAATTAAGTACGCCGATCCGAAATTTTATTACGAGTCCCTTGAATTTTTAAGATATCAGACCGAGTTCGGCTTTACAATGCCAGGCCGAAAAATTCTCGTGAATGACGTGAGAGTTCGCGGGACCGGAAGGAGCGAAATTCCGGAAGAAGCTGAGAAGCCACGATCTGCGGAGGTACCATTTGCCGAAAAGGTTGGTCTCCTTCGTCACTTCCGTAACTGAAACGTGAAGAACGAATAGATCGTTAGGTCGATAAAAACAAGTAAGAACCTTTAAAAATTACAGAGCACCTTGGTATATTTTGAGGGCGGATTCCAAAAGACCCAAGTATTCCGTATGGAGTCATTGAGTCACGGCCACGTTGTACGTGGTCCAGCAATAATTATGGACAGTCTAAGTACTTTACTTGTCGAACCTGATTGCACGGCGACCGTAACCTCTCATGGGGACGTGCGAATAGACATCGGGGAAGGTGTCAAATCAAAGATCACTACGGAATTAGATGCCATTCAGCTCAGCATATTTTCACATCGATTTATGAGTACGGCTGAACAAATGGGAAGGTAATGTAGTATCACGACAATAATTACCGCGATAGCAGAAGAATAAGAAAAAGTAGAAAATAATAATTAACATCGAAAATGTATGACATTTTTTTGACAAATACTTTACAAGCTTTCTTGATATAAAATCAACAAAATTATACGAATGACCAAAATAAATGTAATATAAGATTTCTCACAGGTAAAATCAAATTCTATGATCTTGAAATACTAAGCGTACCTATTGGTTTTCAATGATAACCACAATCATGAAAAATTAATGTTCTTGGCATCCTCGTGTGCGTAATTGTTTATTTTTTTCGAATCTAATATAATTCCTCGTGCTTTTCTGAAGTTGAATCTCTCGCATTGGCTCCTCGCAGAGTATCGGGTGGGGGTATTGAAATCGCACGCAGCGCCTGCAGTGAACAAATATTGCAATAAATTTGGCAATTTATCTGTCAAATCTGTATGAGCGTAGTAAGAGATTTTTGTAATAAAATGTAAAATATTTTTTTATTAAAAATGGGACACGACAGTTACTATGTAATAAATTGCACAAAAAACCGGAAGCAATAGTAAATTCAAATTTGATCGATTCCCTGCGGCAAATTGGGAATTGGAACAACGCAACAAATGGATAGCTGTAGTTTTACCTTTCAAGGAGTTTTGTAAGGCGTCAAAGAAATGGAGCTTTGACTTAGGACATGAGCTTGAATTATTAATATTAATAGTTCACAAAACAGGACCCAAGTTCAAACACAAGTTTAAACTCGGGACTTGTTTTTTTAATAATTCTTTTACGTCCCTGACGTGTTTAGCAGATACCAACAGTTTCCCCTTAGATTGAGTTTGAGGTTGGAAATTAATATTGTGAGTTATACTCCCGAAGCCAGTCTTTAAAACTATGCTTATTTCGGTCTGAAAATAAAATTTTATTTATAATATTATAAAGTAATGCAGCAAGAATATATGTTTGTTAAATTTCAATAAAACCAATTATACAGCTCTGTTTTTTCTGTCTTATGGAAAAACTGCAACTAAACAAAAATATACATTTTAAGAAAATGTTCCTGCCTTTTATTCACATTACTGAAAGGAAACGCTTCTTGCCGTCTTTGGCCGGGCAAATTGATCTAATTCCAACAAATTAAATGCAATTAAGGCGCCATTTTAATTGTTATAATTTATCACAATATTAAAACCATCGATCCAGAGCCTTCGACAGAGCCGACAAAAATACGAACGTTACGCCGCACTCGGGTTGCGCATGGAGCCAATATTGTCGGCAAAAAGTTTAATTTGCTCAGAACTTCAATCTTCCCAATTCCAGAAAAATCTGAAAAATTCAGACTCAACGAGGTCACAATAAATACTAATTTGGAATACCAATAATTCCTGCAAAGTGATTAACAAATAGTTATAACAAATGATTGTTCGATAAATAATTAGTAAAGAAGGAATCTTCGTATTCGATGACATTTTTTGTTTTTTTCTATGCTTATGGGGTTTTTGCTCGACAATATTTGTTTAATTATAAAACGGATTAAACAAACCCGGGAAAAAGTTCATATCTGAATATATCTGAATCATATCTGTAGAATCAGATATGATCAGACAAGAAAAATGGCCATATCTGTTCATGTAGTGTCATGACAGATCATGTATGCTCATATCTGAGTATGTATAATCATATCAGAGCCATTTTGATAATTTTGAGAGCAGACCCGTCCATGTCGCAGTAGATCTGATCAGATCCAATCCCTAGGCAAGATCTGATCATGTCAGGTAGATCTGATTTTATTGGACCAGATCTGATCATGGCAGGCAAATCTAATTATTGGACCAGATCTGTCTGTCCGTATAAGAATAAAATACCGTGGATTCCAGTAGACCTGGACTTCTATGAACAATAGACCTGCCCATATGATAGAATCATAGTTTATCTGAACTGCCAGACCAGGTATGAGTCCGACTATATCAGAGCAAATCTTACCCTGTTGAGACAGATCAAATCTTGTTCGTGCAGTCATGAAGATATTAAAATTTTTACATGTATAGAGCGGTGTTATTAACACGTCATCACTTGACGTATTAATAATTAATAATATTGTAGTAACTCACATGATCACATACAATACAGTCAGGTGAGGTGCCATATCTGATCGCACATCGTCTTATATCCTCATATATCGTTTCATATATTCAGATGTTTTCATGTGCGAGCAACTAAACTGCATATACGATAAGGTATGAGTGTATAAGACTTCGTATATTTTCCAGGTTTGGTATCGTATCTGGTGGGATAAAATTTTATATGAACGTGCCTGCTCATATATCACATCATATATGTTCAGATATGGTTTCACGCTGCCAATCGTCTTGGTACCTGACCAGATAAAAACATTTATGAGATCTATATAGCGGGGTCCGGTACCGTATTTGATCGGATATGATCTTATACGAACAGATACGTTCGCATATCACATCATGTATGTTCAGAGACGAATTTACGGTACCAACTCGCCTTGGTACTTAGCCAGATATGAGTTCATATATGGTTAGGCCAGATACTGTATTTGATTAGATATGATCTTCTATATGCATATGTGATGTGGAATATGATCAGACCTAATCATATATGATACTGTAAAATGTCAGATATAAATATATCTGATACATATATGACAATATGTGAAACATATATGACCATATCCACTCAGACGTGAACTTTTTTCCCCGGGAACGTCCAGTTTGACCAATACAACTTTTAAAAACTCCGTCACGATGAATGTTAAGAAAGGGAATTTTTTTTCGAATATTCACTCTGAGGTAGGAAAATCAATTATTTCATTTCTGACAAATAATTCTTGTTAATAGTTATTTGTTAAATTATTATTCACGTTTACGATTTGTTAATAATCTTATGATGATAGTATATTTTATTGCTTTGGCCAACGCACTTCCTTAGTTTGCACTGGGAAACATTCACCTCCCCTGGGAGTTACGCTCGATCTTAGTTTAGACTGGAACAATACTGCTGCCCGACACTCGAGGGCTCCAACACCACCTCGGCTGCCACCCAGTCAAAAAGACGCGAGAAAAATTAAATATCGCTCTGCCATAGCCAGGGGATGAACTGCTACCGCAATCCACAATCGTGTTGCCTCAGTAAACGGAGGACCCAAGTATGAACGCCTTCTGCTTCCGACCTGCTAGCAACCGGACACTGGGTTTGCAAACCGGTATGCCGGCGAGGCCTGACCAAAAGATCTCCAAGCGCGCCGGTGATGAGGACAATGGAAGTCACCCTGAACCCCCGGTGCAGAAGACGCGACGTAGCTTGGCCAGAAGAGATTGATACTTGAGCCGTTTCTCCTCCTTTCCCGACACGCTCACCTCGGGCGGGGCTGAGAGCTTACTGATGTATGTCGTCTTGTCATCGAAATCAAAGACGACAACGTCAGGCTCGTCAGTCGCTTGAAGCAGCCCAATGGTTGTGAACGAGAAGTTCCAATAAATCTTGCACCTCTTGCCCATGACACTGGACTCAATATCTCCTGGTAAATAAGGCAGCACGGGCTCCCGGTCTATCCCATAAGAGTATCGCAGATGGTGATACAATACACTTAGGACCGCGTTATGGCGATGGATATAGCCGCAGACTGCTTATATTGGGCAGGCCGACAGTAGATGCATTAGCATCCACGTCCACGTGCTGCCGAGTCAGGTCAGTCTTCTCGGCAGCCCTGATTGCCCGCCGACATCGGGACTTGGTCAACCGAGCGACGAGGTCCGTTGGCAGGGCGCCACCCTGGCGCCGGCAGAACTCCAAGCCGACGGTCTCTGCCCCACGATCTACCGCCTGATAAAAAATGCCCCCACCCCATCAAGCTTATGCTGGTGCACGATCTTAAGGAGCGGGTTCGTGCTCGTTATTATATCGCTTGCTATTCCGAGGACAACGCGGACATGAAGACATCCCAATCCTAAGAGCCCGTGTCTACCGCTCTGACGCAGCATATATAAGGCGGGGGGGGGGGGGGGGGGGGGGGATAGCTTCGCAATGCCCAGGTTCCGCACCTTTTCGACGTAGCGTTCCTCCAAAATGGGAAGGACAGCGTTGTTCAGTTTGTGTTGACGGCTCTTCAGTTCTGAGCTGATTTTTCGGATTTTCGGGGTAAACGCCGTCCTTGCCGTAACGAAGTCTAACACACTGAACACGGGATGCCTGCCTCCGCGCTTCATTGATCTTATTCTGGAGATGTGCAACGCGCCGTCGACTCTTAACCACGAACTCTGCCTTGTCATTGTGTGTCGAAGGTTTCGCCTCAACAGCTGCGTGATACACAGGCCAGTCCACGCTGAGGATGTCAGCAGTCTCAGGAATTGCTGCTGCAAGGGACTCATTTGCCGCTTCTAGGCAATCAGGCTGAAGAGGAAATTTCCCAGTGAGTCTCACCCTCCTTGTTCCCCAGTTCTCTGTCAAATCGACGCGCCAACGGGGGGGTTCCGAATGCCGGGCGGACCACTTGCATATACTTTTCGCGCGGTCGGGCGTAGTCCGACCCCGAATCCGTGGGGGTCGTGTTGGTAAGGGCCGACGGCGAGATACAGCACGTAAAACAAACGACACTTACCTGCCGGGGGGCCGATCTTGAGGCTTTTCAGCAGAGCTCCGCACTGAACGCGCGGAAAAGCGCCTGCCAGACAGCTCTGGTGATAGTAACAAGAGTTCGCAGCCTTGTCGTCGCAAGCGGGCGGCCTGGTCTCGCAGATGTTGTTGCGAGAGGTGTTGCGAGAGGCTCTGGGTACACTTGGCTCCACAGAGCCTGCAACTTCGCCACGTATCCCTGTCGCGATGGTACGCTATCCCTCCAGCAGCGGATGAGGTCCTCCTCGAGTTCCTCTGTACCCTCGAGGCGCCAATTTTGAGCCGTGGTCGTTGCCGTGGATCCTATCTGGGTGCCCCTCCCAACTAATCCTTGGTCCCCATCCGAGAGGGACCGGTTGTAGGGGGCCTGACTAGGTGGTGGTCGAACCTAGTTTTCGGCATGCTAGGTGGTTGGCCTGGCACGCGGGTGGCTATTGCGAGGGAGTTGAACTGCTCCGGGCGATGGGCACGCCAGCTTCCCTAAGGCTTATTATTTTTTATGTTTTTTTTTAAATATATATACTTTATTGTTTCGGGCAACGCACTGCCTGAGTTTGCACTGGGAAACATTCACCTACCCCCGGGGATTAGACTCGGTCTTAATGTAGACCGGAACAATAACGCTGGGCAACACTCGAGGGTTTCGACACCACCTCGGTTGCCGCTCAGTCAAACAGAAGTCCAATATCGCTCTGCCCTAGCCGCTCCCTCAAGCCAGAGGGTGAGCGGCTACCGCAGTCCACAATCGTGTTGCCTAACTAAACGGAGGGATCCTAGTATGACCGCCTTCTGCATCCGACCCGCTACCAACCGGACACCGGATTTGCAAACCGGTATGCCAGCGAGGCCCAACACAAAAGACTCTTTCATCCCCCCAAGCGCGCCGATGATAAGGACAACCAGAGTCACCCTGAATCCCCGGAGCAGACGAAGCAGCTGAGCAGGGAGAGGCTGATACATGAGCCGTTTCTCCTCTTCCTTTCGCAACATGATCACTTCGGCCGGAGCCGAGCACTCAAAGACGTATATCGTCTTGTCGTCGAAATCGACGAGGACAACATCAGGTTTAGTCGCTTGAAGCGGCCCGATGGTCGCGAACGAGAAGTTCCAATAAATCTTGCACCTCGCGCCCACGACAACGGGCTTAATATCTCCTGGTAAATAACGCGGGCGGGCTCCAGGTCTATCCCATAAGAGTGCCGTAGATGGTAGTACAACACCCTTAGGGCCGCGTTATGGCGATGGATATTACCGAAGACTGCATATACGGAGCAGGCCGACAGTAGATGCATTAGTGTCTCCGGCGATTGTTTGCATGCACGACACAAAATGGCCGGCAGAGATTGACCTATAACGCAACTGCCATAATTCAGGGTAGTGATAATTCCGCCTTGGCAGGCACAGATAAACCCTTCGGTCTCGGACATCAGTCCAGCTGACCGCAAGAAGGAAAAGGTCAGCCAGGTGGACAGCCCTTGCTCCTCGATGTGGCGGAAAAACACACCGTGCAGGGGTCTGTCCACGTACTGCCGAATCAGGACAGTCTGCTCGGCAGCGCTGATTGCCCGCCGACTTCGGGACTTGGGCAACCGAGCGACGGAATCTGTTGGCAAGGCGCCACAGCGGCGCCGGTGGAACTCCAAGCCGAAGGTTTCTGCGGCACGGTCTGCCTCCTTATAAAGAAGCCCCCGCCCGATGAACTCATGCTGGTGCACAATCTCCAGAAGCGCTCCGAGCTCGTTATGACATCACTTGCTTTTCCGAAGACCATGCGGTCATGAAGCCACTCCAATCCCACGAGTCCGCGCCCGCCGCTTTGACGCAGCATGTAAAGGCGCGGGGTGGAAGATCGAGGGGGCAGGCTCCGTTAGATGTTCATGGTCTTGCGTGTGCCCATGTCCAGCTGTTTAAGCTCGTCTCTGCGCCATTTGACGAAGCCAAATGAGTAGAGCTCGACGGGGACAGTGGGCATATTGGTGGCAGTGACCTTATTTTTCCCAGTGAGATCTGATTTCTAGATCCGTCTGAGACGCCGCCTGTACTCGCTGCGGAGGGCCACTTTGACACCCTCAGCGTCTCGTACAGAGCGCTGATCGATGCCAAGGTACCGGTAAGACCCTCCGGCGTCCAGGTGCTTGAAGACGCTCCCGTCCACCAGCCGAACATCATCTGCGACACTGTCTGCTCTCCCTCTCCTGAGATGAAGAACAGTGTACTTGTCCAACCCGAAGTCCATTCCAGCCGCCCGCGTGTGCGTCCTTACGATGTTCAAGAGAAGCAGAAGCACCCCCTCCCCGTGAGCGTATAGCTTGAGCTCATCCATATAAAATAAATAGGTGATCCCCCGCCCACGCTCTCCGGGGCTCCCGTTCCGTACCCGCGTGCAGCCCGCAAGACGATTAATAGGGGTAATAGTGAGACGCAAAACAGGAGCGGGCTAAGCTAGTCTCCCTGAATAATCCCCCTCCTATACCCCACCACTGCAGTCGACACGTTGCCTTCACTAGTTTTGACTGTGAAGCGTGCCTTCCAGAGCGGCATGAGCTGCTTAATGCATTCCACTATGTAAGGACTCACTGAAAGGCGTTCGAGTAGGCGTATAATCAGTTTGTGGCTCACAGTGTCGAACGCCTTACGTCGGTAGTCTAGCCAAGCGACTGAGAGGTCACGCTTGTGCTAGACCGCGTCTTGCGTGATGCAACGGTTCAGCAGCAGGTTCTCCTTACAACCTCTCAGCCCCCTCTCGTATCCTCTTTGTTTGTGTATCTCCCGTCATACAGGCTCGATCTCGCGCAGAACACGCTCACAAAGTATCTTGGTGAATCTTATAGAGCGCATTCAGACACGTTATCGGGCGGTAGTTCTCTGGACGAGACAGAACCCTTTTTTGGGGAGTGCCACCGTCCTTCCTTCTGTCAGCCACGCAGGAATTGGCACCGTCCCATCGATGAACAACGAGAAGATGCGGGCCAGATGGGTATGGGTGCACGTGAATTTCTTCCACCAGACGATGTTAATCCTATCCGGCCTGGGCGCGGCGTGGTTCCTCATGCTACTCACCGCCTTCACCACCTTATCCCGCGTGACTGGAAGACAGTGGCCACGCTTACTCGGCTGTTGCTGGCAAAACGCGCCGAACCGCCCCAGAGCTGGAGTGCTTTCATCATAATGACCATCTTCGCTATACAGTTTTCCCCAAAACCGCTCCACCTGAACAGCTGCTGGCGCTTTGTTGGGGGCAGGCGTAGGTGGTTGGAACCAGCGGCCTGGGTCAGAGCGGAAGAGGGCGTTATCTAACGCCCGATCCAACCACCTCTCTAGGGATTGTTCCGTAACCCCGGGATTCCGCACCTTTTCCACGTAGCGTTCCTTCACAATAAAAAGGTTTGCTTTGTCCAATGCGTGGTGATGGCATTTCAGTTCCGAGCCGATTTTTCCGATCTTAGGGGTGAACGCCTTCCCCGCCGTAATGAAGTCTAACACACATTGAACACGGGATGTCTGCCTCCACGCTTCATTAATCTTATTCTGGAGCTCTGAAATGCGCCGCCGAGTCCTAACCACGAACGCCGCCTTATCATTGCGTGTCCGAGGTTTCGCCTTAAAAGCCGCGTGATACACAGCCCAGCTCGAGCTGAAAAGATCAGGAGTCTCCAGAATTGCTGCTGTAAGGCACTCATTTGCTGCCTCTAGGCAACCAGGCTAAAGAGAAAGATTCCCAGTCATTCTCTCCCTACTTGTTGCTCAGTCCTCCGTCAAATCGTCGCGCCAACGAGGGAGTTCTGTCGGCCGGGAGAAGGGGGGGGGGGGGGGGGGGTTCGATCTTGAGGCCGTCCGGCAGAGCTTCGCACTGAACGTGCGAAAGAGCGCCTGCCGGACAACTCTGGTGGTAGTAACAAGATAACCTAGCCTTGTCGTCGCAAGCGGGCGGCCTGGTCTCGCAAATGTTGTTGCGAGAGGTGTGCAAACTCTGGTTGCACTTGGCTCCACAGAGCCTGTAACCGCGCCATGTTGCCCCGCCGCAACGGTACGCTATCCGTTCGGCAGCGGATGAGGTCCATCGAATTCCTCCATCCGCTCGAGGCGCCGATTTCGAGCCATGGTCATTGCCGTGGATCCTATACGGGTGCCCCTCCCAACTGATCCTTGGTCCCCATCCGAGAGACACCGGCTGAGGAAGGCCTGACTAGGTCTAGTTGGAACCTAGTTTTCGGCGTGCTCGGTGGTTAACCTGGCACGCAGGTAGCTATTGCGAAGGAGGACCCCCCCTGGTGATGGGCACGCCAGCTTCTCTACGCCAATCGCCTTATTATTGTTATTATTATTATTGTCGAAAATTAGTATTCACAACACCTTAAAGTTGATCAATTGTTATTTGATTAACTCATCAACTATTGATTGATTAGCAATAACTATAACACAACAATTATTTTAGTTCTGACGAATGCTTCTTGTAATGGTTATTTGACAATCGATTATTTACTCGTACAATTTTTTAATAATATTATTGTTATGATTATTATTATCTGAAATTAATATTCACAACATCCTGAAGTTGATTAACAATTATCACTTAATCAACTAATCGATCAACTAATAAACTATTGATTAATTAACAATTATTATTGCATAACAATTACTTCCTTTCTGATAAAGAATTCTTGTTAATGATTATTTCTTAAATGGTTATTCACTTGTAAAACTTTTTTTGTAACTTTATCATTACTATTATCATCGAAAATGAATATTCATAACATCTTAAACATGTCCGATTTTTTGCAGACTTTTCGGGGTTGTTATTATCAAAACTCTGATCAGATAAAACTTTTGGCTGAGATTGTATGTGTGACACATCCTCAAAACGCATTCAGTGTAGGGAGAATGCAAAGAGAGACATTTTTCTAAGCACGTCTAAACATGGGCCATTTTCTTTCAAAGAATTTTACAAAGAACATCCATATCGACGAATATCAAGGAGCGTCTCGATTTCTCCTGCGCCGTTTTCGGACCTGACGGTGGTCTCGTCTCCAATGCCCCCCACATTCCTGTCCACCTCGGTGCGATGCAGGAAACTGTGCAGTACCAAATAAAAGCTTTCGAGGGAAATTTCGAAAGAGGCGACGTAATCCTCGCTAATCATCCGTCTGCTGGGGGCTCTCATCTGCCAGATTTGACAGTAATCACGCCGGTATTTCATAGGTTGACACTCGTCATATTTCGATAATCAAAAGACAGAAAATGTCGATTGTTCGTTTTTCATGTTATGCTTTTTCGAAACTATTTTGCAGTGATTTGCCGAAGCCAGTTTTTTTCGTGGCTAGTCGCGGTCACCACGCGGATATCGGTGGAATCACACCTGGCTCGATGCCTCCCCATTCCACTTCGTTGATACAAGTACGTCATGAAATTGAAAACATCGTCGGAGAAGTGCCAAGTGATCGAACGTTCACTTTCTAAATACCTACAACTTCGAAAAAAATCGAAAAGAACAATGTTAAAAAACAGAATTTTTTAATAATGTTTACAAAAATATATTATTTGATTTCTGACTGAAATATTGACGAATAAAATTTGTTCGTGCGGCCAGGAAGGAGCGACGTTCAAGAGCTTCCTTCTGGTCCACAAAGGTGTCTTTCGGGAGAAAGAAGTCACCGAAGCCTTGATGGCTCCTGGAAAAATACCTGGAAGTTCGGGAACGAGGAACCTCTCGGATAATCTGAGTGACCTAAAGGCACAAATCGCAGCCAATCAGAAGGTCGGTCTTAAAAACATAATACGTGATTAAGGTCTACCTTAAAAAGATAATGCGTGTTTAAAAATATGTGCACGCGGAATTCAAAAATTTGTCGAACAAAATTTAAAAATGTGGGAATGGAAATATACCGTGGAATTCGAATTTATTTACGGTATTACAAAATTAACAGAATTAAAGAGAATAGTAACGACTGAAAAAACCGAATGAAATTTTGGGGAAAGAATTACGAAATTAAACAAAAATAGACGGAATAGAAAAAATAGACGAAATTGTGGAAGAAAATTGATGCAATGTCGACAAAAATGCCGGAATTGAAAAGAATCAACATAATTCAAAACTCATATCGAAAAATGTTATGTCATTAAAATAAGGAAAGTTTTGAACAAGCTATTTGATAGAAATTAATATTTACTTTCGGAAACAACCAATGTAATTGGTAATGGCCCTTTTCTGGAAGCCCTTTACGAAAAAAGCTGCATTGTTTCGTCCTGAGTTAATTTTTGTCACCGAACCGACACATTAGCGAACCTAATATTAAGGTAATCCTATCGCCAGGCTTCAGTCCATAGGATTTTCATTTTTTTGACCTCCACTAAATATATTAATAATCGTCTCTGTAAAATTTCAGGGTCGGTTATCGACCTAATTACAGAGAAAAGAAATTAAAACTGCGTATTTTTGTGAAGGAATTCCGAGACGACATACAAAAACCCAATATCCGGCCGCTAGGAAAGTGTAGATAATAGTGGGAATCCGTCAGATTCTTAAAAATAATTAGGTTTACATACCTGCATTGGGTTACTCGCAGTAATCCCTAATTTTTGTGTAATATCAAGTTTAATTTGAACTTCCGGTATTGGATTTATTACCAGTCGCTACGATAAACAGGCGTGACAGCAAGGCAACAGCTGACTGTAGTACTAAGCTCATCTCACTCATTCGAATTTCCACCCATTTTTCATTTTTCACCGACATATTTCGCCGACACAAATTTTCCACCCTTTTTGCCAGTCGTGGCCCGAATACAATGCTTTATATTTCCCGCACCTGACATTGTTTTGACAGATCGACGTTGAAAAGCATGGAGGTTAAACTCGCCTGGTTGAGTAAAAAGAGACGGAAATAGAACCAATGTTGCCAAATATCAAACCTATAAATTTTGGGTGATACGTTGGAAAAACAACTTTTTCATTTTTATAATTAAATGTGAACATTCATTGAATAGTTTACACATGGAACATTTTAGTAATTAGAATTTTTTTTACATATGTTAAAAACATAAACTGTACAAGTCTCAAATATGATCAGTGGTATGACTAGTGTGAAGCGATAGGATGACCTTAAAGCGCAAATTACTTTTTAGGGGACGCGATTGGTTGACGAACTCATCGATTATTATGGCTTGGATGTAGTTCAAGCGTACATGGAGCACATCCAGAATAATGCGGAATTTGCTGTGCGGAAAATGTTGAAATGCGTAGGGAAAAGTACTCTGGAGAAGACCGGAAGCACAAGGGTCACTGCTACGGACTATATGGACGACGGAAGCATAATAAATTTGCGCCTCGAGATTGACATTGATAAAGGCGAAGCGATTTGTGACTTTACGTGAGTAAACACTTTTGTTTTCGTTTATCTGGGTTTTTTTTTTCATAGAATAAATGTGGATAGCCGGATAAACCCAACAGCATTCTCTACGTCTATCGAAATCCGCTTCCAAACCCCAGTTACGAGCCTCGACTAGTTATCTAGCGGCTGGGATATGACCGAATACATGTTTGATTATTCTCAAAATCGGCATTCGAAAACGCATCTTCTCGCGTTTCGGCTTCACCAGAATTGCCCTTTCGAACTAGAGACTTTTGAGCTAACTTCGCACGGAATCTATCTAGCCTTCGAATGGATTTTTATCCATCCGACTAGGATGATTTGCCAATTCGGTGCATCTGCCGTCAGTTGGCCTTCTGGATTTCGCCAATATTCCTGATCTTTGGATGTCGATTTTCGGGTAGAAGGAAATAAGACATCGAGACGGGGCAACGGCATTCTCTAAGGCTGTCAAAATACTTTTCGGACATGGGCTTATGAGTCCTAAATGATTAATTAGCGGCTCAGGTATGGCCGACTGGAAATTGCGATTTTGGCTCTTTTGTGAAAGCGGCAAAATGATGGGCAAAATAATTTCATTTTTATTTTTGGACTTCCAAAAGCCCTATCGCATGTAAAATCCATCGTTAATATGAAAGATCCTGCTCTCACCTGCTAACAAATGATATTTCATAAAAAATTTTTTTGAAAAACCCCTATTTTTGGGAAACTATTATGTGTTATTTCCCCATTTGTGTCTTTTGGCGATCAGGGATTATTTTTATAGAAATATTCAAGTAGCCGGATACGCCCATCGGCATTCTCCAAGTCCATCAAAATCCGTTTCGGTAACCGACTTGTGAGTCTAAATCTGCCAATTGGGAGCTGAAATATGCCCAATCGGTGACACTCGCTGGATGGTGGACAACATTACATTTTTGGACTCGCAGAAGTGCTACCCGATGTAAAATTCGTCGCTGATTCCAAAAATCATGGACCTAACCGCAAAACATTTATATAAAAAAAACATTTGCCCAAAATCCTATTTTGCGGGATCCCATGGTACCCCCCACCCCCCTCGATCCAGCCTTTCGAGATGATCCGGCGGATCGGTAAATCGTCCTACCCGGATGGGGAAAGATTTATTCGTAATCGGCATCGATTCCACTCAAAATGTGCCTCGAGCGAAGTCGCTAAGTCGAAAGGGTGATTCTGGAGAGCACGCCAGTCCGTAATTTGACATTGTATTTATTTGCGGTTAATTAAATATTATCGCCTACCAACAATGCAATGACGGCAATTTCTTTACAGCGGCACCGGCTACGAAGTTTGGGGAAATTGCAATGCGCCCAGGGCCGTCACCCTTTCAGCCATTATTTATTGTCTTCGCTGTATTGTCGGGAGAGACGTGCCACTGAATCAGGTAGGGCACGCCATTTTTTACGTTTCCACACGGTATCATTAAGAGCCAAAGTGAAATGATACAGCATTATGGCCGTGTTTTCTTGCAGGGGTGTTTGAAACCAGTGAAAATAATTATACCGAAAGGAAGCTTGCTGGACCCATCGGAAAGTGCTGCAGTGGTGGGCGGAAACGTGTTAACGTCTCAGCGCGTAGTTGATGTCGTTTTGGCAGCCTTCAACGCTTGTGCAGCATCCCAGGGATGCATGAACAATGTCACACTCGGTACAGAAAAATGGGGGTATTACGAGACAGTTGCCGGAGGCAGTGGAGCCGTGAGTATCGCTTTATGAATTATTTTGTTGACTCTCAGCCCCAATCTCACTCAATCTCACTGACTCGTACTTCCTTTTACTTAGTCTCACCCTCACTCACTCGCACTCTCACGGACATACTTACTCTCACTCACTCCCACTCTCACGCTCATTGACTCTTCCAAGGAGAGGTCGCCAATCGAGACTCGACGATTTCGCCCAAACTGCGTGGGTACAAAGAGGTGGGACCCCATTTAACATTCCTAAAACATTTCGTCTGAGTGGGCCATAGGAATGGGTAAAACGATCTCCAAAGATTTCCGAGTAGATCTTGAGGGATATTTTTACAACTATTTCCAAGTCGGCGGCGTAGCGCAGTGGTCAAACGCATTCCCTGTCACCCTGCTGGCTACGGTTCGATTCTCGCTATTGCCAGTTTGTTTTTAATTTCTCGCAGTATTCAACTATTTATTGTAGAATCTAAATACATTCAAGCAGTTAATTTATATAAAAAGGTGAAATTTTTAATAAAAATAAAAGTTCCGAAATTCTTGAAATTAATTATGTACGCTGCTTTTTATTCATGATTAGAAATAATAAAAAAATGTTTTTGTCAATTTGGATGCAAACCAAGCGTACTGGATCATAGGGGTGAAGCAGGAGCACTGAATATATGCTGCACGATCGAATGTATTTTAATTGCATCTTCTCTTGACGATAATTCTCGCTGTGGTTAGAGAAATTCAGGGGCACTTTGTAGTATTTTAATTAGATTTTTGACTTAGCGATAGAAATATACATCACACGGTTGAACCAGCAGAGTAAGTTTGGGTAGAATGACCTTCATAGTGCACATTGCTTCGCTTTGCTCATTGGTAAATGTCTCATCATACAATGTTAAATCTGCTTGGCCGCTTCACGAATCCACCAATGCAAGAAATTTATTGTTTGTGACGTATGGTTTCAATCTTGGTTCCAAGAATTTTGCAGATTTAACAGTGTATGATGAGACATTTACCAATGAGCAAGGCGAAGCGACGTGCACTATGAAGGGCATTCTACCCAAATGTATTCCGCTCGTTCAACTGTGTGATGTATATTTGTATCGCCAAGTCAAAAATGTAATAAAAAGACTACAAAGTGCCCCTGAATTGCTCCAACAACAGCGAGAATTATCGTCAAGAGAAGATGTAGTTAAAATACATTCGATCGTGCAGCATCAATTCAGTGCTTCTGTTTTCACCCCTATGATCTACTACACTTGGTTTGCATCCAAATTGACAGAGGAAAACCTTAATTTCAAAACTTGAATGAAGTATACTTTGCAATGAAGCATGTTTTGGAAAAATGTAACTGCTGAAACAATGGTTTCATAAAATGTTCCTGGTGTGAAAAAATATCTATGTTTGAAATTTTCTACGATGAGTATCACCCTAAAAATGGTAAAATTATTTCTGATAATGAATAAAGAGCAGCGTACATAATTAATTGCAAGAATGTTCGGAATTTTACTTCCATTAAAAACTTCACCTCATTATATAAATCAACTACTTAAATATATTTAAATTCTACAATAAATAGTTGAATATTGCGGGAAATAAGAAAAATAAAATAAAGTAAAACAACAGTAGCTGCGAGAATCGAACCCAAGCCAGGGGAGTGACAGGCAATGCGCTTGACCTCTGCGCTACGCAGCTAACTTGGAAATGGTTGAAAAAATATCCATCAAGCTCTACTCGGGAATCTTCGGCGATTTACCCTTTCTTATGGCCCACTAAGGCGACATCTCTAGAAACGTTAAGTGGGGACCCACCACCCACGCAGTTTGTGCGAAATCGGTGGGTCCCGATAGGCGTCCTCTCCTTGTTAGTCACTTCGACAGACTCTCAGTGACTCTTACTCACTCCCACTGATTCTCACGCATTTTTTAAATTTTTTACCCACGCTCGCTTTTCTACTCTCACTCACTCTCACTGATTTTTGATCATTTTTACTCACGCCGGCGTTCATTCACATTTTCACACTCACAGACTTTTGATCACTCTTACTCCCACCGGCTGTCACTCGTACTTGCACTCTCACACACTCTCTATCTTCTCTCTCTCTCTCTCTCTCTCTCTCTCTCTCTCTCTCTCTCTCTCTCCCTCTCTCTCACTGACTGTCGCTGACTCTCCTTATCGACTCCCACTTTCACACTCATTTACTCTTATTCAATATCACTGACTCTTACTTACTCCGACTCTCACTGACTCTTACTTACTCCCGCTCTCACTGACTCTTACCTACTCCCGCTCTCAGTGACTTTCACTCATTCTTAATGATTCTCACTTAAGCCCGTTTTCACTCTTACTGGCTCTCACTGACTTTTGCTCACACTCACCCCCCCCCCTCTATCGATCTTTATCTATCTCTATCTCTATATCTATACGCGTATCAATTACAGGGCCCTACATGGCATGGTCGCAGTGGTGTTCACACGCACATGACGAACACTCGAATCACGGACCTTGAGATACTCGAACACCGTTATCCCGTGATCTTGAAAAGATTCACCCTGCGTCCTGGGAGTGGAGGTGCAGGTGCTCATCGTGGCGGCGATGGGGTAGTACGCGAAATTCTGTTCAGGTCTCCAATGACGTTGTCCGTACTGACTGAAAGACGATCCCATGAACCACCGGGCCTGGAGGGTGGTCTTCCTGGCGCTAGAGGAAGGAACACTCTGACCCGAGCCGACGGAAGGAAAATTAACTTGGGTCCGAAGACCGCCGTAGACGTGAATCCTGGAGTGAGTAAACTCAACCCCTCCACCTATTATTAGAATCTTCAATCAGAGACGCCAACTTCGTCTTGACTATCAAAACGCTAATCTGATTTTACAATAAGAAAAACGAGCGTCTACATAAAATGGGTTCGCTTTTACAGGACGCCTTCCTTCTGGAGAGTCCAGGCGGCGGTGGTTACGGGCCTCCAGGAGGCACAATCGCGACAACGGGCAAAGCGAGCAGAGCTTTTCTAGAACGTGGCAGTGTTTATGAGTACAGAAAAGCTCAAGAATCGGTCTGAGCTTATGATTTTACCGATGGATGTGCCAAGCCCAACGGGGAACGAGATTTTTACCACACTCTCAATTCAGGTCATCAGAGCTAGCAAATAAAATATACATTGTTTCATATCAAACTGTAATTCGACTGTAGTTGATTGTATGGTAAGTACAATTATATTTTGTGAATATCCTCAAGCTGATTGCTGTCGGGACTCTCACTGAATACAATTAATGGAAGGGTGGAGAGCGGACATTATTGACTTTAAATGGCGCCGAATTTGTCGTCCCTGAGCCCACATTCGACGATCCTAAAACTCCAGGATTTATCGCGATGCAACGGAATTTTATCATCTGGGGGAAAAAATTCCTAATAAACGATTCCTAAAATAATCATACATTCCGTTTTTCCAATCCATAATTTCGTGGCATCCCCAAATAATGGGTTTAGTCAGCCCAAGTAATACATTTTCAAGTGTACCAACTTCAAGTGTACCAACCAAAATTTCAATTCGTACTAAAAACAGGGCTATTCTGGCATTTCCATATTGCAACGCTCATTGGACTAATAAGAATCGTGCTCACACCTCCTGAATGGTTCAGCAGTTACGAACTTGTTCCAAACTGTGCACAGACAGTCTCGACATTGCGATTAGACAACGACATCGCAGCATTGGGTTCGTTATCTCTTGACGTACGCGGTAGCACCAAAATAATGACAAGTTAACGAGCATCTTGGCCTGTGTTGCCGTCGTAAGTGCCTCCCGCTCGATACTCGGTGCGCAGGTCAGTGCGCACCCAAGCGGTCACCCATCCGAATGTTGGACCAGGCCAACGCTACACGTGCCGTGGGAAATACAATTGAAATAAATAATAATTTGCTGCAAACTGTCATGTGGATCGTTATCAGTTCCAGGAATACCGAAAGCTTAAGAAGTATTCACAGGAATCGTCGAAGTTCTTCGGCGTATCAATATCGCACGAAGGAACTAATGTAAGCGAACAAATCGATATTTCTGTATCACCAAGAAAACCGTCAAAATGACTAGTATGTGTTCCCGTATACGATCGATGAAAACTATCGATTTGGGGAATGAGGTGGTATAGACGATGAATGAATTTCGCACGTTGCGCGACAAAAGCTTATTAACATTTTGGAACTCTTGCTTTGTCTCGCACTGTACATAGCGGTGCAAACGTCGATTGGCCATTCTTGTGCATTTGACTGTGCAATTAATTAAGCAATGTGCACGAGATTGCTTGTCGGAAATTAATTCATATACGTCTGACTATCACGTAACGCGTGGCGTCAATTTACCATGTGTAATAGGGTAACACAAATTGGAGCACTTTTCTTCCTCTTTCTCACCATCCCATTATCTTCCTTAAAGAAAAAAAAATTGTCGCGACAGCTGCCAGCGGTAAAAAAAATTCAGAGGTCGCTCAAGCTTCCCAAAAATTCAAATTTTCATTAAAAAATCGATTTTTTTTTCTTCAACATGAACACGTTTTAATCTGTACGTATATGCAGACCTCAGATTTTCTAAAAGATGTTTCCGAGTATTTTTTTTCACTAAAATTTTATTCTTTTTGACCGTTTCTTTTCAAGAACAGACCACCCTGTATATGATCTTACTCGCTTGATATTACAATAAACGTAGTATTTAAAATGGTAAATATCAACTCTTGAAACCGTTTTTCCATCGGTAAAAGAATGTGGCTTTCAGATTCCGATGAAGAAAAACATGTCTCAAATTAAACAAAATCGGAGGGGGATACCGGAAATTGTATTATATAGAAGTGGATTCACCTCAAGCGAGACTTTTGAAAAACACAAAATTACGTATCTGTTATATTTTTAATTTGATTAGCGCAACTGTTTTCGTTGAAGTGTGAAGAATAATTTTTTCATTTTTTTTTAAATTTTCCGACCTTAAACCCCTACATATTTCTATAAATTGACCCCTTGGAGTTGAAAAAGTACATTTTTTATCCCTAGCCATAAGCATTGTTCTGCAGTTGAATTAAATAAAATATCTCGTTTAGAAATATACGATACTGCGGGGCTGGGATAAAATTCCGAACTTTGAAGGATCAGAACGCTCAAAACTCCGAAAATATACTACTCCGAAAGAATTTTACACGGAAGAGCAAAACTCCGAAAATCTGAACACCGTCAAAATAATTCGGCTATGGAAGTTTTCAAACTTTCAAAATTTTCAATAAATCGACGAATTATTTCAAATTTTTTTTAATATGAAGTGATTTTACGTCAATTTTGAAATTTGTCTGGACAATGTTATACGTTTTACATAATTTACAGTCAACTGTGTAGACTTTCGCTGGCATAATCTTGACGAACCTTGTAATTTCGGAACATTAAAATTAGGAATTTTAAACCGACGGCGCATTCAAAGTTCGAAATTTCAACCCGACCCTCATGTCAAGATCGTGTCAGCGAAAGTCTACACAGTTGACTATAAATGGTGTAGAACGTATAACATTGTCTAGACAAATTTCAAAATTGATGCAATATCACTTCTGAATAAAAAAATTCTTGAAATAATTTGTCGATTTATTGAAAAATTTGAACTTTTAAAACTTCCATAGCCGAATTATTTTGACGGTGTTAAGATTTTCGGCGTTTTTTTCTTCCGTGTAAAATTCTTTCGGAGTTTTGATCTTTCGGAGTTTTGAGCGTTCTGACCATTCAAAGTTCGGAATTTCAACCCAGCCCCATCTTGAATTTCGGAACATTAAAATTCGGAATTTTAAACTGTCGGAGCATTCAAAGTTTGGAATTTCAAACCGACCCCGATACTGCAAGAATCACTTTGCGGTTGTACACCGTTGAGGGAGAATTTCATCCCTTAAAACCATTTTTTCGCCGATAAAATGAACCTGTCTGTTAGATTTCGATAAAGAATAATATACAGAAATTGAACAAAATCAGAGTCCACGAAATCACCGTAAAGTTACCTTGTGGATACGATACTCGCCAAACCAAATTGTTGGCATAGCAAATCGGTTTTTTGTCAGTAGGACTTTTCTATGGTAATATATTGTCCAGACTCCAAATTTATACAGGGTGTCCTGAACGCTCGAGCTTATACTGAAATTTCAAAGAGGAAGCTCCATGTACTTTTCATTGCGACCGCGCGTTAATTGGATATTTAATTGGTATCGAAAACGCAATTTAAAAATTAATCTACCGATCTATTTCATGTGCCATAACCACAGGGGGTTAGCAAAATGTGGAGAATGGAGTTTAAGAGTTCGCGTTGCGCCCCCGGCGATAGAAGTCCAAAGCTTTCGTAGGTTAATTGGCATAGTTTAGTTAATTGGATCCTTCCATTGCTACACAGTGTAGTCGTGCAGGTATCTGATCAAATGCCAAATTATTATGCATACCTGGCCACGTCATCGATATTGGACGAAAGGTAAAAATATAAGTGAGTCAACCACCAATGTTGATGCTTTAGAAAAAGTTAATTAAACAGCATTCCTGCGTACGCGTTTGTGTAATTTTTTAATTGACAGGATATTAAATACACCGATCCCTTTGTCACAATCGTTAAGCTGTGGCAAATCATCTGTTATTTTTCTAAACTCTACACGTGCTTCGCATTTGCGATGTGCGTTGGTAATTTTAAGTGGCTATTTTGAGGTACTGTTCCTTTGTTAAGTATCATTCGGTATCACTATGCTACAAAATCAAACATCCACAAATATATTGGAAGTATTAATTAATTTATTGAAGATAACACGTACCTGTCAAACTTTGATCAAGTCTAGTTGGTACCAAGATTTTTGTACTTCCAATTTTTATTTGATTTAAACAAACCATTTCGCCGACAAACTTTGTCAGCCTTTTTTCCTTTCCGGCCTCTTACATCACCTGTGCTGTTCATGGCGCAACTGCCCTTCGGGCATGTACATCGTTAACATATCCTCACAAATTTTCAAACAGAGTTTTCATACCGATTGTTTTTTTCTTTCGAAAAAAAACGAAGCATCATGCTCTGTACAATTCACTGGCGCAGAGCTCGACGATTTTCTTTCACCCAAATATGATTAATTTCTGAGAAATCGCGGTTTGCAAGTTTCAGCTAAATCTGTTGCACGCATATGCCATGCGGTACATCTCCTTTGCCTTAAAATAATATGCAAGGGGGTTTTTTTCCAGCCTTGAAAAGTTCCTAGTTCCTCGTTCGTGTGATATCGGCCTCACTTTGGTCATTTAATTTGTACAGCAATAGAAAGGATTTGGTGGGACGTATCACTCAATAATCCGATCTCTACGAAGAGTTACTAGATGATACAGAACGCTTGTATCAATTGTTTATTAAGTTGTAACCGACGTGACCTCAGGTGTTCAGTCATTCTACGCGCTTACACCAGTGAAGCAACATTCGTCACAGAACCCCCCCCCCCCCACTAGTATTCGAAGAGTTAATAAATGATTAAACAAACGACCCCTCCAAACAGTTCACGCTTTAATTTCAGTTATTCGATCATTGTCTCGTATCGGCAGTGCTGCCCTTTCAGCAATATAAATACTTTACAATACTTGGCTTATTCGATATATTGGTTCGTGTGTCACGTTCAACGAGTCAAGTGCTTCTTGGTTTCACTTGCTCCCAAAAATGTCTAACTTCCGGTCATTGGCGTGGCATCGATCATTCCATCATGGGGCTCAAAAAGGAATGGCTGCGCCAACCTCCCCATAGCCGACGATTTTACATCCATCAGGGTCTGCGAATGAAACCCGAAGTCTTGGCTGACAAACGGACTTGTGGCAATCGGCATGTTGCCGGCGATACAAAGTTCCGGTTGGTCCGCGAAGCCTTCTCATGCCGTTGTTCCAAAGTGCCGATCCCGGCCATGTCTGATAAGACAGACCTTGGGAATACTGTTTGTGACGGGAGCATGATACGATCGGCATTGGGAGATGAGAATGCCCGAGGTAGCGTTTCGAGCTGTTTTCAGAGACGAACGATGATGTTCTGAAGAGCTCGGGTGGCTTGAAGATCGGGTGATCATTATCATCCTGGCTTGGTACAGCAGGTAAGAAAACCGACGATCGCGCGGTTGGTGCATCGTTCGGTTGGCGAGTTTCCGGTGGTGCTGGTTCGTCAGGCCCATGATGGCACGTGGATCAAGAAGACGACGTCTCAACGGTGGACACTGTCGAGACATCCTCGTCGAGCGAGCTCTGGGTGGCTACGCTGACCATGTTGGCACGGCAGATTGCACGCTCTTCGGATTTCTTACTTAAGAATATCTCGTCGTTGAAGTTCTGGCGGGGATGGCGTCTTCGGTAGGGCTCCCAATCCCCATTCCCCCGACGTCAGTGGGTTGCTATTACGTCTGGCGCACTCTTGGTGCTCTCTATGCTGAAAGGCCTCTTTTGATCCACCTCGATGATGGCTTCGGCTCTGTAGCGTGGATCCGATTGAGCGTACTTAAGGGTCGGTGCGTGTTGACTTCCACTTCCGGTAGTTGGGTTGCTCGCTGATGTGCTGTTACTCGTGGCGTTGCTTGAGGCCCGGGCCGAGCCGTAAATCAAGCTGTCGTACCTCTCACCCGAGCCAACGGTATTTTGTCGCGTGTAAACAGCCGTCTGATGATGGTGCTGATGATGATGGTTCCTCCCGACCATTGGATTCCTGTCGGGGTTCGGGCTCTGATATCTCTTGTAAGTCGTGCATCCGGAGTCCTCGGTACCTCTGGAATCGATCGGCTCCACGTGAGAATAGGGAGGATCGTGAACGGACCATCCCGGTGGAGCTGGAATGGGATTGTGCTTGGGACAAATGACCAGGCTGCTTTCGCGGGAAGTCGAACTCAGGCAAACCGAGCACTGCTCGGAGACCGGATGTCTGGAAGGTGGTGAATTACTTGGATAACTCTGATGGCTCTGTTGCGAGCATTGTCTAGGTGGCGGATGTGGATGTTGTTGATGATGGCCTTGATGGCGATAATTATGATGACGCTTATCGCTCTGCTGGGGAGTCATTTTTCGTTGTGGGCTAACGCCTGTCTGCGCTTCCGAGTCCCTGCGATAGCCGAACGTGGAAAAGGGCGGCGAGGGGAGTGTCGCAACGGGAATGCGCGGCTCGAAGAGACTCTCCCTCGTTTGGCAAGAACTGTCACACATCTCCAACTCTTCCGTTGATTCCTGTAGCCGCTCTTGCGTCGCGTTGCTCACGTTGTTGCTCTGATGGATGTCATTCGCGTCTTTCGCGCCGTATTTCATTTCTAGAACCAACTCTTTCGCGTATTCGTGGCCTAGCAGGGTGGAGGGTATCAGCTCCTTGCTTGAATCAATCTCCACGCTGGGCGACTCGCTTCCATGCTCACGAAGATCCGTTCGGGATAGGGATGTCGGACAAGGTGTCGTTTTGCGGCCAATTTCGTCCAGCCGATTTTCTCTCGACTGCCGTATGTGCTCCTGCAAACGTTACCAATGAGCTTAGAGCTTTGTTTCGAGATTAGTTATGGAAATTGAACAAAATAATGCGACGAAGAGAAGGAGCGAGTGAGTATCCGTTTTCCACGTTTTTCCGAATGAGCAAAATATAGCTTTTCAATTCTTCGATCAAAATATCAATGGACCGTGTTACATTTGGTAATGTTGGCTTGAGAAACATGAAGAATATCTAATTAATAAGAATTAACAAATGATATTGCTCCGTCATCCGAATGTTGCTAAGAATCAGGTCACATAAACAAAAAGTGTCGAAATGGATGTGTAGCTAATGAGTATATGGTTAACGCCTCAAATTGATCAAATTTGTGAATGTTTGTACCTATCGAGCTGACATTTGTTACACATTTGAAATAATAGCTTATCATTGTTGTATCGCACTTTCGTCATACCGTTGCAAGGATTTCGATATTTATAGATTTTCGAGTTTTAAAATAAAATCATGTATTCGCGCTCCAGTTTCCGAAACTTTTCAGATATTGACATGGTTTTTTAACGTGACTACACTAGGGGACAAGTCCATTCAGTATTGAATTTGAACATTTAGTATGGGGAGTTTCAGGACAACGATCGAACTGAGGACTCATCACTATTTAGCGCTTACCCTTATTATTCGATGATCTCGTATAAGCTTCCGTACGCAGTTGAAGACGAAAGCGAAACACATTCCGAACATTATGAGAGAAAAAATGACCAGGATGATGATGACCCTCGAGGAATCAAATTGTTCGACGGTAGTCTGAAACGGATAAAGAATATTATCTTTACTCCTGCGCTTACGCTATTGTTGCCGAAACCAATACGATTCCGAAGAAATGAAAGGAACTTGGTGTTCCAAGTTTTATCCTCTTAATAATTAAATCTAGCCGGTATGTGGAAAGAATTATCTATTTGATCGTTGTGCATCAAGGATGAGCTTACTTTCATCGTAATTTATTTTTTTAAGGATGTGTCACATTCATTTCCAGTAAAAAAAATTAGTTTTATTAGATTTTCAGTATTTCTCGGTTCGACCAAAATCTGAAATCATTCTGATATAGTCATAAAATGTCTGCTATGAACAGTTATTAAAATGATAATGATGCTAAAAAATTATTGAGAATTTTTCAGACAAATTACTATTCAACCAATAATCAGTAAGCAAAAGTTTCTTCTTATGAAACGAGGCAGTCGATTTCTCTGAATACTTGAAATTTCTAAATAAAATTTTAGTCATCGCGGGACCGAATAATCCACGGATAACCGATCCCACGGTTAATCCGAAATAATCTTTTTTACAACTTTTTATAATTATTAAACCCATTTCAAATTTATTGTAGTGTACACATGACTTCTTTTATTTGTCAATAATCATTTACGCTCTATTGCGTCATATTTCACCCTTTTTTCTGGAAAAAGCTAGTTGATTTCGTTTGTTTTTGGTTTCGCGCTTGACGCGAGCGACCATTTCTGGTCGCACGTGCGAGGCACTTCTTCTTATTGCTCTCGAATCGCCAAGTACTGAAATCCCGATCAATTTCAACTTTCAGCTGGAAATGTAGTGTTTTTCAAAGGGAACGTTTTTAATAAAAGAATCCTGAGTCACGAGGCGCGAGTAACAGACAAAGCAGGTAATTCACTTTGAGATAAATACTAGTATTGCGCTGCCAACGTTGCATTATATGGGAGCAATGTGCACGAGTGGAACAATGGTATTTAAAAGGAAGGGATAGAAAAGATGAGGTATTTCAAGTACATGCGGCGGTTGCCAGCGTAGCCCTTTAAATTAATATTCGATTGCAGGGATAGGACGTTTATTGGTATCTGGTAGGTTGCCAAAAGCTCCTAGCATTGTATATCCTGAGATAAAAAATATGCCATAACATTATTTTGTCATAATGCGGAGCAGCAAGGATCGCATCATGGAGCACAAGCTTAAAAAATGTGTGATAATAATTCGTGCTTCCGAGCCGAAAACGGAATACTGATTTGATCCCGTTGGATATCTAATATTTTTCTTTCAAAGCACAGATGTAGTTCTTTTGAATTAGATTTCATTTTAGTTTCGACCTACTCCAATATCTTAGTATTCCAATTTTATCGTGATATCGAATTTCGAAATGTTTGGAAAAAAGTCGAAAAGCATGCAAGGAAAAATATACATTTAATTTCATTTAATAAGATTAGAGAGTTTCATTAGATGTACCTTCATCATTAGTTACATTACATTCTATTCATTAATAAATATTATTTAAGGAACCGGCATTTCACCTTGAGCCTTCTCAAATAATATTAGTTAACATTAGTATATGTAACTTGGCATTCGTATTTATTATTCTTATGTTAGTTGAAAATGTATTTTATTCTTTAAAGAGTCTTCAGATTAAGGTTCTTTCAATAACATTAGTCGATTACGGAAATAATATTACTTAGCCTGAAATAAATTTGACTTTATTCAAGGTTATTTGGCTATGATTGTTACGATATCCATCTTAACAGCCCTTCATATTCTAAACACGCATTAAAATAAGTGACGTGTGTCAAATTTTTGTTACAGCCCAGAAATTACTTAAGTGAGTATTGTTATCGAGAAATATATAAAAGTCGTTTTTTTTAATTTAATTTTATGATTTTTCCCAAAACGATGCTCTTTCAATCGGCAACTACGATATCTCGATAATCAATTGGCCGATTGAGCTCAGATTTGGTGTAACATCTTCAGTAGACCGTTCTTCGACGTTGGTAGCAGGATTGAGTCGGAATGAGTTTTTACAAATATATATAACTCGTAGGATGGTCGGAAAAATAGGAAAAGTTGAATATCAAAGTTCAGCACGCCGCCATTTTGTAAACATTCTTTTCTGCTGATTCTAGTACCGCATATAATACTTATACAGATTGAGAATATATTTGGTTGTTTTCGAATCTACGCAACGTCCACAAAACGACTCGCCAATTGAGGACGTTTTCTGCGCACCGTTTTAAACAAACGGACATGATAATTTTTACATATATTTTCCAATTTGTTAAGTTTTGTTTTAATTTGTTAATTTTTTTTTATTTGCACATATTTTTGAAGGATCTATAAACATGCGCATTTATTACTTCAGTTTTTTTTAGTTATTCCATCGTAGAAATCACCTACAAAACAGCGCTTAAGGCAGCAATGCTGCCTTAAGACTTTATAGATTATTACAGGTCCTATAATGCTGCACCCTATGTTAAGGGAAATCATTTTTTGCTTTTATGTTCTACTTAGCTAATTTCTTAAAAATTTATCTTACGTAACTGTTTCCTTTCGTCGTACAGAAGTTGTTAATTGGTTTTTTCCACAATTCTATCCTTTAAAGATAATTGAAAATAATTTGACTAGTAGAAATCAAGGAGTAAGTGCCATTCAAGGTAATTAAAAAGAACATGCGTTGCACAAAAAATCAACCCAATCGGCGGGCCTCATATGTGGATCTTCGTGTCTCAATTCCATAGTTGGAACTTACCCCACACATAGAAGCATCTTCGTCTCTCAGAAATCTACAGTTGTATCTGTCGTTGCATTTCAGGGACAACGCTATGCACGTGTTATCATCACAGTCGTACTCGTTGTCGCGACAGGCTAAAGAGAAACAAGAAGCGGAGCATGATAACATATCCTGGTAACGATGGTCGCGTTTATTATATAAAGTATAATAAATTATAACAAGTATAAGTATAATAAATTATAACAACAATAATAAATTATAAAGTATAATAAATTATACCGAGGCAGTTATAGTAAATTGGTAAATTGCATGTTCGCATTACCGAAAAGTAAGTGAAAGAAAAGAAATTTTATCGTTAACATTGCCATCCTGCAAAAAAACTATTTACAATATATATATTGCATAATTGTTGCATAATTAGTTGACTTCCGGATTGGTATTCCGGAGGCCCCGGGTTCATTCCTGCTGGTATCAATACATTTTTTTATCGATGCTTTTTTTGGTGAGCTCCGTGGTTTGGAATCCACCTTAGATAAGGCTCCACCTTAGGTCGGCTCTCTCAAATACACGGAGCAAACCTCGGCTCGAAAAAAGCTATATGTCTAATATAGCTACAAATCTAATTTAAATGAGAGTAGTCAAGTCACACAGGCCAAGATATAGGTTTCCGTGCAACCTAACCTTGGTGCGGTGCTGCCGCACATCAAGAGGCGCAGCAGTACCTTGCCACCAAGTAATATATACTGCCACAAAATGTGAGAACAGACGTGAAAAGAAAACAAAAAATGATACACATTTTTCCATCGGGAAACAAATAACGTACGCAAACACTCAATTGCATAGCGAGAAAAGAATCACGTTCGTGTGATGAACTCAATAACTCGTGTGCTGAGTTGACTGTGGAGTCAGCAGGCGCGTTCGTACGATAATAAAATAGCGATACGGGCCAAAGAGAGCTGGCGTGCGTTTTCCAACTAGTCGATCGATTCAAAAGCGCCAATGGGATGGTTAGAACGCACGTGTCGTTCGCAGAATTGGCACAAAGGGAATACAATTATTGAACGGGAGGTGTAATTTAATTTGAAACATCCCCTGGCAAGTGAATGAGGTGTGAGTATCAATATTACATGTGCGGTTGCGCTAGCTCTCCGGACCAGCCGTCCTCATGTCGACTATAGAGTGATCTCCATTTGATTAAGACCGACCCGTGTGAACTGCCTTGAGAATCATCAGGTGATGATCCTCTTCCATGTGTACGTGTTTGCATCACCCCAAGCTACTAACAATAAGGAGAGCCTAACCCAGACCCTCTCTGGTTGATCGCATATTTGATGAAACTATCGACAAGAGCCGTAATAGATACTGGCGTCGCAGGTACTATTGTTAGCGATTAGGCTTATATTGCTGGATATATATACTTCAAAATGAACTTGTAGACACTAGTCTATAGAGCAATGTAGACTCGCAAGTGCCTACCTGGATTAGCTACCTACCTAACCTAGAATTTGAATGGTAAACTTCGATTTTGATTGGTAGCCACTTCTCAGCCTAGCAAGCGTCGATAGTAATAAATATAGGCAAGCGAGTGGCTACCATTCCAATAAGAGTTATATGTAGGTAGACACTTGCGAGCCTACTATGCTATTAAGGATAACAAGTATCTGCCAACCCAATTCGAGGTTATTACTGGCCTACCTCTATGTAGGCTAGCAAGTGGCCACCATTCCCATTTCAGCTTTATATAGATATACACTTGCTAGCCTCTATCGCTATTAAGACTAACAGTATTTACCAATCCAAACCGCAGTCATCTAGGTATGCAGATGCTAGCCTATAGTACTGTTAAATATAACAAGTATCTACCAATTTAATTCTAGGTTATCCAGGTGGACTACATATCACTATGTAGTCCATCAAGTTTTTACCATTCCGATTCTCGGTTCACCCAGATGAACACTTGTTAGCTTACAATGCTATGTAGGTTAGCATCATCAATCCAGTTTTCACCACTTACAACACAAGGGCCGCCACACGTACTGGCATAAATGCCAACCGGAAAACAGTACATGCAGGGAAGAAGTCAATTGGAATGGAAAGTTATACGGGTACCATACAGTACAAGTGATTGAGATGCAGGAGATGATCAGTGATTCAGATCAATTTGTTTGTAGCGCTTTGTACTGAAATGCCGAATTCTACTGAACCAGCTGAATAGTTGCTATCTGCTCTGGACATCTACCCCCGATAATCCAGTGGATCATACAAGTACTAGCCTCCATACAGCAAGCACCATCAGCTTCAAATGAGAGTGTGCCTACATGCAAACCGTTTTTGCTATATTCTATACCGACGTTATCACTCTTCAGTGACTTTTATATTGAGGCGTTACCCCCACTTGTAGCGCAAAAAAGACCTTTTTCATGATTTTTTTTAAAGAAAACTACAAAACTTTTTTAATCGATCAATATACCATCTTAAAGAACACATCTTAAAGAACTTTCAGTAATTTTTTTATTAAAAAATATTACATTGCTTAGTGGCAAATGGCCGTCAATGAAATAATGTTTTTATATACACGGTTTGCGGTGACCAACATTGCGGCGAAGTGGATCATCTGAAAAAAATGCGGATGGATTTAGTCAAATATAAGTATAAATTAGTCTTTAATCGAAGAATTTTAAAAAATATTCATTTTTCACAAAATGGCGGACAGTCAAAGTTAGTGGTTCGATTTTAACGAAAAAAACGGCCGTCTTTTGGCTATAAAAAGGCCATTTTTTTTCGAAAAAAAAATCGAATGATTAAAGACTACATTTTTATGTATTAAATAAGCCTGCAAAATTTCAAGAAGTTCGGTTCATTAGTGTTCGAGTAATCTTGCTTACCGACTTCAGAAATGTCATTTTGAGAAAAACGCGTTTAAAGTTTCTCTTTCAACGCTCTTTCAACGCGGATTCTTCTCTTTCAACGCTTATATCTCAGTCAATTTTGTTCGGATCGACTTGAAATTTTCAGGACATATTCTCAGATACTTATACTTCAAAAAAATGCAATAAAAAAAATCGATTTTTTCCAAATCGCAAGTGGGGGTAACCCCTTAAGCGTGTAAGAAGCAGGATTACGGATACTTTTCCTAAATACGATACCCAGGCGACTTGGACTATTTTAATCACTTCGGTATGAGAACGTCCGCATCTCTTATTCATGGCAACAGCTTTCGCGTTGAGGGAAGAAAACTCCTCAGTACCTATGCTTCCGTAAAGTCAACCCGCATATTTTTGTATGCAACAGCTGCAGCGGCAGCAGCGATGAAATATGTTTATAACACAGAAACATGAAATATGCTCCAACCTAAATCGACACATTTTGGAGGCTCGCTCTACGGGATGAATCGCTTTTTGTGGTTTTCGGCCGAAACTTTAGGAAACATTTATTGTCTCCAAAGCATTCTAAATGGGAACGTCAATTGTATTTGGGATTAGAGTAACAGTCACTCTTGGCTAAAAAAAACGTAAAATTGGAGGAAAAATAATGGTGTTTTCATTAGTAATACAATAATGCGCCAGCTTCGAGCTTACGTTTGTCAGTGCTGCCCTTGTCCCGAACTACGGTTATGAGGGATTTGAAAGTGCCATTGATGGCCTTTGGCTCAAGATAAAATCTGATGAACACCACATTCTTCGTCGTATGGACGGTCTCGGCCATGCTTCCGCAGAAGTTTTTCAGTCGTGACGGTATGTCCGTCCGTTGATCAAACACTTCGAGGAAATTGGCGCTGCAGTCGTTGGGCTTCTCCAGCTTGAAGGGGTCGAACGTCAGCTGCATCTGAATTAAAAATCTAGTCAAATTCGTGCGTCTCAAAAAACGGGTTATTTCGGTTGATAGGTCGAGATGCATCTCTGACAAAGTGTAATTTAATTGCCAATTACAAACACCAGTACCCTGCTTCGATAGGGATCTCGCGGTGAGGTAACTTTAACTCGAGCCAGTACTTAGATGGGTGACCGCGCTTTGCCGCACACTGGCGTGGAGAAAAGTGCGGGGGAAAGAATAAAATACGAGAGAAAATTGCAAACAAAAAATAATTCGCTTTAACAATATCAGTACCCTTGAGTCAACTGGAGCAGTGATGACCCACAGACAGTCCAGGGATACTTTGTATCGTTCGGCGTTTTTTTTCTCCTCCCGAACGTCATCCATGGTCACTATCACATCGGAATCGTTGGTGATGTTTCGAAAACACGGCTCCTGCTCCGGTGGCACTCCACCTAGGCATCATAGAACTATCAAGGAGGTTCGAAGATTTAACTACGTTTCGCTGAAGCACAAGAATCAAGCAATGCTTTATTCGATTTTCAATAAAATGGAATATATCGTTTGTGCTTAATTAATTTTTTTAATCTAAGGGAGGCTTTTTTATTTGTCGCTTAAGGTCTTTCGGTTTTACAATACAAAATGGAGTACCCTATTTTATTTTTTTTCTATTTTTGAATGTCTCTCTTCGCTCTTTGACACTAGAAATTAATCTGAGTCCAATCAATGGTTTGGCAGATGTTTCAGCTAAGATCCATTATCGCATGTCTACACCAATGCACTCTCAATTAATTCAGTGACAAAATTTGCTGCAATAAAGCTGGAACTAGCGAATTTAGCTGTTAAAAAAAACTTTATTATATTTCGAGAATAAGGGGCAACGAAGTGAAATTAGAAGACTGCTCCCTCTTTTGGGAGGAAAGGTTCGACCCAGATTGTTACGTGAAAGTATGTAAAGGCAGATACGGATTACATTCAACCTCTTCCCCTCTCCACCTTTCACCGTCCGCGCTGCGTTTTGATCCTGCCTAAGAGCTATCGAATCTAAGGCATTCACTCAAAGGGCCAGCATAAGATCAAGTGGACTGCTCTGTTCAGGTATTCAGGCGCAATTGTCAGTAGCAAAACTTTGTCAGGAGTGCGAGAGAGGCAGCTGCATGAAAATACCTTTAATTGATGGCGTTCGTCGAAAAATAACAAATCATTTGAATAAACTAAATGCGATGAGTTTGACACATTTGTGTGGAGGTAGATTTTTTATTTTATTCTATCGAAACATTTATTGCACTTGGAGAAATATTTGGAGCATACTTGTCTTTTGAAGTAAACGTTTCCTTGAGCGTTAAATTTCAAAAAATCATTTATTCTTGTGAAATAAAAGTTCTAGGACAGTTCTCATTTATCTGGTTTATAATTTTAATGATTTATTAGAGGAAAATAAGTGTTCAGTAGGAGAAAACCTGCTACATTCTGAAAAAAGGCGCCACATTCTGAGCACAAACATCATGCTGCATAGCGAGATTTTTATTAAAGCAAACAAGTTATGCCAAATACTGAATAATGAGTGTATTGTCATTATTTTCCTTAAAACCCTTACGAAGAGTTTCAAAAACCGAATTTAATTGATCGTAAAATGACAGGAACCAAGTTTCAGTACTCTGAGGTGACGCAAACTCGAAGAGCCAGTTTTGTTTTTCATAATAGGTCGTCTATTGTAATAATCGAGAAAAGGGGGGGGGGGGATTGCGTGACTCTAATCCGCAGAGCTACGTAAGCATACGAAGTCCTTACGCTAAGAGAAACTTTATTACTGGAGAAGTTATGATTTTAAAAATATTATCTCGTGTCTGGGTACTTTACATTATTCTATCAGAGTTTATGAGAGTAATCGATAGAAGATAAAAATGTAGCGAGCTTTTTGGATTTGCATTTTATGGGTCTCGAATCTTCTTCAGAGGAGTAATCATAAGCAAATCGAACAAAATGATTAGTACTTATGCTGACTACCATTCAGTCAGCACGAATACTAGCAGTTTCGAAATTCCTGATGAACGAGCACCCAAGATAATTAACCTCAAGTGGAGCATTGCTTCTTGGAGAGTGCGCAAACTATGATACAGCGAGCGACACTGACGCTCGACCGTCATTTACCCAACTCATAAAATCAGTGCAAAAGTCCCACGAGTTGGGCAAACTTCTGAGAAACGTAGATTGGATTAGGGTAATTGTAGCCGAGACAGATACTTCCTAATAAACTTGCACACGGATCTTGTAATCCAAGTACAATGCTGAAACTTGTCGAGCAGTGTTGAAAAATGAATGAACGTACAGTGTACGGAGTTTATGCATTCATGCGGTGCGGGGAGTCTGCTGAAATTTCTGCTCCAATTCATGGCCAAAATGTGGTTCAGCCTTAAGAATATATTGCGGCTACAGGTGTAGCCAAAAGTTTGATTCAATGGCAATTTTAGTACGGCGCGGAACGACAAAAATTTGATCGGTATTCAATGTTGATAATGTTAAAAAGTAACTGAAAAATGTATTGAAAAGTCATAAGTTCAACAAGGAGTCGAAACTAATTTGTTTTTGATATCCGAAGTGGAGTTCTCTACTTTTCTAATGTATGTGAGATCTTTAAGAATCGCACAAATGTTGCAAGGCCGAACGAAAAATGCAATATATATCTGAATAAATTGACATAACACTCAAGAATTTAGAGTATTATTGATTTTCAAAGAGGAAACAATGAACGCCAGGTCATTACGACATCCCCTCAAAAATATTATCGCTTACTTTGAGTTATAAAAACATTCTTATTTACTTTATAATAATTTTTTTATTTTGATTCAAGCAACGCTTTTAAGCTATTTTTAAAATTAGTCAAATGTTTAAAGAAGTGAGATAACATTTTTTAAATTAGCCAAACCAGTTTACTAGGAATGTTGTACAGAAAAATATTAAACCCTAGGAATAATATTTTCCCAAATATTTTATTTTAATTGAAAAAAATTATATTACTATTATAACATAAAATTGATATCACCATTATATAACAGTACAACGTATGTACCACATAAGTACACTGGGAATGCAGTGCAACGACTTGGCGTGCATGGATAAGGGAAACATCTAGGGAAGGCAAAAAAAATTGATTAATTAAAAAAATAGATTCAAACCGTTGCTTGAATTAAAATAAAAAATCGTTCTAAGGTAAATCAGAATCTTTTTATAAGTCAAAATAAGCGATAATATTACATCCTTCGACGTAGTCGCCGACTTTCCCCTACGACCCCCTTTATCTACTCGATTCTGACGAGTACACGGTTCTAGGTCCGATTTTTCTGAAAGGTCGTAAACCAAAAAATAGATAACTGCGAGCCAGATGACTCGGAAGTCATCCGCCAACAGACTCTAGCGGAGTTTCGATTTTTAACTCGTATGGGAACCAAAGACAGGCCAAGGGCTCCGGAAAACTTCAATCGGCCCGGTCATAAACTCGGGCCGCGATGAAAGCCGAGTGCACGTGGAAGGTCCATGAAGCGCATAGCCGTTGCGTTATCGCGAGGCGACTCGGCGCCGAGGCCTTAGACTCCAGATAAATAAATCTGACTCCACACGCTTGTCCCACGAAAAAACCCACAGGGAAAAGTCTCCCGTTCTGATTGGTCTATAGGCAATTGATCTCAGGAGCTCTTCGTCCGTAAGACACAAAGAATAGACTCCCACGTCGTCTTTCCCGTTAGGCTAAAAGAATATTCAAAATCGAAAACCCCTTTTTGCTCTACTCTACCCAAATATGGAATCTGAAGCAAGAAGGCCCAGGGGATGAATATAACGTCCGTCGTAATCCAACATCAGTCCGAACCTAATATCTCATCTCAATCCAGCAGTTTATCACCGATTCTAACATAGAGTCCCGCAGCAACATTCTAATGAGAAAGACTTCTTCTAATCGACTCCAACCTCGTATCGCGACTCATACTTTCTGTTCCGCGTTTAATAACCTAAGCTGTTTTCTTTATAATAAGACAGGATTTCTATTTATGCCGAAGTAACACAGTCCGATTGTAAACCGATTCCGTGCTCCCACTTTTGCGAACCGACCCACCACGCCATCCGAGAAAATATTGTAAACACAGCGGGTGTGCGTCCCATCGACCCACCAGCGTACCAGGCCTAGAGCGAATGCCCTTTGTCCCAGTCCGAACGACCACCATTCGACAAACGTAAGCTAATCTTCTCTTCACTCTTTTCATCCGCCAAACTGTATTTTCCTCGTGTCTCATACCGCCCAATTGGACGGCACTCGGCAACAGATGAAAGTCTGGAAAGTGTCGAAGCCCAATTCACCCTTTCACACATCTCCCTTTTTACCCTCATCCCGTGCTATTGCGCTAGGCGTAGGCAACAAAGAGGCAAACGAAATTGTATGCTTTCATCCCTTCCGGATTGACAATAATGTTTTTAGGAATTTTTCGATTACTTGGCGTTCATTATTTACTTTTCAAAAGTTTTGAAAAGGGATTTTGATATATTTTTTAGCTTCAGTCCAAAGAGAAGTAAATTCCAAATTCACTGTTGATTGTTTTCAATTACTGTAACTGAACAATTGAATTAAACAATTACTGTTGAATTCAATGTTGGTTGTTTTTAGTTACTGCAAGACAAAAAAATATTTTAGCCTTTCGACTAAAAGACAATCAACATTTTACATCTTTGGAGACTGCGAAGCAAAAAACGTGGATTTCTACGCAGCGATCGGAGACATTGACAAGGTATAGAGAAACGCATTCTTCAATTTATCTCACATCAACCGGAGGCAATTAAAAATTTATACCCATGGAAATGTAATATTTGTATTGCCTTCGTTGGACTTGCAAAACATTCATAGACTGGCTTCGCTATATCTAGAAGTTTGAGGTTTTCGATGTCTCCGATCGCTGCGAAGAAGTCCTCGATTTTGGCCTCGCAGTCTCTAAACATATAAAATGTTGATTGTTTTTGGTTAATGTAAGACAAATACATATTTTTGGTTTCCAATGCTTACTGATATACATATTTCATGATTTGTCTCACATTAACTAAAAGCGATCAATATTTTCTCTCTTTAGATACTACGAAGCAAAAAACATGGATTTCTGCGCAGCAATCAGAGACATTGAAAAATGTTTATTTCGCGGTATACAGGAGCCAATTCATGAACTTTTTCACATCAACCGAAGGCAATGAAAAATGTACATCCGTAGATATATACATTTTTTACCCTCCGCGGTCACATGGAGTCCAGGCGACCCCACGCACGACTTGGAGCCAAAATAACTATAAGTTGTAGACGGCCAAGAGGGCTGGCCTGCTTTGTGAGGATGCTTTGGAGTATCCTTTGTAAGTACCGATTAGCGTCGGACGATTCGCGACAGCAGTTTTGTCGTGGTAGACGACGCAAAAAAATCGGGCGGGCGCATGGGGTCGTTTTGACCCCATATGACCTGCACGTACATTTTTTTTTTTCGTAAAAAGTGGTATTTTTTTCTGCGTGGGATCACTCTACGGACTGTAAGTATGAATATGAGAACGGTAAAAAAAACTCTATCAATTTATATGAAGTGCTCCGAAATGCGAATTCTTTGTGACGTCGGTCTACGTCATTTAAAACTCATTAGAATACTACCTGGAAAACCATAAAATCATTTAGAATCTGCGACAAGCACAGCGTTTTTATCTGTATCGACTGTGGGGGACACACTTGATTTATTTCCGTTTTTTTTAATATTTCGTGTTTTTTAATATATATTTTTATACCTCTCATATCTATTGTGTTTGTACTATAATCTCATCATTTTTTGAGCCGCTGTTGTGAATAAGTTGCTCATTTTTCACGATTATTGTTCTTTTTTTTTACTCCGAAATGGGCCCCCTTCAAATGTCCAAATAAATATATTTTTTGAAACGCCCACTATGAAGCTATTTTTTTTCTTAAACTATAATATCTGAAGAGTATCACTCAAAATTTTGTCGTGAATTTGAAATTGCAAGAGTAATGATTTTTTAAGTAAAAAATGACTTGTTCCACGCATTGATCCTTCCCTAATTTTTTCCGCCATTTTATATGTCGATTACAGTGTTATAGTGAAAATACCCCATTCGAGAAGGTTCAAACTACGCCCATCAAATTTTATAAGCCATTCGGAAAAATAGAATCAACGTGGCAATCGTTTGAACATGGCTGGGGTCAAACGGACGCCATGTGACCACTAAGTTACAGGCCGAGGGTGCGACCTCGAAGGGTTAATTGCCTTTGGTTGAAGTGAGAAAAATGCATAGACGGTTTCCTCAATATCTCTTAAATTTGAAGTTTTCAGTGTCTCCGATCACTGTGAAGAAATCCATAATTTTGGTATCACAGTCTCTAAAGATGTAAAATGTTGATTGTTTTGAGTTACTATAAGACAAATGCATACGTTTACCTTTTAACTAAAAACAATCAACATTTAATGTTTTTAACCCTTAATAGTTACGCTGGGTCCACGGGACCCAAACAAATTATTTTGATGCCGTACAAAGTTTTTTTCAATAAAACAAACATTTTTTTATATGCGTAAGCGTTTCATTCTTTTCTTCTAAATCGCACCTGCGTTGGATGAAATAAATATTGTAATGAGGTCCTCTATTTTTTCCTTGGTCGTTCTTCTCCCTATTTTCTTCCCACGATCCTTACTGCTGATGCATCTGTGCAAGTGGCCCTTCACCAAATGTATAGCATCCGTCTATCTACATTTGAAATATCATTCCCATGCATGGCTTTCCAAATTCTTGGAAAACCTCTAACGCAGGCCCTCTTTTTTCTCTTTTATTCCCTAATATGGTTTTCCAAGTTCTCGTGACACCGATATCAAAGACCCTCGCCTGCATTTTCTAGAAGGATGCAGGTCCAAAGTTTCTAACGTCACGTAGGCCCTTCCTCCCACCATCTCGATTTTTCCACACTCCATCCCTATAAGTTACCTCCGTTCTAAGCTAACATATTCAGTAAGTCTCCGAATACTTAACGACGCCAAATCTCTGTCCGTCAGTTATTTGAATAAACCCGTCTCAAGTAGCTCAATCCGCGTTGACCGAGTTATTCCGTCCTACAACCGAGTTCTGGAGCGAGTCAGTCACTCCTTTCCTCCAAAATTATAATGAAAGTGTCCATCCCGACATCACAATTGGTGCTAAGTGTGGGGTGTGCTGACTAATCAACGCTGGGAACATAGGACCGATTGACGACACTCCGAGGCTACGAGGGACGACGTTTTGAACTGGATCCACGAAAGGAATCGGTGAGTAAAGACTCATTTAGTCGTTATCGCGAACCGCAAATTATAACCACCGATTCCGAAACTGACTCAGTGGATCAAACCGAAATGTCGATATCTAACGTAAACGCAGCCATAAAAACGGCGTTCAGCCGAATAAAAGACTCAGATTCACAAACCGAAATGGAAGATAACGCTTCGCGAATTACGCACGCGTTACCGAAAGATTCTTTTGAAGAGCTAACACCGAAGGAAGCTCTAGAACTAATCCGTGAATTCGGGGTCGTGATCTCTGGGGGTCGAAACTTTCATTATGTCAATTGAAGATGTAAGATCACAAGTGAGCCGATCAGATTACCTTCGTCGATTAATAATCACAAAAAAATTATCGGGGATGCGGCAAGAGAAATTCAAGAGTACGAGACAAACTCGAACGAACAGTTCTATGAATGCTTACGGATCCTCTTCGGAAACTTGCAACCGGTCAGCGTTTGGAGAGACAAAATATCGCGAATGTTTCAACAAAAAAATGAAAGTGTTTCGAAATTTACGAATAGATTTTTAGATGTACAATATCAACTCCGTTCCGTATTAGCTAATTCAACTCCAGATGAAACACGAAGACGATTCATTGTGGAGTACGAACGTCAACAAGGGCTCGACCAATATCTGTTAGGGTTCAAAAAGGAGATTTCGACTGAAGTACGGGCTCAAAAACCGGAGAATATTCGAATAGCAATAGCTAGGGCCCAAGCGGCAGAAGCCTACGATTACATAAGAGAGATGATGACGCGCAACATAAACTTCACTGAAAAGAATACAGGTATCTGAGAAACCCGAAAGCCGCCCCATCATAAATGTTTCGGGACTCCCTCAGCGGCACCGTTCTCTACAATAATATACCGATATTGCAATCGCATGGGTCACTCCGAACGTGACTGTCGTAAGAAAGCATACGACTCACAAAAACCCCAACAGGAACGTACCACAACACCCGGGTTTTCACAACGGGCCGTCTCACAATCACCGACCAACGCGAACAACAGTCAATTATATACCGGAAGGAGAAGCAATCACTACGAAATAAGAAACATCCCCTAAGTCAATGCCATCGGATCCCCTAAACGAGTGGTCAAACTTCCCACACGAACAGCTAGCAGAATAGGGTGTTTTCTTCTCGATACCGGATCAGCCACAAATCTCATAAAAATCAACATGTTAACGGAAGGATCGCAGATAAATCGGAACATTAAAACACCGTTCTCCATGGGCAATGAACACCATGAATCCTTATTTGCTGCCAAACAAGATTTTCAAGGAAAGAGTCACATCTTCCACGTCGTTCCAAATGACTTTCCCTTCGAAAAAGGCGGATTGATTGGTATTCCATTTATGGAAAAGTATCAGACAAATATCGGTATCGGAAGAGAAAATTATTTAATGTTCGATGACAAGCGTTTCGAATTTGAGAAGGTGTCGGTCACGATTCCGCCGCGCACTATCTGCTTTATTAAAATTCGCACGAATATCGAAAATGGAGCAGCCGTCACGGACGAAGATAACCGAAAAGCCGCAGTTCCTTGCGTTTTTGAAGCCAAGGACTATGAAGCCTGAGTACCAGTTATAAATGACTCGGAAGAACCTATAACGTCTACAATTGACCAGCTGCACGGTACTCCTATTAAGGAAATCGCCTGTCTACCTGAGGAGGAGCGCCAAGACGCACTGAAGGATGCAGCCCGGGTCAACGCTATAAGAAGTACGAACTCCGTCAAATGCATCCTAGCGTTGAAGGAAAACGTCGACTCCAACACATCTCACCAGATCAAGCAGAAAAGGTCTGGGATATCATCAGCAGTTTTCCCGATGTATTTTCTTTACCTCGAGACCCACTGCCAGGTACAAAGACAGGAAAGCATCGCATCATCACGTGCGACGATATACCTGTGAACACGAAACAGTACAGGTACCCGCCAGTTCACAAGGAAGAGATCGACAGGCAGGTAAACGAAATGCTGGAAAAAAAGTTAATCGCGCCGAGTAACTCGCCGTACAATTCACCAATCTGGGTTGTACCGAAGAAGTCGGATGCATCAGAGAAACAGAAATGGAGGATCGTGATTGATTTTCGAAAATTGAACGAAAAAACCACCCACGATGCCTATCCTCTGCCATGCATCGACGAAATATTGGATCAGTTGGGTCGAGCGAAATATTTCTCCGCATTCGATCTGGCCTCAGGATTCCACCAAATCTCAATGGACGAGCAAGACAAACATAAAACGGCGTTCTCCACACAATCAGGCCACTACCATTACAACAGGATGCCGTTTGGGTTAAAGAACGCGCCTGCAACGTTCCAACGCATGATGAATAACGCGTTGCGAGAGCTAATCGGAAGGACATGCTTTGTATATCTGGACGACATAATAATCTATGGACAGACACTTGACGAAAACAATAAAAAATTAATTGACGTATTAACTCGTCTTCGCGAATCAGATTTAAAATTACAGCCCGATAAGTGCGAATTTCTACGACCTGAACTTGAATTTTTGGGACACGTAATTTCGGAGGAAGGGGTAAAACCAAATCCGAAGAAAACTGAAACAGTGCAGAACTTTCCTAGGCCAAACGATCAAAAACAAAATAAGCAATTCCTAGGACTGGCTGGGTATCACCGGAAAATTATTAAGGATTTCAGCAAGATCGCTAAACCGCTTACGGAACCCAAACAAGCAAGAGCAATCGTTCAATTTACTTCGAACAGCATTGACAACTTCGCCAGTTCTAAAATATCCTGACTTCAAGGAATCTTTCACCCTCACCACCGACGCTAGCAACCATGCGATAGGCGCCGTGCTATCTCAAGGATCCCTCGGAAAGGATCGCCCCGTTGCCTACGCATCACGCACTCTCATCAAGGCAGAACAACGCTACTCCATGACTGAGAAAGAAATGTTGGCAATAGCCTGGGCCGTAAAACACTTTCGACAATATTTGTATGGGAAGAAATTTCAAATCGTTACGGATCATAAACCACTAATATGGATCCTCAAAACTTCAAACCCTCCAACAAATAGTCGCTTGATGAGACCCCGTCTAAAACTCGAGGAGTATGAATACGAGGCAAATTATAAGAAAGGAACGTTAAATACTAACGCTGACGCATTATCACGGATTCACCCGGTAACTACGCGCCAGGCAAAACGCGATGACTTCCCAGATGAAGAACCAGAAAATCAAGAAGAAATCCTTACCGAAGAAGAAGTTGACGACATAGAAGAACCTAGCAACGAAATGGAAATGACTAATGATCGAGGGACAGAAAATGAAAATCTCCCTCTCTACATCGAATTTGAATTATCAAAGGAAATTCCGCAAGTTCCTCAAATCTTAGAAAAAATACCGCCCAGAAATACACCGAGAATCAACATCTCGGGTCAACCTGAATACACTGAAGAAGAATTGCACCTTGATTTTTCAGCTGATGAAATTGAGTGGTATAACGCGTTAGTTGAGAAGCTATCAACGATCAATGAGTCACCGAAGATTTTCCTAAGGTGCAAACATCTAAGGGAAAATCCAATTACGAAAATGAGAATTAAACAAATGATCTCATTTATTTGGTCAAAGAGAATTGAACCTCCGCTAGTCTACCTTTACGATAAGGAACCCTACGAGCCAGGTACAGAAGAAGAAACAATGGAGATCATGAAACAACACCATGGGACAAACGCTACGGGACATTTTGGAGTAACAAAAACCCTCGACCGTGTAAAGGCTGTTGCTATCTGGCCCAACCTACAAAGGGACATCGAAGACTACATCCGTAAATGCGACACGTGCCAGAGGATCAAGCTCGTGCGAACACAACCACGAGCAGAAGCGATAATCACGGATACACCGGAGAAGCCAAATGAAAAAATTGCCTTGGATCTTGTGGGGCCACTGCCTGAAACATATGAGGGACACAAGTACATCCTGTCTGTACAAGATCAGCTGACGAAATATATTACGCTGATCCCTTTAAAATCACAGGACGCCCAATCCACCGTCACAGCATTGGTTAACGATTTCATCTACATTCATGGAGCTCCAAAAATTATCTTAACCGATGGTGGACGAAACTTTATTAGCCAGACGTTCAAACACCTGGAAAAACTCTTCAAAATTTCACACATGACAACAACAACATTCCACCCTCAAAGTAACGGATCTAAAAACAATCAAAACGATAAACATTTTGATTGTTTTTAGTTCATGTAAGACAAATACATATTTTTGGATTTCCAGTGCCTAATTACATGAGCATTTTATTGTTTGTCTTACATTAAATAAGTGAGGACAATGAACATTTTATAACTTTAGCGACTGCGAAGCGAAGAAAGAACATCGATTTTTTGCAGCGATTGGAGACATTGAAAAATGTATATTTCTCGGTATGCAGGAGCCAATTCATGAACTTTTCTCATATCAATTGAAGGCAATCAAAATTGTATAACTGTAGAGATTTATATTTTCAATCGCCTATGGTTGTTGATGTGAGTATAATTCAGACTGGCTCGTCGTTATCTAAAAATTTGACGTTTTCAGTGTCTCCAATCGCTGCGAAAAAATCCATAATTTTGGTGTCGTAGTCTCTAGAGATAGAAAATGATGATTGCTATTACTTACTGTAAGACCGATAATAAAATGCCCATATAATTAGGCACTTGGAAGCCAAAAATATGTATTTTTGTCTTACATTAACCAAAAACAATCGATATTTCATACCTTTAGAGACTGCAAAGGCTCATAGATTTTTTTTCGCTCCTCGATACCTATGCAGGCATCATATAAAAGAAAGCAGTATCTACCAAAAAAATTGAAAATGCTTTTTTGGTATGGTTGGAAACAGCACAAAATTACCCATCGTTCTGTATAGTAAAACGTTTTTTCGATTTTTTTGCAGATGCCGCCTTCTTCCATGGGACGGAAATATGGGTTGACGTTTTTCGTTGTGTTTAAACAAGGAAAAGTTTATTTTTACCGCTCACGCTTTTTATTACCCGACAATTATTTTCAGTTTCTGAATCAGTACACGAAAGAGACTCTTCATACCTGAAAATATACATTTTTTCGTACCTATGATCAATGAAAGCCGATTCCATGCTTTGCCGTTTTATTCTTTCCAGGGTAAAGTATGAGCTCAATGTACTGCTTGCTGTCCTAATCGCAATAGCGAAGAATTTGTTGAGGTTTGAATATGAGACACGAAGAACCTTTGTCAAATTTATTTTTGACCCTGAAAAGGTCCCGTTTGTTCTTCGTATTCGATTAATTCTTTAAATCGGACATTTTTAACACGGAGAACCTTCGTTAACTTTATATCCCCCTAAAAGGAGCCTATTCTTTCACACTTGGAAACGCTCTAACCATGACTAAAGATTAGAACTGTCAAAACGCCTCAGTCTGTAACATATAACATGTCTATATTGCAGGCAAGATAGCAGTCTCTCTTAGCAGAAATTTAGCAGCGCTCTTTGCGCTGTTATGTTTACGACATGACGAATTGACTTTATTCGATTCAACTAAACCGTGATTGTAGACCGACTATTTCGGGGGAATAAAATCGTTCGGAAATTTGGCCGAAAATAATGAGGTCTCGGGATTGAGTGGACAGATCGAATAATAACCTGAACTTAATGACAGGGAAAAATTACATATCTTGTCAAATGTCATCAGATTTTCGATTCGTCGACGCGTTTTCGCATGGCGACGATTCACAGTTCAAAATTGACAGAAAAATCCCATCTCAATTAGTGCATAAAGAGTACGCGGCATGATCGTCAGTGAGGTCGTTCAGTGGGGTCGAAATCAGTCGGGGAAATGTTTTTTTTTTTTAATAGTTGGCGTCAAGACGCTGCCGGGTCTCTCGATAACTGTTAAAAATCACGGAATAATCTACATATATTACAGAGCTGTTATAAAAAATATTTTAAAAAGATTATTAGAATTTTATGAAAAAAGTGAAAATGTCCAATTTGATATACTGACGATTTCTTGTGAGGCTCATAAAACTGCTATTATTTCGTATGTATAGTTTATTGTGATTTACAAATGCGGCTATTACCATATTGTTACGAATGATGTAATACTGAGTAAAAATTGCAACGTTAAAAAATTAATTACTATTAAAATTTTGAACGCCACCCCAAAAAGCGTTGCTTCATTTTTTAACGATCAAATGAGCCTGCCCGCGGACGAGGTTTGATCATAGTTATATGAAGCGTCTCGTTCGAAAATGATAATCTGTATCTGAAAGAATAGTTCTAAGCGTTTGGACCAGCCAGCTGTTCTGCGTATGGTATCAATGTAGACGCCGTTTTTGAACGCTACCCTTACAGCTGCATGTTTCATGCTGTGAGTGGGAAACTTTTCTGTATATATTCCTGCTTTTTTAACAAGGCCCAATGCCCTAACGTCTGCTCTGACGAATCTTTGTGTGGTGGCATTGTACTTACGAATAGCACCTGACTTTCTTCTGGTCTCAGTTCTTTGGTTCGTTTTACATACGCTAGTATTGCCGATGCTGCAAATGGCTCTTTTGCTTCTATAAAAAACAGTAGGACTAATTCCGGTTGCGCTTTTCCCGGTTTCGACGTCTAGGTGAGATCCGGAGTTTTGATTTGTATCTCTTTATCTCTCACTTCTATACTTTTTAATCGAATGAGTGCGAGATTTTGGTGCCTATGCGCCGTTGCCATAGTCTGTAGTGTTGCAACTTTTTCCCCCATTTCTGTTAAAGAAGCCTTGCTCATTGAAACGGTGTTTAGAAATTGTAGTACTTTTTTGGTATCCCATGTGCTATTGTATTCTGGATGAGGTGGTTTTTCTTTGAAGACTTCTTTCAAGAATCGAGATATGAAGTCATCTTTCCCATTATCTTCGCCAAGGATGAGTGCTATCCCAGATCTGTCTGCGCACCAGCTGCCATAGCTCGCTTCTTCCTCGAATCTCTTTGACAAAAAGACCATGATGTCCGTTACTTGGACTTTATATATATCCTCTTGTTTGCATGTTTGGTATTGTTTTACTAACGCTGTTGATGTTGAGTTCACCATTTTCATTGCTGCTTCTTCCTCGATACCTTTTCTCCGAAAAGCCGCTTGATACACTGCCTGTCACCAGGGTTGCCAGATTTTGCGGTTTTGCGCCAAATTAGCCATTTTTGAAACTGTTTGGCGCGGAAAATTCTAATTGGTGACTTGTCCAACCCCTAAATCTGGCAAACCCTGCCCGTCACTAGTCACTAGCGAAAGCTAGTGCGTTTAGGGGATGTGTTTTGTTATTGCATGGAGACGTTAAAATATTTTTATGTTTGCTTTAAAGATGATAGGAGTTGAGGTTAGCATTGACGAAAATAACGGGCACCACGGTTGGGTCGACCAGTGAGAGACAATTATGATTCCAATGGCTTGATCAGTCGACATTTTTGGTCGACATTTTAGAATCAGAGCAAAGCGTTGGAATGCGTAAAATCTTTCTCCGCGCTATGAGATTGTGAACGTGTCTACAGCCGTAATACCTAACTGTGCATATCTAGCGCAAACTTTTTTGGATTTTTTGTTCAATCTGAATGCGAATAAATCGACTGACAATGGACCCAAATTTCTATTGATCAATTCGAAACTGTGTCTTGATTACTCCCATTTAGTATCTATGTTCGTGATTCGCGATGCTGTATCTGCGAAGACGTTTTGTTTTGATGAGATATATGAGGCGAAAAACCATAATTGTCGGTTTTCCCCGATTGCTAGATTTTATCATTAGCTCGCTTAGGTGTGGGAGTTGTGCGCCCCCTGATTGACTTATATATGAAATTGCTGATGTATTATCCATTCTCAATAATATTTATTCATTTCATAATTTCGCTGCGAAGCTTTTTAGGGCTAGGCACGCCGCTAATAGTTCAAAATAATTAATGCTGTGCTTTCTTTCGTCTGTGCTCCAATACCCGTAAGTTTATTTGTTCTGACAGTGTGCTCTCAGCCCGTTGAGGAAGTGTCAGTCTCGATTTCCAAAGCAAAGGTATAAGTACGAATCGGATTAAACCCGAGACATAGATTTTTTTTCCACCAGTCCAGATCTTCTACGAGTATTTTCTCGAAAATTAATGTCTTATTATAGTTCCCGTCGCTGAGTTCGAATGCGAGAATTTTTTGTCTTTCTAACCTTTTACAGTATATCGATCCGTCAGCTACCGCTAGTGAAGCTGCGGCGAGTGTTCCGAGTAACCTTGCAAGTTCTCGTATACTGTAATGTCTTTTGTTTTGAAATATGTTAATCATCTTTCTTATAAGCTCTCTTTTTGTTCGCTTAGTTCTAGTCTAAAAATATTTGAGTCGATAATAAATCCTAGTAGTACAGTCGTGCTGTATATTGGAATCGGAAAAAAAATAGAAGAAGCCTACTTTTGAAAGGTGATTCTGTAGGTGCCGCGGGTGCTAAATCCAAGTTTGCCTAAAAATCGGGGTGGGGTTTTTTAGGGGATAAAGGAGGATGGGGGTGGATTAATGCCAAACTACAACCCCCACGAAGTCGGCGCCTGGAGACAAAATGTTCAGAAAAAACCGGGCTTTATTTTTGTCCGCAGCGCCGAAGTCGTGGAAGTTGATTTTGGGGTTGAAAAAGTGGGGAGAAAATTAGAAAAATCAGTTTTAATTCGATAACTCTTTAGAAAAAATTCATACAACTTTTGTTCAAATGGGAACGTTGTAGCCCTTGAAAAGACACGTCGTTTGAGTATCCCTCTCCAATAATATTTGCAGCCCAAAAAAATTGTTGAAGTCTAAAAAAAAATTGTTTATTGAATAACTCAAAAACAATCGATTTTTCGGGGATGGTTTAAATGTACGAAATGTAGAGAATAATTTACTCTATATTTTCCTTTCAATAGACCACCCTTGAATTTTACTTTTGCCAACTCCTCTCGAGGGTTGAAAAATGAAAATGAAATTCTGGGAAAACTATTGACCGAAAATAAAGAGATACGAGTTTGGCACTGTGGACAAAAATGTAGCTAAGGGTTCAAGCTACATATTGTTCCGCGGCGGCGAATTCGTGTGGTGAATAGTTTTCCCAGAATTTCATTTTGAATGTTCAACCGCCGAGTGGGGTTGAAATGTCAAAATTCAAGGGTGATCTATGGAAACGAAAATATAGAGAAAACTATTCTTTACATTTCGTACATTTGAACTATGCACGAAAAATCGATTGTTTTTGAGTGATTCAATAAACACATTTTTTTCGGTATTACAACCATTTTTTTGGGGCGTAGATATTATCGGAAAGTGTTGATCAATTACTCTATCGATGCGTCTTTCCAAGGGTTACAATTTTCCCATTCGAACAAAAAGTGTACGAATTTTTCCTAATGAGTTGTTGAATTAAAACTGATTTTTCAAAATTTCACCTAACTTTTTCACCCCCAAAATGTACTTCCACGACTTCGGCGCTGTGGACAAAACTAAAGCCCGGATTTTTCTGAACATTTTGTCTCACGGCGCCGACCTCGTACGGGTTGTAGTTTGGCATCAATCCACCACCTTCCGCCGTCATCCCCTAAAAAAATCCCTGCACCCCGATTTTTAGGCAAACTTGGATTTAGCACCCGCGGCACCTACAGAATCACCCGTCAACAAACTGGCCTTCATCTAATTTTTTCCGATTACGGGGTTTTTCAGCGACAGCACGACTGTACTATAGATATTTGCATCTCCTGCTGAGAATGAGAGAACTCTTTTTCTTGGTTAATAATAAAGCCCAGTTTCTTGAGAAGCCAATATTATCCGCCAATATTATCTGTCTTACTCATAATTAAAATATATTCAATATAAATAACTACTGTAACTCCTTGTAACCTTAATGAGCTCAGTACGGGATTCATTCTTTTTTTGAATACGAAGGGACTTGTACAAAGGCCAAACGGTAAGCACCCGAATTGATAGAGTTCGCCCTCAAATGGGAATCTTAGATATTTTCCATTCTCTTACTCAATCGGTATTGGATAATATGCATCTTTTAAGTCTAGTGTGCTCATATAGGATCCCTTGTCAACAAACCTTTCACCGATCGAATGTCCTCCATTTTTAAATGCGGAAGTATGATACAATCATTTAGTCTTCTTAAATTTTGAATAAATCTCTAGAACCATTCGGCTTTGCTACTAAAAAAACCGGTGAAACGGACTGCGTTGGGCATTCTGCACATTTTTCTATTGTTCGTTTGTTTCTGTTTGAATATTCTTTGAATATCCATGCGTTCGCTTTCACTCCAGTTTTGAACGGCCAATTTATTTTCTAACTCTGGAGTTTGTTTGAAGGGCATCCGATGACCTTTCACGCATTGTATGATAACTTTGTCATCGGTGGTTTTTTCCCACTTTTCGACAATATTTTTTAAGCGACCAGCTATAGAATTTACCTGAGTTGCTTCCTTTTGGTCGCCTTGGACGACCGTGACGTCGCAATGGTCGCGTTGTTCTACGTCTGATAGTTGCTTTTAAAACGCAGTGTTGAGCGTCTCTGTGTACCCACCTGCCTGCTCCCTACAGGTGGATATCTGTAGTTTTCCTGCTCTCTTATTTTTTGCGATATGAATCTTGATACAGGATTTTCTTTTATGCTGACACAAGCCTTCTCTACGGCATTCGCATTTTTGACCTGATCGTTGAAGTTTTTCTCATGCAACAACTTGTCCGAAGTTTTTGCCTCCAGTGTGGGTTTTACCGACTTATGCAGTAAGAATGATATAAATTATTTTCTGGCGATCGATTGCTGGTGAAATACATGTGTCAGAAATTTTCCTGTGTCACAGGGTAGTAAAAACAAATCTCCTGCATCGATTCCGTCCTTAGGTGGTTCGATCATCATCGACAACACTGAGCTTAGATCAATTAATGCTTCACAATTAATGCTTCACAATTTTGTGTATCTTCGAAGTGTTTGTCCCGCTTTTTGGCAATCTCGCTGAGAGTGTAAGCTATTTCTAAATTGATTTAGGGATTATTGTTTGGCATTCTTTTTGGTCAGCTCATTTCTGGTATCTGCTGTCAAGCCGTCTGCCATCGATTGCTTCCACTTCTCATAAAGGTCTGCGTTTATAAAATGTAATGCCTCCTCTGCGTCACCGGGATCGATCATGAGGACTTTTAGAATGTCATTTTTCCTTTCGCTGTTTTTTTCAAAAGCCTTTCCAGCTGGTGGATTATCTCCTACATTTGTTTTGTTGGCTAATGCCTTGTTGGCGGTTACCTTGTTGGCCTTCTCCTGTGAGCTTTCTTTTTCTTCCTCCTGTTTTAATATGCTTCCTATTGCGATGAAAACAGATTGGAGATTTAGGCATCCATTTTATGGATTGCGATCATGGAGAGATTCTTGTTGAATCTTTTCTAGACTCTCCTTTTTGGGCTGCCTCACGTTTGTGTGAGCCGTGAGACATTTTTTGCTGTACGGGAGCAAAGTGCTAATCTCGTATGGAAGTGTTTCACTCTGTCAAACTTACTCTCTTTTTTATTTAAATGTTCAGGCGTCATCGATACTCTGATTCAATTCGATCGATCTTTCAAGAATTGAAAAAAGCGTGGGTTGTAGATGTAACAACTAAAATTTCTATTTTTTATTTCGCGTTTCTATGCTGCCCGTGTTGAGTTTTTCTTTGCACACTGAAATATGATGAAATTGGGACAAAGCGCAGCACCACCGTCGACCGGGAGAACAAGGGCAGCAGACGCGGGTTTTCTTTGGTTAAAAAAATTCAAATACGCTGAAAACATTGTGAGTTTCACATACGACGAGCAGTACTACAGATTATCATCGAGATCAAGACGCATAGTATAATTTCATGCACTCCCATAACTTTTTGATGACCGATGAAAAATTAAGTGACGGAAAGACCTAGTTTCGGCATTTTCATCCTTCATTATCTACATTTCCCTCTCCAATCGAGTTCAACATTTCTTAAAAATGTAATGTCATCATCACGGAACACCGGGAAACCATAATAAAAAAAAACGCTGGTCATTACTTCGATGTAGTCCGGATTTTAAATAATTTTGAAAAAAATTGCAATGCAGTATCAAACTTGAAAATATATTTTACAAATACAATTGTAATATTTTTTTATTAGATAAGCTATTTATTTTGACATGAAATATTTTGCTAAAGCTAGGTCAGATTTATTCTAAGTGTAGTCCTCGAGGGTTTTTCATTGTTTTTTCTTTCGTTTCTTACATTAAGAACTAATGGAATTTCCTGAGTTCCAATGTACACCCTTGCGCGTTTTGCCGTACTACCCTATCCAATTCAACCCTTTTTTATCATTCCTTAGCCCCACTTCGCTAATTTAACCTAACTTCTATTGCCTCCACAGCCCTCTTAAGCTACGCTCTACCGCATTAGCCGCGGGTGCGGGAAAACGCGTACCGGTATAGACGGCCCCACATTCGTTTGATTTTTTGGTGCACAGATTTTTCGCTTTCTCCTATTCGACTATATCACTATTTTCGGCCTCTTTGTTCCTTGATATTCCATGAAATTCCCTCCTCATATCTTGATTATCTTCCTCCCCAGATCCTCCCTCTGTCCAATTTTCTAGCCTTTCATTAATCTTCTCTTCGACCTACTTTTTGTCTTTTCATTGAGTTATTTGTTCCACCGAGTCTCTCTGAATTTTGCACAGGTAGCTTTTTCAATCGTTGAACCCTTCGTTTTTATCTTTTTCTTCATCGCCGTATTCCTTTCGTTCCAATATTTCCTTTATTTCTCCTCTTCATTCTTCCCAATGGGTTTGCAATCCAGTACCCCACTTTCTATATTTATGTTCTGCATAATAATTGGACCAGTCGATCTTATCAGACCCATGGATTTCCTCATGGATTTCCAGTGCGGCTTTGGGTGATACTCGGATGGGTGACACCTGAATCGCGTCGGCTACTGGGATGGCTAGAAAACCGCAGTGGCGCACTTGATCCAAAACTATAAACGGTCCATCTAGATTCTGGTGCTTATATCCTTTCGTAACCCATCAGGCAATTGCACATTCGTGTTGTGAAAAGCATATTGACGACTTCATGGAAATTCTAGACTTGGAAATTTTGCTTTGCGATTTTTGTTGTGATACATAACCTAACCTAATCGTGAAATCCGCGCTGACGAAATCGCGGGAACAGATTGTAATAATAATAATTTTTCTGTAACTCACTCGTAGTCGGCCTGGGTATCGTACTCCATACGGCTTTGAATCCTTTATACTCGATCGTATCGTCGCTATGGAAGCGGAGCCAGAGGTGCCTCGACTTGGAAATAATCTCGGGCGGAAACTGCTTATCGCAGAATACCCCGAGCAGATTTGAAAAACCGTATTGGCCGTCCCGTACCTCGAGATAGTCGAAACGACACTCCCCGACTTTGTCATTCAAAGGCGTCATCGACTCGAGCTCGAAACGTTCGCGAAAATCCAGTTTCAGCAGCATCCCCTTTTCCGCTGTAATCAACGAAACGGTAACCATGTAAAATATTACGTGATAGTATATATTTTTAAGTGTAATTCAATTGACAAGTATCAAAATGTTGGGAATGCGAAATATTGTCCACGTTTTTGGCGTCCAGTTCGTACGAGAATCGATTACGTAATAATTTTGTAATTTTTTCGAGGGATGTCATACATTTTTGACGGAACTGTCAAATTTTGTTTGTTGTCTTCAGATTTTCATAGTGTGCCTCCTTAACCATTCTCATCGGCCGAATGCGATAGGAAAGGTACGATGTTAGCCAATATGATTAAAGGTTAACGAATTACTCTAATAATTAAATTTGACAAGTAACATTTTGAACAGGGTCGTAAATGGGGGCGACCTAACCTTGTCAAAATAAAATCGATAGGTGAGACTGAGGATACTTGATCCTTATGGCAGACTTCGTACACGACATTTATAAAACTTCTATGAACATTGCATTACTTTTAACTGGCAACACTAGCCGTCTATGGCACCCACACATTTTCTAAAGTAGTGCCGTCTGTTAGGCGTGACATCTTCGCAAATGACGGACGGCTTGATGTTTAGTGCGGCGGATAAATATTTTTCGTAAGTTTTACTTTTGGTTATAATGTTATTTGCAAAAGTTGTTTAAATCTTTAATACGAGTAATTATAGATCGAGTTTATAGTTTTCCACAGAAAAATACTTGGATTTCAATAGCATTTTTCTAAATATGATTTTTTTACCACAACCTGGTTAGTGGACACATGGGACACGTTCTTATGGGAGGATTGATCCCCCGGATCACGTGTCCCTTAGTTATTGTTTTTCTTTCTCCCAGAATTTCTCTCGAAAACGTTTCGAGTGGCCTATTCAAGATGATATTAGTGTAATCGCTAAATATCATGTTGCGAAAAAGCGGCTTGCTCCAAAGCTAAAGTGATCATTAAAGAGAATAATTAGCATTGAGTTCGCGAATTCATTGAAAAAGTTCAAAATTGAAAAGTCGATAAAAAAGAGATAGGTAACTTTGAGTAAGATCATTAATGTAAGATGAAAAGCAAATACTTGATTACCTTAAATAATTTAGGTATCATGACATGATACGTAAAAGGTTTAACATTATTTAATAGAAACAGAACATTTTGTTAAATTATAAATAATAACATGTTGAATTTATTACATACTTATGTGTTTTTGACTGAGCATATTTTTTTATAGAAGCTACCAACAAATGTTGATTGTTTTGATATAAGTAAAGCTCACAACTTAAAGTTAATATAAGACAAAGTTAAAATCAAAAGAAAATACTTGAGTAGATTTAAAATTGAAGGGAGCTAAAATAAGTAGTAAGAGGTATTATTTTGAGATTTAGATAAAAAAAGGCTGTAATTTGACTATGACGAAACGGTTAATAAAAGTTCGTTTAACCCTTCGTCGTTACTGTGGGTCTAAACGACCCAGCATCGCCAATTTTTTTTTGCGACTTTCTCTTTTTACGGCTTTTTTTGCATGTTGCCATGTTATATGTTTATATTATTATATTTATGGCATGTTTATATAATTTTCGACACATATTATGCAATGTTTAAAGTATGTTTATGAACTTCTCCATGGTCATCCGACTGATAGGCTTGTCACACCAAGTCAAATTGACCCAGTGGGACAAGCATATTTCTCCAAGTCAGTGTGACAACGAAGGGTTGATGAATATCAAATGAGATTATAACAATTTTAACATCTTTTATTGCATATTTACATTGCTGATACTGAAGATATAGGGAATTGTATAATGTGTCCCCTGAATTTGGGAGATATGCTCCCCCGGATCAAGTTATCCCTACGGGGATGACTTCCCCGTAGGGATCCAGTCACCCATATATATGGGACACTTGATACCTTTCTCTTCCCCCAGTTTTGTGGGGATATTTACAGCATTTATAAACTAACCTTAGTCGTTATTATACTGATTATTCCCAATGAAATATCACGTCTTTCAGTGCCAAGACATTTGGCATATTATATTAAGTAAGGGCATTTGGGGTTAAAAAGAAAAGGGGGGATCAAGCGTGCCCAGTCTCCGTTACGTCCCTTTTTTAAATGATTATTTCTATTATTTTCGTTGTTAATTATCTTATTTACTCATTAATTATTATTTTAATTCTATCTATGACTTTTTTATTTTATTTTATTTATTGATTATTTTAATTATTCTTCGAAATTAATTATTGTGACGGTCGAGCGGATGATTAAGGGATGCGCGGTAAGACTGCCAATATGCGGATAACTGGAGATAAGTATGCGTATGTTTAATGGTGAATTGCAACTGTTGGGGGAGTGCACGATGTGACGGTTGGGGACTCGAAGATGAACTGACTTCTCTGGGTCCAGAAGGAAGAAGTATGATTGACGCGGATGGGCCTAGGAAAGTAGGGGGGATGCCACGGGCAAGCGTAGCGAAGGGCGTGGGACCAAGGATAAAGCGACGAAGAGACTAAAAGATTGCAATCGAGGGGTTCAAGGGGATTAGGCTTAGATAAACATTGATGTTTAGCTGTAGGAAACAGTTGATAGCGAATTAAAGTGTCAGATGTTGGCGTGAGACTGGGTTTGAGAATAAGAGTTGTGTGGTGCCGTGACACTATTTCCAATAATTTAACGATGAAGAGTCCAATTTTTTTTCATACTTGTTCATTGAAGTACATAAAACGTCATACAACTTCTTTTCCTTTAAGGGGAAGTCCCGTAACGCCAGACGGCAGCTAGTGCCGGACACTCGTGCTATCACGACAATGTTGCAGGGCGTTCCCGTAAAAAACCCACGAAAGGGGTGCGGAGGAGCGTATCGATACACAATCGCGGGACGCAGTTTTATTGCCACTGACGCGCGAGGCCAAAGTGGGAGCGATTGATTGCTGTGATTGGCGGGAATACACTGCGTCGGGTAAGATCGAGGTGAGTGTTACTGCTAAGTTTCTGTGTTTAAGTGTTTATGTCAATGATTAGTATATGTGTAAATATTCCATAAATATTCGAAGTTTGTTGAAGTTTTTCTTGGATTCCCAAGGGGTTTTGGCATAAAACACGTAATTTTGGGGATCCTCTGTCCCCTGGTACCGGACACAAAGTCCGGTCCCTTAACGCCGGACAGTAAACATGCTGTTTTTTTCTCGTAAGTATTTATACTTTTGATTATAACTGTTGTACATTGTTTTACGGGATAGAAAAGCGCAGCGAAATCAAAATGGAAGAGAAGAAAAAGGAAGGACAATGGACCAAAAAAAGTTGCTAACTGAGTTTGAAAGAAGCTTCGCTGCGTTCCGACGTTCCGAAAAGCACTCTACATGACCAAACATCGTTATTAAACCGTGGACTAGCTTTGCTCCAGGTGTTGTGCAGATTCTCCATAATTTGTCCCCATTGCGAGCTGCTGCTGCAAAAAAAAACGAGCAGTTGCTAGGAAGAGAAAAACCGAAAGAAGTGAAATTTTGACTTCATCACCGTGCAAAATTGGTTTCGAAAAAAAAGAGAAGAAAAAGAACGTTAAGGACAAACAGAAAGGAATTGGAAAGAAATTTAAAACAGTGATAGAAGAAAATGAAAAAAAAACCAAAAGCGTAAAGGCCAAAGGAAAAGGTGGAGCTAAAACGAAGAAAAAGCAACCATCAACTCAAATATCGAATATAAAAACTACTTGCGCAGGATGCCTGAAGGACCACGAAGAAGCCTGGATACAGTGCGCCAGCTGCCGTGGATAGGTTTATGAATAATAGGCAGACATCCCTAAATGTTCGAAAACTCACATATGCGATTGATGCACAATGTTCTGAAGATGTCCGGCGCTGGGGGCTCGAAGTTAAGTCCGTTCGGTACTAGGTGCCACTTGCAGTGACAGCAATTTTTTGTACCAAAGTTTGAATAAAGTTTTTAATTTCGTGTTGCAGAGGTTGGATTTTTATTAATTTTCTCTGGTTTTAAACATTGTTGACGTAATTATTTAAAAAATGTATATTTCTCGAAGCAGTTTTTTTTATTGTCCGAAAAACTTAGGCGTCCACCACTGGGGGACTTCCCCCTAAGCCAGATATTTTTTCCCATCAATTTGCGAAAGCTCCTTATTGTTCAAGGATGTAAGACGAGTTTTGCACATGAACATAGGCATCATTTTTGTTGGATTTGCTCATTTTCATAATAATCCGTAAGGATATAAATAATATTTCAAAAATAAACAATGGCAAAAAATTTATTAATTTCACGTCAATATTCTTTATCATTATTGTGCGAAGGTACGTTTTAAAATGTAGAAATCGGCTAATGGACACGGACAAACGAAAATATGTGAACGTAATATCTCTCAATCGATAACATTTCCCGGTGGTTTTTACTTTAAATGCATTCTTTCGTGAGTGCACCAGAATTAATTTCAAAAGCGATTAGAGAAAGTCGTGAATTGAAAAACTTCATTTTTTTTAACATTTCAATATAGGAACCCATCTGTCACAATAATACTGTTTTCGTGTAAATTGAAATACGCTTTTACCGAGAAAACTGATAACGCATTTTTCACCAATACTTCGATACTGCGGCTTGGCTGAATTCGGTTGTGTCAATAATTCAATTTGAACAGCTGCACGTATTCCATCTAACATTCCTACAATCGCATCTTTTAAGCTCTTTTTTACGCGGATTTATTTGACGTAGCATTGAACAAAAATTGATTCGTCAAAACGATGTCAGTGAGAATTTTCGATTTGATTGATGTTTCATTATCAATTGTCAATTTAATTTATGTGTCTCTGCCAATTGTCAATTTGATTTATGTGCCATCGTCAATTGTCAATTCGATCGATGAACCATTCATTACCCGCATCATTGAGTTTCATTTGAAGTGCTCAGTTTTTGAAGTGGATATTTTAATTTCCTCTGAGAGATCAGTTTTTGTTCGCAATACTTCGACCGAGAAGTTATCTTCATATTTTTACGCGAATTTACTTAACTCATAGTATGAAAAAGAAGCTCAAAATTTGTTTTCGTATTTCATATTCCGAAAGAATTGAACGTTTAAGTAATTATAAACAGCGTGGACGAAATTGATATCATTTATTGAAATCGCAATTAAATAATGCATTTTCTCCTTTCATTCTATGAAGTTAGCTTAAATTTTTACTTTTTTTCGGCGTTTTTTAGTCGAAAGAACTTTTGCAATTTTTGCATGTCCGTCGGTCATTATCGCTAGTCTTTAAATCATTCGATTGAATAGTAAATGAATTTGTGAATTTGTAAAAATTCACAATTAGAAAAGTGAATTCGTAAAAATAACATTTATTGCGTACATTTACCAAAAAATATTGCGGTTGTTTCAAAATAGTTGGTTTGGGAAAAAAAAAATAAAGAAAATAGTTTATCATTCGACAAGGTTTCGTCTCCCGTATTTTTACAACTTTTCGAAAAAACTTTACATCCAAAATATCAATAATGAATAAATTTCATGTAAATTTGCAAGCAGTTAAAGAATGCGTTTTCCTTAAATATTGTAATTATGTAAATACCAACGAGATACGGAATCCCACTTAATTTTGTATTTAGTAAATTGAATGGCGAAACTATTTCAAATGTGTGTTGAAAGGCCTGTTGACCGTTAATGATACTACGCACCTGCTGTGCAATCAGTTACCGAGGACTTTGTGCGTAAGCGCTTGTGGTTTTGACGTGTAATCAATATTACATAACAACTGACAGCTCATTGGGTCAAGCATCTGCATTAGAAAATGAGGTCTAATTCCTACCGCAAATTATCCGCGGATTTTAATCCGTTTCTCTGAAAAGCGACGAAAATCACAACAATTGTGAATTTGGAGTTTCTTCGATAATACTGAATTGATATTTTCTTATCGCCAGTTTCACTAATTATGCGTATTGACACAGTTAACGCAATTCACTTCTGAATCACGTGCATGTACGTTTATTGTACGAATTATTTCACATGCCTACGATATATCCCGCATAGGAACATTCAGTAGTCGTGCTATTATTCTTTTATACCATGCACGCAAATAAAGATTTCTCAAATTGTTGTATGTCAATCTCCCTTTGGCTTCTATAATCCAGTAGTCGCGTCTTTGTTAACGGAAGTAATTATACGCTACTTCAAAAAATTAAAGGGATAGAAAATTAAACAAAAAAATTTAGTGTTTTGCGAAGCGCCGTATCTGTGTGAAAAATGGTCGTATCGAGATGAAAAAGCATTTTGACGCTTCAAATTCCTAGTTTCGGGATCTTCTGGCAAAAAAATGTGAGCCACGGTTATCGCGCGATCATAAGGAATAGCGCAAAACGAACATTTTCCAAAACTTTTTTTTCCAGTGGTCCACGGGCCCGGCAATCTTTTTTTTTAGTTAAATCAATGCATCGGTCAGTTAGCCTGTTTATTCAGCTTCAATTTGTTTTTTTTCTCTCTCTACGGCAATTTTTTGCGAAGACGTCCGACTTTGAGTCAAAAAAGATACTTTTGGCTTTGATAATCGATATCTCAGCAACCAATGATCGCATAGGGGTTTAAACGGCAGCTTTGAAAACATGAATAAATTTCCTACAAGGCCGTTTCATCGATCTTGGAGAATTTTTTTGTTCACTCTCAACATTAATTTTAAAAAGTGTAAGAAAAAATAACTTTTTATGGTTTTTCAGTAAATCTACTGTCACGGTCCCACACGACTCCTGTTCCCAAGTTGCTCTCACGCCAACATCCGACTCCTCATGCCCGCTATCAACATCCGTTCATACCAAAATGCCAACGCTTAGCTAAATCTAATTTTTCTTCCAATAAAGCCTCATCTGTAATTCTGCATTTAATCTGCATCTCTCTCTTCTCAGTCCCATTGTCCTTGATCCCACGCGCTTCATTATACTCGCGCGTGGCATCCCCTCCACCTTTCTTAGGCCTCTCCGCTTAACCACGCTTCCTTCCGCTGGATCAATAGCAAGGAGTCCATCTCCGAGTCCCCAACAAGAAAGACGTGCACTTCCTCAAAAGTTGGTACTCGTTAATAAAATACTTTAGTCGCCATCAAAGTCTTCCTTCCTATTCATTCAAACCGTAAAGCGTCTCCTCGCGCATCCCGTGAACTATCAGCTCGACCTTCACACTACCATTACTTTAGAAATCAAGAGATGCGGCAGCGCCTTGACGCCGATTATTAAAAAAAAAATTCTTCGCCACTGACAACATCACCAATCTCGACGCCACTAACGGACGGACGACACGCCGTGACTCTTTATACAGTAAGATTGCCTTTTAGCAGACGACTTTTAACGTTGTCTCGACGTTACGCGAAAACGCGGCAACAAATCGAAAATCTAATGACAGATTGCCAATGTAATGTGATTTTTTCCGATCGTTTTTGTTCGTGCTATTTTTCGATTCGTCCACTCAATCTCGAGACCTCATAATTTACCGCCGAATTTTCGAATGACTTTTTCCACCAAGAATTCTTCCATACTCGTTCATTGTCGTTCATTGAATGAAATAAAGTCGTTGACTCATGTCGTAAACATAGTACATACGCCGTATTGTGAATTGATTAACAGACTAGCGCAACAGGCACAGCAACGCCACCGCTTTCACGAATGGTACGACTCGAACTACACCCTGCTTGCAATATATATATATGTATTCTAATACAGTCGCTTTGACAGCTCGAATAACCAAACACGGTTATTCTCGCGGATGTGAAAAACGAAAACAAACGGCTCTTGTTAGAGCCAAAAATTTATTTAACAAAGGTTCACGTCGTTTCAAATGGAGGTGGATTATTTATTTTGATCCTAACAGGCGTATATTAGGCGTAGCGCTTGCGCGGAATCCGTCGGAGAAACAGCGACAGAGGAAGATACGGAAATAGATGCAGAGTAAGTTAAATAAATATTCAATGATGTGCTCATTTCTTTCACTTGCTTATATAAAATTGAGAGATTTGCAGACAGACGGTCATGTGTAGCTTTCGTGTGCCCTGAGAGCATAACCTAACTTCTGTACGTCATTGCTAATTCGTGTGTTCGTAAGTCTGGAATTCTTGAATTCACGTCGTTTGGACCGTGAATTCAAGTCGAATTCACCGTCGAATTCACGTCGTTTGTCTTATCATAGAGTCTTATCATAGGAGGTGAAGTTTTTTTGTAGAAAATGCATCCGGCTCTGTAGAATTTATTGACGCAGAGCTTGAAAAAAATTGAGGGGCAAATTATTATTGTTTTAGGCCACTATTATTTCGCATGATCGGTAAAAAATAGTTTATCGACATTTACGGGCATTTTCACTCACGTCAAGTCAGAATTTGTACAAAGAAAACAATTTAACTCCTTTCTAATAAACAAATATCTCTTTGTTTTTAAAGGGAAATTTACTTTTATTCGTTTGTCAATTTCTTATTGAATAATAACAAACATACCCTCTCAAAGAAAAAAGTTCCATTCTTTAACCTTTTTTGTTCGAAAAATGGATGTTAAAAGTTGTAACCCCTCTGTATTTCCTATACTTTTATTAATGTGAAATTAATCTTCTTATAAATTAGCATATTGTGAATACTTTATTGGAAAAAAAATCGTAAAAAGAAAAAAAACACGTTGTATTAATTTCTTTAAAAAAAATGTTCAGCAATAAAAAGTAATGTTTTGAACGAGTTTGATATTGCAGAGGTCTAGTTTGTTCCGATATATTGAAATTCCCTTTTCAAAAAGATCTGAAATCTCTATTAAAAACTTTTTTTTCAATTAAAAAAAACAACGCCAAGTAATAAAAACCCCTCACAATCGTTATCGCTTGTTTTACTATATGAAAAATTCTGATTTATCTTAAATATCTCAAACTATACTTTTTATTTAGGTTCAAAAATGGTTTCATTATACTTCTTCAATGCAAATGTACAACAAAAGTGAAATCACTTTTATGAAATAGCCAAGCAAGTTTACTAGTCATGTTGCCCACTAAATTGTTAAAGCTTAGGAATAATATTTTTGAAAATGTTTAATTTAAAAAAGTCATTTTACTAATATAAGAAAAAATTGATATCACCATTAGATAAAAGTACAAAGAAGGTAACACGCAAGTACACTGGAAATGCTGTGCAACGACTTGGCGTGCATGGCTGAAAAAAAAAGTTCGGAGAAGGATATCGTCATCTCAACATCTTAACTGTCGGGTTAACAAAACATAAATTGTCACGATTTATTGTGCAAGTGAAAACCAGATTCATGTGGAGTACGAATCAAATGAGTGATGGACCCTTCGACCGCATGGCACTTGAAATGTTAATTTATTTGGATAATACGAAAAAATGTGTATAAAAGCACTTACCTTTTATTCTATAACACAATAACCGCATATCTCATCAAATATATTGCGTCTTATAGACTTTGATGTAATGGATAAAGTATGTATCTATACACCATCTGCCTCTAATCCATCTAAGCATCTGCAGGTTTAAAGGTTAGCATTACTGTTTTATCCTCCTGCTGGTGGAAACAGAAATTACGTACTGATAAAGCTCCAGTAGATATTATTGCTAATAGCTCTGGTACCTGATGGGACATTATGAATTGAAATGTTCCTAATACCCCTGTTAGTCGATGGCACGTTATATATACACGTTATATAATGTAAAATTATATATACACATTAGATCTGTCCTTAAGAAGGGCAAAATCGAATTTTAATGGTCTTACCCCCCAAATTGGTTCGAAATAATTTTTTTTAAATGTCCGAATTTTTTATATTTTTTCCCTCCATATTTACCCACCGCTAGGAAGCCTTACGTTTTCCCATAAGAAAAGCATTGATTTTTCGTGATTTTTAATATTTTTTTCACCGTTGCCCTAATTATCAGCTAAAAAATCGTAAATTCTCAGAAAATGTTGACAGTAATGTTAACTTTTTGTCGGATTTTTTGGAATTCAATTCAAGCATTTTTGGGCTAGATCAATCACATCTTTATTCTCTGTATGTTGTGAAAAACGCGGAAAAAAGTCGAAAAACGTGATTTGCAGAGTTAAATATCGAAAGAATTCAATCAGAGTAGTCTTAAAACATACGGAATTCTTTGTACAAAATAATTAGTCACGTAAAAAAAATCAAGGCCACCCCTGCAGCCAAATCGATTATGCCATGATTTAAAATTTTTCTGTTTTACTTGCTTCACTTTCTGTTCGAGCACGTCGCACCCCCACAAAAACCAATTTCAAGAACCCGGCATCGCGTACACATTCTGATTGTTTGTCCTGAATGTTTATTCGTATCATGTTTTGCAAATTAATTGCAGTAATGAGAAAAAGTGCATCAAGATTTTCGATCATAAGTTAACGAGAGTTGGATGAAATTATCCAAAAAAACTATTTGAGATTAGCTCAATGTGAAATGGTACGTCTCCTTTGTAAATTTTGTTCTGTCTAGGAAATAGGACTATGGTGCGTTGTAGAAAGAACAAAATTAACAAAGAAGACGTACCTTTTCACATTGAGCTAATCTCAAATAGTTTATTTTGAATAATTACATCAAACTCTCGTTAACCTATGATCTAAAATCTTTATGCACTTTTTCTCATTACTATAATTGATTTCCAAAACATAATACGAATAAACATTCAGGACAAACAATCAGAATGTGTACGCGATGCCGGGTTCTTGAAATTGGTTTTTGTGGGGGTGCGACGTGCTCGAACAGCAAGTGAAGCAGGAAAAACAGAAAAATTTTAAATCATGGCATAATCGATTTGGCTGCAGGGGTGGCTTTGAATTTTTTTTACGTGATTAATTATTTTGTACGAAGAATTCCGTATGTTTTAAGACTACTTCGATTGAATTCTTTCCATATTTAACTCTTCAAATCACGTTTTTCGACTTTTTTCCGCGTTTTTCGCAACATACAGAGAATAAAGATGTGATTGATCTAGCCCAAAAATGCTTATATCGAATTCCAAAAAATCCGACACAAAGGGAACATTACTGTAAATATTTTCTGAGAATTTACGATTTTTTAGCTGATAATTAGGGCAACGGAAAAAAAAGATTAAAAATCACGAAAAATCAATGCTTTTCTTATAGGAAAAAGTAAGGCTTCCTAGCGGTGGGTAAATATGGAGGGAGAAAATTTAAAAAAATTGTGACATTTAAAAAAAATTATTTCGAACCAATTTGTGGGGTAAGACCATTAAAATTCGATTTTGCCCTTCTTAAGGACAGGTCTAATATACATACACATATCGACGCAAAAATTATTTTCGCGCGCGGTCGGAACGGAAAATTCTCTATCTTCCCGATCTTTTTCCTAACCATGCACGTCAAGTCGTTGCGCAGCATTTCCAGTACACTTGTACGTTGCCTACTTTGTACTTTTATCTAATGATGATATCAATTTTTTCTAATAATAGTAATATGAATTTTTCAAATTAAATATTTTCGAAAATATTATTTCCAAGCTTTACCATTTTAGTGTGCAACATGACTACACTGTAAAAACAAATGCGTTGTTTCAACACCTTTCACGTGTGTAATCGTGTCGCCGTTTTCAACACGGCAACTCATGTGTTGATGTCGAACGACACATTTTACGCGTGTTCTGTCAATACGCTTCAAGCGCGTTTTAGCAAGTTCAAAGCGTGTTGTTTCGATACACTTTAGGCGTGTAAACGCTTGTCGCCAATTTCAACATGTTTTAAATGTGTTGATGGCTAAATCAACACACTTTTTGATGTGTACTTGTGGACGCTTGGGCATAACGTACAAGACGTCACGTAGGCATACGTATGAAAATAAATAAAAAAGGTTTCTCCGTTACTGGTGGTTTATTCCGATGGTTTACTACCATACTTGATGAGTTCCAGTCGTCCTGAAATCAATTCCTGCGAATAAATTTTATTGTCCATACCCGGTTTCGAACCTACCTAACCTAGTTACTTCTATACCTAATACGTACGCTAACCATTGTGCTATCGGCTATACTTGCGGTTTTTCATCAAGAAACGGAATACATGGTTACATTGAACGAGAAGAGTGATGAAGACATTTCACATTTTATGTGTGTGTGTCTACACCCAACACACATAAAATATTAAATGTGAACAGAAATTTTCTTCACTCTGAACAGGCAATTTTCTTTGCACTGGACAGAAAAATTCGTCCGCAAAGAATAAAGAATTTTCTTTGCCCCGAACAAGAAATTTCTCTCACTTTGAACATACAATTTTCTTTGCCTTCGACAAAAAAATTTGTCCGCACAGAAAAAAAATTCCTTTGCCCCGTACAAGCACTATTCTTCACGCCGAACAGAAAATTTTCTTAGCACTGAACTTGCGGGAAACTTGGTCCGCACGGAATAAAAAATTTGCTTTGCCCTGAACAAGAAATTTCTCTCACTCCGTACAGGCAATTTTCTGTGCCCTCGACAGAAAAATTTGTCTGTACAGAAAAAATAAATTCCTTTGCCCCGTATAAGCACTTTTCTTCACTCCGAACAGAAAACTTTCTTCGCACTGGACAGAAAACTTGGTCCGCACAGAATGAAGAATTTGCTTTGCCCTGTACAAGCAATTTCCTTCACTCCGAGCAAACAATTTTCTTCACACTGGACAGAAAAATTGGTCCGCACAGAATAAAGAATTTTCTGTGCCTCGAACAACAAATTTCTCTCACTCCGAACTGACAATTTCCTTTGCCCCGAACAAGAAATTTCTCTCATTCCGAACAGATAATTTTCTTTGCCGGCAACAGAAAAATTTGTCCGCACAGAAAAAAAAATTCCTTTGCCCCGTACAAGCAATTTCAGTCAAGTGGAGGAACAACGAATTTCCTCCACGCTGCACAGAACATTTCCACTGAACAGAAAACTTGGTACGCATAGAATTAAATTTGCCCCCTAGAAGCATCTTTCTTCACTCTGGACAGAAACTTTTCTTGACAACGAACAAAATATTGACCCGCACAAAATAAAAAAAAATTTTCGCAGTGACACCGTAGCAAAAAATTATTTTATATATACGTCAATAAACTGAGTGTTGCAATTACCATGGTTTCACAGAGCACATCATTTTCTTCATTCATGTAGGTGTGCACGACGAGCAAAAACTTACGTGTTTCGCTTTTAAAATAACACAATTCGCAATAAAAAATTCTTTCGCAAGTTCGTGCATAACGTAGCGAGGTTATAAAGCTAAAGATATTGTCATATCAACTCACTGGACGCGTGTTGTTTGTGGTACACGCGTGCAAGTGAGTTGTTTCACGACGCTTTGTGTCGTTCGAGTCGGGTGTACCTACACTAAGTGTGTTGTTTGAAAGAAAATGGCTTGATTCGACACACTAATGTAACACACATGAAACGTGTTCTACAGCAACATATTTAAAACGTGTTGTTACCAAGAATGGTATAGAGCGTATTGTTTCAACACGGTAAAATAAGTAAAACACGTTGTTTCAACGCGTTAATCAGGTCCTACACACGCTGTAGGCGTGTTGTGTGTTGCTTCAACACACCGACAATACGCTTATTTTTTACAGTGTTACCCCGTATGCTGGGCAAAATTAAACACCTCTGGGATACTGATAGAAAACGAATTATTGGTATTTTCGCATATAAAAGTGGTTTCATGCTCTATACCATCAATTTGATAAGCCAATCGTCTAAGTTTTGTAGGATTAGTCCGAATATCCTTGCTTTCATATCATTTTGATCATTTGTAACTTCTTCTTCCCCTGGTAGAAACACCGGTTGAAAAGGAACCAAATGCTTTACTGGTTTTATTTCGCCCTTTCTAACGCAAATAGTGGTACGTTGTAAAAGATTCCAGGTTTGCGATAGCTTGTATTCATCTTGCCCCTTTGGACGGTTAACGAATTAACAAAAAATCACGCATTAACCTTAACAATTTCTGACAAACCGTTCTTATTGTATTAATAATGAGTTCTTTCATCGTATTTCCCTACCTGTCTCTAATCAATATCAGCAACTCAAATAAACTGAAACGATGTTAAAATTGACCAAAAATTACATCGTTTTGTAAAAAAATCGATATTGTTTTTTCACTCGAGACACGTGCTTCCGCCACAGTTGATTCTTTCAGACTCATTCGCCTCACCGCCACCCCTCCAAACTTCACTGTGCTCGCACACACTGTTTAGTGTTTAGGCTTATGATTCATCTTACCCCGCGTATTCGTCTTGCCCCGAGTTCCCCTAAGTGTATTTTGATTCCATAATAGTGTATTCATACTTTGACAGAATAAAAAATAATCTAATATTAATAGTCTTACAAGGAAAGGTTACGAAACAGTTGTAGCCGCCAAATGCCGGTCGAAGTTGACGAAAGCCTTGATTTAAACGAGATCAGTAGCGACTGGCCGACCAGAGCAGGGAGCATCTTGGAAATCAAAACCACCACAACGAAATTTTGCAAACCACTTCTGACACACACTTTCGCTTACAGCGTTCCCTCCGTACACGACGCATATCTTTTTGTGAGTTGGCGATGCGTTCTTGCATTTTCGGAAATTTAAAAGCGAAATGCATAGAAAATCCTTCCATGTTCAAACTATAATTAAACTTCCTTTACGTTGAGGATCTCGATGGATATTTTTTAAATGTGGACACCGGTATCAGCTTTCACTTAATATGTGACACTTCATCTGGTTGACGCATCTGAGAGACAAGAAACAACGACCTAATATTTTAAATCAACGAGAGGGTTTGAAACCTTACTCAAGACTTTCATGTATTGTTGTCAAATTTCTTTTCTTTGAAGATTCAAAGTCAAATTGCAAGATTCTTTCTCTTCATCCCTCTCTTCCGCTTTCACTGGATCATAAATTCAATAGCAGTCCAATGAGATTGAAGCCACTCATATTTTCATATCAATATCCCGATTCAAGAGGGAACATATTCGTTATAAGAAACACGGATTCAAAAGTAAAGTGAGGATAAAAATGATAAGTAATTTTTCATTTTATAAGCGATACTTTTCCCTTAATTTTTTCATATACACACACATATTTATATGTGCATACAGCAAGAAATATCCCCAAAACAAGGAAGCCGTATTATATATTTTGTGATAAAAAATATCTTCCCTCTTGCGTTACGGTAACTAAATAAAAATACGGCTGACCTGATTCCTATTGGTCTACTATTAAATTCGTAATTCCATGAAAAAAGCGTTCGTCCCAAAGAGTGCGAAAGAGAGAGAGAGGGAGAGATATCGAAAAAAAGAATTTAACATCACTACAAAATTAATCGAAAAAAGTGACAATTGCATAGAGTGGTATCCAGTCCATAAATAAATAATAGCTATAACAAAAAATCGCTACGAAATTATTTTTTTAAAGCGATGACCATACACGATACGCTGGTATCCTTTTACTTGTTTCTAGTGTAACTTTCGGAACACATCATTCAGCCATTAAATATTGGTTTTTACTAAATTACATTCGAATCTTTACGAGTGTATAGGTGATCGGTAATCTAAGCGTAATTCGATAAACATAATATATATGCAGTGATAGCCTAGCTCATGGCAAATACTGTTCATTTATCGCTTTACCTCATTTAGAGACACGCATCGATGGATTATCATCCGCACGCAGTTAGGAGCACCCATTATTAAACGTGTTTCGAATCAACTGACGGAATAAGCATGTAATTACTAAAAAATCAATTAAGGCATTTTCCATTTAAACATTTTCAGAATATTATAGTATTTTTTTTACTAAATATTCGTATTAATTTTCAATGATTATCATAGTCATTTTTCAGATTGAAATAATTTTTCATGGCCTCTAGTACTTTTTTTTATTACCGCTAGTAGTTTTGAATATTTCCCAGTTACAAATTGATCGAATGAGGACGTAGACAATGACGTTGGATAATGAGCTAAACAAACCCAAACAAATTAAAGCAATAAATAGAAGACATTAAGAATGGAAAAAAAGCTCACGAAAAGTAACCAACAAAAAATGTACAAGTTGATCGAATGTGGACGTGCATAATGATGATGATGTCTCGAAATAAGTTCAGAATGTCTATCCGTGGAATTTCGAGCACACTCGCGGATAGAAACGTCACCGAAGACTCGCGTGTACCGGCTGACATTCAAGGTTTTACGGTGAGGCCATAAAACAGCGCGATCGACGAGACCATTGGGCCAAATATGTTCGACTAAAGACTATCTGCGGCTGAAGGGAGCAACGTTGGCGAGGGAGGGAGACACACAGAGGGAGATGAAATTCCTTGGGGAGAAATTGAATAAGTAATCGAGGCGTTTGTCGAGTTAACGTGTAACAATACGATCGTCAAGACAAATCGTTACCACTCGTGTCATGTTCGGTACCATTAGAGCTACGATTACGTATAAGATGCTCGTAGGTTCAACCCTGGCGCTCTCTATGGCCATATAAAATTTAAAACCGTGGCTATCTTGGAAACCGCCTTCATTGTCGAGTTACAGTAAGGACCGATCATTTATCTACGTTTCAGCATTTATCTACGTAACATCAACTGAAGTTCCCACAGAACTTCACTACTTGCGAGATTCTACAGGCTTCCAGTTTCAGTTCACATATGGAAGAATATATTTTGTCGTTGGATTTGTAAGTTCCGTCATAGGCCATTCACAATGATGCTAAGAATTAGGAACCTCCATTAACAATTGAGAATTTGATACCTACTTAGGCCCAGAACGGGATAAGCTGGATTGGAAATATGCCCATTGGACTAATATTATGAGAAAATCATTTAGTCGTATAGACCCACAAAAATAGTACATTGTGTACCAAGGAGACAAAGTGAGACTTTTACGCCGAGCGCGATGTTTATTTCAGTAGCAGTCGTAGACGAGCGCGCCAGGCGAAGACGAGTACTGAAAACATCGTGCGAGGCGTAAAAGCCCCTGTCACCCTGCCTCGCGCGCTCGTCTACGACTCGTGCTGTAATGAGCATCGCGCTCGGCGTAAAAGTCCCACTTTATCTCCTTGGTACACAATGTACTATAATTGTGTTATAACTGATGTACTATAACTGTAACGAAAAAGAATTTAGGCTTGATACTTGGAGGGTGTTTCTATATTGACTTAAGGAAGCCAAAAATTAAAAGAAAATTCTTAAGATATTCGTTTGAGTGAACAGACTAAAAAAGATTTGTCACCCTGCATGCGTTCTGCAGTCCGGGCAAAGCGAACGCAGTCTGCATCATGTGTGAACATCACTTGCCGGTCAGCATTGCTGGCAGGACAACCGGTCAAGGCAACGCTCAGCGACGTGAGTAGAGCAAGTGCAGTGGACATTTCACATCTGTTTGTGTCGTGATCGGTTTTGTTTATTCCACTAACTCTTTTGTTGTGCTTGGTTAAAGAGAATGAATATTTCCAAGGAAGGAGAATATATTGTTTTATTATGGTTGTATAGCAAGAAAAAAACGTGTATGGGTGGACAAAACCGTCTATGGGTATGACTTGAATAAAATGCGTGTACAATGCGTAGAACAGAACTGATGTAGAGAATTGTTTTCATATGAAGATCGTTTTCATGTGTATTTTCGGATGACCCCCCAAAGCTTTGAGGAACTGCATGCTATAATCCGGTATAAATTAAAAAAGGATACGAAGTGGTGGAAAGCAATCACTACCAAAGAAGGGCTCGGTTTGTGTTTAAGATAATTTACATTACTTAACTCCCAGCTACCTAACTTACTTTTTAGTTACACTACCACTTAAGGCAGAACACCACTGTGACCGCCTGTATTTTTTTCCATTTTTCAAGAATTTTTTTTGTGGGAAAAAAAAGAGATATTCGAAAAAAAAAATTTGTTTTGTTCGTTGTTTATTGAAGATACATAAAAAAAAAATTTCAAATTTTTCACGCCCCATGGTGGCGCTGGGGAAGCTCCCGCGTCAGGTACTGTTGCCTCTGCAGTGGTTCGCGGCACGCAGCAGAACTCTCTTCAAAGTCGATCTGAAAAAAAATACCGAGTGTTTTCGTTAATAATATGATATTTTGAAGAGAAGTACACAGGGGTTTGAAAAAATATTGATTTTTAAAAAATAGGCACGCTTTTGAAATTAAAGGACGATTTTCGAGCAAAATTTCTCGTCGAAAATAGGCTATAACTTTTTGTATTATTGAAATATCGAAAAAATTCTATGTACTTCTTTAGATAATCTAATTTTATTGATGCAGTCCAAATTTGAAGTCGATCGGATAAAAATTGCTCGAGTTCTACTGCGTGCCGCACTCAAAAAAGTAGTTTTGAGAAAAATGCGTTCAAAGTTTTAGGTTTGTTAATTTATGCGATAAATTGGAAAAAAATTGTTTACCTTTAATCAGCGATGCCGGCACCATATACCTGGCCTTCAAGAAGCAAATCATTATCCCTAGCATCTTTTCTCGAACTTGTAGAGGCTCTTCTTGCCTCTTTTGCAGCGTCTGTGAGCGAGCGCTCTGCCAGCTCGATCCGCGCTGCGTCGGTTTCAACGCAAAAATTGAAACAATTTGGGCCGATAGTTATCCCCAACGTCTCCAAAACTTTCATGAGGCTTCTCAGGCCATCGTTGAATAATAATACCGCGATATCAGCTGCAATATCGACGATTTTTTTGCTCCCGGACTGACACTTAGGGGCTATTGCCCAAACTGATTTGTTGTAGCTTTCGTTGTTTCTTTGCGTGAAGTCACCCAAAAAACGCTGCAGCAAATCGTCTCTGCTCAAGTTTTCGAAGACTGGCGTAATTGCCTCCAATACTTCCTCAGGAAGAGGCGGCTTATGGCGATATACAGAAATATTACCGCTTGCGACCGCTCGCTGCCACGAACACCACGACTCGGCTCCCCCTGGGCAATCGTCATGTTGTGGCTCACTATCTGTGGATATTTTATGTTTGATAGTTGCCCAAATTGCCTTCCTCATTTTTTCAACATCATCGCTGTTCCTCCGAATAGCCAAGCCCTAATATGTGCTCAACTCGTCAATCAATTTTTCGGTGAGCTTTTCTCTGCCAGACAATCCTTTTTGTTTTTTCACAATTTCGCGGAGGCGCGTCCCCATACGTTTTTGGACATGATCGATGCACTCTTTTTTTTATCTCGAAACCGTCGTATGGATCGCTATTCGATGTGCCCAGAAACGTTTTAGAATCGCCGTCACCAATATAATATTTATATTTTATGCCATAGAGCTCGTCAGACCGTTGAAACATTTCGACAGCTGAGTCGACTTCCATTTTTCCGGAGGAGCCGCTATGGTTCGCCTGGCACTCATCGTCGTGGGTACTTTTCCATTCCCAGTACTCCGCGGTGCTTTCTTTTTTTCCCAATGCTCGCAAGCTTTGCAATATTTCGATTTCACCATAACGTCGATCACTTTTTTAGTGTACCAGCCGATTAGCGATGTTATGCCGAAAAGCGAACTGAAACCGCGCTTACGCCACGATCCGTCGCCTGAAACGATAATTCTGTCCTCCACCCCATTTTCCAACGAAATTGTCTGCTCCTCAAGTGCAGCCTTTTGTTTGCTCACTGTGCTCACAGCTTTAGTGGCAATCGAAATCGAATTTATGATTCGATCGTAGAAAGACTGAAATATGGGGCGCGGTAGGTCCATAAATGCACAAAACTTCATCAGGCCATCAAACCGACGCCAAGAAGACGCATACTGAATACGATCCGACGATTTATTTCGTATGCATTTTCAATCATAGGACACGAATTGATTTGCACTTTTTCACAATGGCCGCAATCGACCTCGATTTCGAATCCGAGTCCGCGCAAACTTTTTTCAGTAAACTTTATATCGCGATCACACACTTTGCACTTCACTAACGTCGATATAATGTTCAATGCATTGACGAGGTGTACTATACGATAACCGAAATCATTAGTAACACCGACCTCTAAATCGTCCGACGATTTTAACTTTTTCGCCGACGTGCTCACATACTCTGCAGAACTATTTTCGGAGCTATAACGGTTCGGAGGTTTTCGATTGGAAATTTTCGTTCGACTCCTCGTCACATAGCTCCGTTTTGTTCCCTTTTTCCCCGCGTACACTTTCGGATTATCCATTTTGATGTGCAAAGAATAATTCTGAGCGTTCGATATTTATAAACGAAACGATTCGGAGCGTTTAGACACGAGTAGCGTCGCTTCTATTCGCAAACTGACGCTATGACGCTATTCCTATACCTGCCTTGCAAATTTTTCAATTATCGCCACCTATGGCTTTTTTTCGAAACTATATTTATAACAATAGCCGGTTTTTGTGAAGGGAGACAAAAGAATACCTGGGAACGACCCGCAGGACCTGGGAAAGGCTCGGTATACCTGCCGACCCTGAGGCGCGCAGCTGCGCGGGACCCCGAGCGTCACGGAGCGCTGCACCGCTCCACAAAATATTCAATATCTCCAAAAATAATTATTTTTTCGACCTAGGTCCAACGGCACCTTAATCTTGAATGTATTTTAGATTTTTCTAGATGGTTTTCAAAAAATCAATTTTTTGAAGCCGTCACAGTGGTGTTGTCTCTTAATGTCGGTCGCCATTTTAATTAACTATCAAACCTTTGGACATTTAGAAAATAAAATAACACGAATATTTTTTCAACATCTTTTATTCATATTTTTTCATTAAAGTCAAAATAATATCGTAAATATTTCTTCCTATTTAATTACTATTATTGTCAAGTAACAGTTTTTTAAAACAAAAAATTGGTCTTCTACTAATTGCGAGATCATATTTGGAACTTGCAGAGTGTAAATATATTTTTTTATAAGACTAAGAAGTATACATGTTCAATTAAACTTACTTTTGGCAAAGGTACATAAAGCCACACAGAGCCAAGGGCGCAATGACCGTGACCGTGGTTAAGCGTTAATAAAACAAATACAAAGGTAGATCAATGACATGTTCGATAGATTAAAGATAGTTTAAACAAGAAAGATGAATGACATTGTTTTTTTTATAGAATTTGATAAATTGATCAACATCAAAATCTGCAGATGTGTCATGCCCTTTCGTTTGGCATCTAGAGATGGAGTTGTCCCTGTTTGATATTTTGAGAGCGAGGGTGTCCCTGCATGGGCATTTTGAGCTGCAGTTGTTCTTGTATCGACATCTTGAGCTTGAGATGTCTCTGCATTGATATATTGAGCCGGAAGTGTCCTTGCATGAACATTTTAAGCTTGAGGTGTCCCTGCGTCGACATCTTGAGCTGGAAGTGTCCCAGCATTGACATCTTGAGCTGGAGGTGAATCCATTATACTGTCTATCAATATTGTCTGATTCATGATGAAGTCTTCAGTCTCAGTTTCAGCATATATGTGGGCAATTTTCAATTTTTACCGGTTCTTGATACACTGAGTCATTTCGAACTGGGCGAATTGGAAATAAAATGCTCATTTTCCTGAAATTTAAAGTTTTAAATAATTTTTTACAACAATTCAATTTTATAGTTTCCGAATTTTTAATATGCATACATATTAAGAAATGTTTAAAGTGTATCCCAGATTTAAAAAAAAATAAAAACCGACCGAAGGCCTGTTAAGGGCAGGTGGATAAAGTACTATCCGGGTCAAATTGATCCAGTGTGTCGAGGAAGGGTTAAAGAAATTTGAGTTCGATTTGCTTCATTACCTGCAAGGAAGAGAATAATGTATGTTTTTTCACAGATATTTGGGCATTGGCGACTCATTTCAAACGATAGCATACTCGTACCGTATTCGACGATCAATATATCGTGAATCTATATAGTTAACCAAGTCTGCAAAGCCATTTGGCAAATATTACAACCTATTTATATTCCTATGTTTATGCTTGCAACATGGGCAATGGCAGAAACTGGTTAACGCCAGTAGTAGAGTTAGAGCGGTTCTAACTCAGGGATCTCAGGGGGGAGCGGGGCGGGGGAGTCGAGCGCGGGGAAGCCGCGGTATGCAAGGCGAAGGGGGGGGGGATCCTGCATGCGGCAGCCGAGTGCGGGGTTCCGGCGGAGGGAAAGGGGAGGGGTGTTAGAGAGTGGGGAGGCAAGTTTTTGGTGACGATGTCTTCCCGGCGATAGCTGGACCCGTGGGCGAGAGGGGGAAGCCGCTGTCGACTCTGTGGGGGAGGGGGCATCATAGAGTCGCGGATCCTTGAAAACCCATAAAATCCGATAATTTATGATCAACATTATAGATGTAAGCGGAGCATTTTTGTCTAGACTATTCACAGGAGTTTATATATATATATAAAAAAAAACAACTTAGACAAATGTGTGCGTGCGTGTGTGTGTGTGTGTGTGTGTGTGTGTGTGTGTGTGTGTGTGTGTGTGTGTGTGTGCGTGCGTGCGTGCGTGCGTGCGTGCGTGCGTGCGTGCGTGCGTGCGTGCGTGCGTGCGAGTGTGTGTGTGTGTGTGTGTGTGTGTGTGTGTGTGTGCGTGTGTGTGTGTGGGAAACTTCCATTTATGGTTAGGAAAATTTTCGAGAGTGAGATAACGATAGTTCCCATATGAAGGGTTACCCTTCAAAGCCCATAAAATGCTTTATTTATTGCATGCAGCTGCAGCGTTATTCCACAACAAGTTTCAACCCGTCGAGGTTTCATTCCACAAGATTACGTCAAGATGTTCACATGTGCGAGTATGTACGCAGTGCATCCGGCCAAGCACCCCCTGGACTTGACCAAAAACGAGCTCGAACAGGTTCGAAAGATCTTGCTCCTAAAGTATTGGGGTAACTTTATTGGTTTACTGTGGGATCGTTTGCCGGAGCATCATCGGAACGATAGTGAAGTGATATCGCATCTTCCATGCATGGAGCATTATAATACGCCACAGATGAAGGACCACATTGATGGTCCCCCACCCCAACGTCGGGACTGTGAAAAGTGTTGCGAGGGGGGAAATTCTCTACGTGCGGGGTTCTTCGAACGTGTTTGAACCTTTTACACATGCCTATGATTGGATAAGTGGGGAGAAGTTTTTAAAATCTGAGTGGAGGGGTTACGAGGGAGCTTATGATTTCGTGGACCAAGCTCAGACTGCACTATTCAACCGCACCATCAACTTCTCCGAAAAGAACTTTGAAAAAGAGTGAAAATGGATCTCTCAAATATCAACAAAGTCAGCTGATGGCAGAATTCCTCCCAACGAAGAAGCTGTCAGAACTCCACGTCCATTCGGATTATCAAATCACGGACATGAGAGCTGTACAGACCAAGTTTGGAAAACGCAACATCGTGGACGTTGCAAATGAGTTTGCCGTCTTCTTGCCAGCGCGGCTGGTAAAGGCCTTCGATCAAGATCTGAAAATGTTCGAGAGCATGTTGCAACTGGCGCGCAATGGTCAACTCTACATGAAGTACATTGGTGGAAGATACAACAGCGTCGAGTTCCATCGAGTCTGAGTATGGTGGAACAGAACGCTCGTGAAGGCCCGGTGGAAACAACGAGTTCAACAACAGCCAGCATCGTAGAGTGCAAGGACTGTTTGCATCACAGTCATCATCATCGTAGAGTTTTCGACGATCGAGTCTGAGTAAGGTGGAAAAGAACGCTCGTGATGGCGCGGTGGAAACAACGAGTTCAGCGGTAGCTGGCATCGTCACCATCGTAGAGTGCAAGGACTGTTTGCATCACAGTCATCATTGTAGAGTTTTCAACGCTTGATGCTATGTAAAAATGTACAAAAAAAAGTTCTTCATCGAATATAATGTAAAAAAAAAAAAAAAAATTTGTCGTCAAACTGTATTCGCCGTAGATATAGGAAATAAATGGAGAACGATACTTGTTCAAAATGTTTTTATTCATTAAAAAAAAATCCCTCGCTCACACAACGCTTCGTACACAGAGAGCCAGCTTTTCAACGACTTTACATTCGCTTTGGCGCAATTGTATTTTGTATTGAAGGAATGATGGGGACATTTAACGTTTGCGATTTTCGGCAACTTCTGCAGCGATGGACAGTCCAGAGTCTCCAGATCGATGACGTTTGTTGCTGAATCCGTGAATCTCGATAGCCATGTGCACTTCTCGAATCCCTTGGCATAGATCGTAGGAGCTCCTTCCAAGATTCCTCGAATTGTCGTTCTAGCTGCCTCGTATGGTATGCCAATGTGATCCCATCGTATTCCATGATAATTGCGTTCCAGCCACTTGTTTGTCATTTTGTACTTGGCCGGTAAGGCGTCCCAGGCGAATGGTGCATCGAAGAAGAATGTCAGCGGTTCAGCGTTCTTCTCATGGAGTTTGACGATGGACATCTCCTTTAGGACAAATTCGTTGACGGGTCTCTTGAACCCTTGCACGTCGACGATAAGCTCCATGATGACTGATGAGGGCGCGGATCATTGGCATGATTTTATACCAATTTTTTAACCCCACCACTGATTGGATTGTACTCGACAATACGATCATGGAGGATCATGCAGTACGCTGAAGTTTGCGATGGAATATTGTTTTTCAATTCAAACTCAAGGCGCACATCAACAGGACCGGACTTGAGCGAATCGTTTTGTTTCGAGCAGTCAATGACAACGAGGGGGGCTTTTTCTAAAAATTCCATCCTACTCAGCCATGGTTCAGCCTCTTTGTTGTAATAGGTCGGCTGAAAGTTTGCATACATCTCGTAGAGAAGAGCATATTGATTTTTGTCAATGTTCAAATTTAAATTTCCATATGGATAACATTGCGAGTTGAGGTATAGCTTGACGTCGCTCAGGTTACAATGATCAAAGTGGCTTGCATTGTGTTGTTTCTTATTTTTCCGATCCGTCTGCAACGCGAGTATGACCTATCGTGGCTTCTCCAGCTGATTCGAAGTTTTCACAGACCACACGTGCTTGGAGGTGGCAGGCAGCAATGGATATTCATACAGTTCCCACGTTCGGAAACTCATGGAGATTGGTGCGTCTTTGGCGAGAAACTTTAACAGTTGAATTTTTCGCTGATCCGAGACTGTCACATACGGCACGAGCCATTCTATTTTATGCAATACGAGTTTGTAGTCTTCAGGCGCTGTTTGTACAATGGCATTGTCGTCGGTCTTTGATCGCGTGAGAATCAACTCGTGCTTGGCATTTACGACAATTTTCCGATAATCTTCGGCAAATCCGAGGAGCATGCTGAGCGGAATGCACACATCAAAGTTTCCCGATACATCTACAATCTGCTTGGTCTCTTCGACATCGAGCCATCCAGTGTTCTCGAGCATAGAACTTTTGGCCGGTGAGAGAGATGAATATCCCTTAATTACACTCGTAATGCCGACATTCTTATTACGATCGATTTCTATGGCATTCAGCTCATATCGCACTTCCTCAAACAAATGACAAATGGCATTGTTGACGAGACTTGTAGCAGTGGTTGGCGCCCCATCACGCTTGGATAATTTTCCACATATGTGTAGCGAACTCTTGCTTAGCAGGATGGAGAGGTCTTGATGTTGGATGGCAATACGGATTTCATCGCTGTTATTGAAGGTTGAAGATGCATATGGCTGATGAGCGTGAATCTCACAATGGATGATGGATTCATCAAAGACCACGGGTGTCTGAATGTTTACGATTTCTTCTTCCATTTTACGCAACAGATGCACAGAGCACGGACTAAATAATTTTTTACACGCTTTCGCCACGCACTTTGAGACCCAAACTCTTCAAGAGTAGCACGTTTTGAGGTGTTAGCACTTTGGGCGCTGGCCGACGACTGATTGTTTTTATCCATGACCGTTTATTGTTATTGGAAGATCTGTTGAAAACAATGCCCATCACGACTTTATATGCAGGCGTATGGTGATTACTTCACCGCGGAAATTTACCAAATCACCGTCTTGATCCACTATGCGAAGCTGTATCGTGTCAATCGTTCGGCTCGTGATTGGCAGATAAATTACGTGGGAGGGAACTTCAATGATCTTATAGCCCGGTGGCACAGATGGAAAAAATTCGTGAATTGTGTGTACTTTTTGTCCGTTAATATAGGCGCCAGCGGTAATGTTGCACTCAACGCGTAGGGCGTTCACTTTGAGAATGGCTACTGGAAGATCGGATTCATGTCTTTTATTGGCTTCCAATTTGCGTGCGGTGAAGCCTAGTAGATGACCAATAGAATCTTTTGGCTCAAAATTGACATCACGATCACACTCGATCTCACTGCGTAGCGTGTTATTGTTGGGTTTAATGCTGATGCTGATGTTTTTACGCGCGAGCTCTGCTTGTACAAACGTCTCAATATCCTCTATTTCATAACTGCCCGTAGGTATCGTCAACACCACATCTCCCACGTAAAGTTTATCATGGTCAACGTCGATATTTGGAATAGAGTTGAAGGTTAACAATTCCACGAGACCGAGGGTATAATTTTTGTGTGGCGAGAGTTCGATGGGGGGAAAATACTGCGCCTCGAGTATGGACGATGAGCCAGATATGGTCAATGTTAAACTTTCGTCCATGATGCTGGTAAATTAACAACTGAATTCGCCACGTCATTTCCCTCCTATATATAGTGTATATTTGTCTTTGTGCTGCAATTGTCGAGAAAGAAACTTCAGGCACAAATGTCCACATTCAATCGTATCATATTCCTGATATCTAGTATAATTATAATGAACGCTACCGACACGGAAATATCTCATGAGCTCGGATGGTGGTCTTTCGATCCGGTCTTTTTGTAAGCGACCCAATGCGTGCCAGGACCGACATTTTCATCCAAATTTACAATTGCTGCTTCACATTTGAGAGGTCCGCTCGCAGGCAATGTGTCGGGCATGTAAACTCCGCGAAAATGTGGAATCTTTAGGATTTTTGCATATTTAAGTAGGTCGCGGTTGGTGAGGGGTCGGTGAGGTAGCGTAACTTCTAGTTTTTTGGCTTGATATGAAGGCCCAATCCTTGCTTATATGGTTTCAGATGTAGACCCCGACCTAATGCAATTGCTTCAATTGTCCGATTATGACGCTTACTTTCATCCAATTCACGTTTAGCTGCTTGAGCAACATTTACGGCTTTAGCTATACTAGCCGCACCACCCGACAAAGCCCCCGCAGCGCTAAGACTAGCAAAAATGGGCACGAGGAAGGGCAATAAACCACCAATTTTATGGGGTACAGGTAGAACCCGAGGTGTGCGCACTTTACCACCTTGCAACTTTACCGCTGCACGAGCACCCTTTAAAGCTGATTTAATAATCTTATGCGGATCATTACTTTGAATCATTGTCTTCTTTGCAGCGCCAATTATCTTTTTCAAACAAACGCCACCCTTGCGGGCCTTCATTCCCATGCCAAATTTTCTCTTTGTCTTCATAATATTTGCCACACCCCAAGCACTGGCTTTTTCACCGATACTAGCGTCTCTCGCGGTAACACGTTGCCTAGCCTGTTCAGCCAACATTTTATCCGCCAAATGTCTCGCCTCAAGATTATCCGGATTTTCCGAATACGCAATATCGTGTTGATTGCAAGCCGTATCTAATGGATTAATGCCCGGATCACCACGAGCAAGGCGCTTGGCCAACTTTGTGCCTGGTCCACAATACTGATATCCAGGCAAATGTAGTTCAACGGGGAGTTTGTTGATTAGGCGGTTGACCAAACCTTTACCACTCTTCCTATGCACAATCATGTCTAAAGACAATACGCGACTGACGGATAATCCCTATAAAAAGCCTATTTATATGATTTCGCCGTTAGTCGTGTGTGAGATGACGTCCAGGAAGCAAACTATCGGAGGCGGACTTCCCGTGATAAATTTCGACGAGTTTGTCGAAGACCGTGGAGGGAAAAAGAAACGCCATGGGAATTTATTGCCGGATAGCATACGTGCACTGTTTTGCGGTCCATCGAATTGTGGGAAAACCAACGCTTTGCTCACTCTCATCATCCATCCGAATGGTTTGAGATTTGAGAATATTTACTTGTATTCCAAATCGCTCAAGCAGCCAAAGTATAAGTTGCTCGAACAATTACTCGAACCTGTGAGCGGATTCGAATATCATCCATTCGAGGCGCATGAACACGTGATAGCACCAAGTGATGCACGATCCAACTCTATATCCATCTTTGATGACATAGCATGCGAAAAGCAGGATAATGTTCGGGCCTTCTTTTCCATGGGACGACATGAGATTGTTGACAGTTTTTATCTTTGTCAGACGTACACTCGTATTCCCAAACATCTCGTGAGGGATAATGCAAATTTCGTGCTGCTTTTCAAGCAGGACGATATGAATCTCAAGCACGTCTACAATGACCATGTTAATACGGATATGACTTATACGTGCTTTAAAAACATGTGCGTGAAATGCTGGAATTCTGTCAAGTATGCATTTATCACGATTGACAAGGATAGCGATATTAACGGAGGTCGATATAGATAAGGTTTTGATTATTTTCTCACTATTGATAAATGACTCATCGCTGGTAGTTGAAGAGACAGTATTACGCATGCCGTGGTAGTGACAACATGAAGAGCGAACAATTGTTGCGTGAAAAAGATGTGTTGCGTGAAATTGCCAAGGCGAGCGATGCAATCAGACGGAAGCATCGAATGATGAAAATTGGGAAAGATAACGATCAGCAGAGAATGCAGGATGTCTTTAAGCCTATAGTGGGGCCATTGGAGAAATTGGTGTCGTATAAAAACGGTGAGGTGGTGGCGGTGAAGGAGGAAATTAAGGATGAAAAAGTGGGAGATAATGTTGAAGAAGAAAAAGAAGATGCGTTAAATAGTGTGAAACATCGAAATGAGGCACATGATTCCTTGAAGAGTGAAACACAAGATTCGTTTAAATTGATATATGAGGATGATGATGATGACTCGCAAAATGTCGATGAGCTGATCAGCGAATATCTCCTGCTATTACAAACAAATAGAAAGGCAACCTTGGATGTATTATACGGTGTACGAAATCTCGCTAACAACAAATTAATGATTGGCAATTCTCCGATAATTTTCGACTCTGAACATATTCGTGTGGGAGATGCGAGTTATGCGAAAACTGTTGGATTAACGGAGCTGTTGTTTAAAAAAGTGCCTAATGTTGAAACTCTCACACCGGACGATTTGAAAAACTACGAAAAGATTGTAATCTCGACGAATGCGCACAAAAAATTGTATAAGCCTAGTGAGGCTATACGACGTAACACCAGCCACAAATTTAACACATATATCGCAAATATAGTCGATCATCATGTGGGACAGGGTATGCCAAAGTATAAGCTAGCTAGAAAAAACACCCAATTGGACTATATTTATTGGGATAATCCGAACGAGCTAGTGGATCGTCTTCGCTTACTTCTGGCATCCCAAGCAGCCGGAAATTCATCACATGCGAATGAAATTATATCGATTATTGAGGAATTGCGTGAAGCTGAAATCATTTATTAACTCGACATCGGGGAATTCACGCATTCTCATCATGAGTGTCGATGTGTTTGGACGTCATTCAAGTAGGAGTGTACTCCACAGTAAGCAAGGGCCTCCAGGTCGACCCGGGATTGGCTTTAGAATTACCGCAGATGGTCATTATGACTTGGGGCAGAAACGATTGTGTAACATTGCAAATCCGGAAAGAGAAGATGACGCCATCACTCTAAGTGCGTTACAAAAGAAATCTCGAACTATCATTAAGAACATACGCAAAGAAATGAATGAGAGTAGTCACTTGTTGGTTAATGGACTTGAAGCTACGATACGAGACATTGCGAGGACACTCGAGGCCGATGTCAAAGCTCTACAAGATTTGGTGATTCGTAATTCAAACGTCATTGCTGAATTGGACGCACGACTGAGTGGACTGGAAAATGAACGAAAAAAGGGGCGCTCTCGTGCTGGAGCTACATAAGCCTGCTCGACGAAACTATCCGCGTCGACATGTGGACATCCGTGGCTTGGACGAGACCTGGCAGGCTGATCTCGTCGATATGTCATCATACGCGCGTCGCAACTCCAAACACAAATTTCTCCTCACCATCATCGATACCTTCTCGAAATTCGCCTGGGCCGTGCCAATGCTGAGTAAGAGTGGTAAAGATGTAGCAGCAGCAATGAAGTCGATCCCCGTTAAGGGACGCATACCGCAGAACTTACACGTTGATCGGGGAAAAGAATTCTACAATTGTGACTTTAAGGCCATCATGAAAAAGTACAATATTCACATGTATTCAACATATAGCAACTTGAAGGCATCCATTTGCGAGCGTTTCAATCGTACATTGAAGAACAAGATGTGGATGCAATTTAGTCTTCGTGGTAATTATAAGTGGATCGATATTCTTGATAATCTAATTGCCGAGTATAACGATTCTGTACACCGCACCATTAAGATGAAGCCGAGAAATGTCAACGCGGAAAATGAGAAGCAATTGCAGCAGATTTTCAAAAAGCCTCCGATGAAAAGATCGCCAAAATTCGCCGTTAGTGATAAAGTGAGAATCAGCAAATTTAAGACTGTTTTCGAAAAGGGTTACACGCCAAACTGGACAACGGAAATATTTACAATCTATCGTGTGAAAAAAACTCATCCCGTTACGTACCACTTGAAGGACCATAAAGATGAACCGATCGCCGGTGGTTTCTACGAACAAGAGCTTCTCAGGGTCAAGCACCCCGATATCTATCTCATTGAAGCGGTATTGAAGAAGCGCGGTAATCGAATGTTTGTAAAGTGGTTAGGTTTCGACAATAGCCACAATAGTTGGATAAGTAAATCCGATTTGTAGTCGATAATAAAGAAAATGGAAAAATATGTATGTTTTATGACTCTTGACCTGCTGGTCGTCCCCGCATCCCTCCAAGGCCTCCGACCGACTCCACAGCAGGCTTGCTTCCCCCCTTCTTGCCGTCGCCCTTTTTCGTGGAACGTGAGGAGATGGATAGAGGGAATAAACACATGTAATTATAAAAAGTCCGCTTCTTTATTTATGGAAAATAATAAATCCATTCTTGCACAATATATACAACAAACATAATTTTAACATCGAGTGAACAAAATATATACATAATTTTCAAGAGTTTTATACATCAATATTCACAAAAATATACACAATTTTACATCAAGGTTGTGGAAAAAAAATTACGAAACTTTTCACGACGGTATTCTGTAATGCCCCCATGGTAGGGTATCAAAGGTCCCAGGTATGATATACCGCTTATCATCATGAGGACTTAGAGCGATTTTCGTCTCACGAATGGTGTAGACCTTGTGCAACTTTGATCGAATACACGTTTGACTACGCTCCATTTCAACTTCTTCATTCAAGCATCGAGCATAATCATCAAACGTGATTGTCCTAGCCACAACACTGCTCTTGACACCTTTAACTTTTTTTGTGTCCTTCTTACCCTCGACACGTGTCGCATACATTTTCGATCGAAGTCCAATGAACTCGGTCATAATTGCACCATTGCATTACAGCTTCGCATAGTGGATCAAGACGGTGATTTGGTAAATTTCCGCGGTGAAGTAATCACCATACGCCTGCATATAAAGTCGTGATGGGCATTGTTTTCAACAGATCTTCCAATAACAATAAACGGTCATGGATAAAAACAATCAGTCGTCGGCCAGCGGCCAAAGTGCTAACACCTCAAAACGTGCTACTCTTGAAGAGTTTGGGTCTCAAAGTGCGTGGCGAAAGCGTGTAAAAAATTATTTAGTCTGTGCTCTGTGCATCTGTTGCGTAAAATGGAAGAAGAAATCGTAAACATTCAGACACCCGTGGTCTTTGATGAATCCATCATCCATTGTGAGATTCACGCTCATCAGCCATATGCATCTTCAACCTTCAATAACAGCGATGAAATCCGTATTGCCATCCAACATCAAGACCTCTCCATCCTGCCAAGCAAGAGTTCGCTACACATATGTGGAAAATTATCCAAGCGTGATGGGGCGCCAACCACTGCTACAAGTCTCGTCAACAATGCCATTTGTCATTTGTTTGAGGAAGTGCGATATGAGCTGAATGCCATAGAAATCGATCATAATAAGAATGTCGGCATTACGAGTGTAATTAAGGGATATTCATCTCTCTCACCGGCCAAAAGTTCTATGCTCGAGAACACTGGATGGCTCGATGTCGAAGAGACCAAGCAGATTGTAGATGTATCGGGAAACTTTGATGTGTGCATTCCGCTCAGCATGCTTTTCGGATTTGCCGAAGATTATCGGAAAATTGTCGTAAATGCCAAGCACGAGTTGATTCTCACGCGATCAAAGACCGACGATAATGCCATTGTACAAACAGCGCCTGAAGACTACAAACTCGTATTGCATAAAATAGAATGGCTCGTGCCGTATGTGACAGTCTCGGATCAGCGAAAAATTCAACTGTTAAAGTTTCTCGCCAAAGACGCACCAATCTCCATGAGTTTCCGAACGTGGGAACTGTATGAATATCCATTGCTGCCTGCCACCTCCAAGCACGTGTGGTCTGTGAAAACTTCGAATCAGCTGGAGAAGCCACGATAGGTCATACTCGCGTTGCAGACGGATCGGAAAAATAAGAAACAACACAATGCAAGCCACTTTGATCATTGTAACCTGAGCGACGTCAAGCTATACCTCAACTCGCAATGTTATCCATATGGAAATTTAAATTTGAACATTGACAAAAATCAATATGCTCTTCTCTACGAGATGTATGCAAACTTTCAGCCGACCTATTACAACAAAGAGGCTGAACCATGGCTGAGTAGGATGGAATTTTTAGAAAAAGTTGATTTTCCCCCCTTGTTGTCATTGACTGCTCAAAACAAAACGATTCGCTCAAGTCCGGTCCTGTTGATGTGCGCCTTGAGTTTGAATTGAAAAACAATATTCCATCGCAAACTTCAGCGTACTGCATGATCCTCCATGATCGCATTGTCGAGTACAATCCAATCAGTGGTGGGGTTAAAAAATTGGTATAAAATCATGCCAATGATCCGCGCCCACATCAGTCATCATGGAGCTTATCGTCGACGTGCAAGGGTTCAAGAGACCCGTCAACGAATTTATCCTAAAGGAGATGTCCATCGTCAAACTCCATGAGAAGAACGCTGAACCGCTGACATTCTTCTTCGATGCACCATTCGCCTGGGACGCTTTACCGGCCAAGTACAAAATGACAAACAAGTGGCTGGAACGCAATTATCATGGAATACGATGGGAACACATTGGCATACCATACGAGGCAGCTAGAACGACAATTCGAGGAATCTTGGAAGGAGCTCCTACGATCTATGCCAAGGGATTCGAAAAGTGCACATGGCTATCGAGATTCACGGATTCAGCAACAAACGTCATCGATCTGGAGACTCTGGACTGTCCATCGCTGCAGAAGTTGCCGAAAATCGCAAACGTTAAATGTCCCCATCATTCCTTCAATACAAAATACAATTGCGCCAAAGCGAATGTAAAGTCGTTGAAAAGCTGGCTCTCTGTGTACGAAGCGTTGTGTGAGCGAGGGATTTTTAAAAATGAATAAAAACATTTTGAACAAGTATCGTTCTCCATTTATTTCCTATATCTACGGCGAATACAGTTTGACGACAATTTTTTTTTTTTTTTTTTTTTTATTATATTCGATGAAGAACTTTTTTTGTACATTTTTACATAGCATCAAGCGTTGAAAACTCTACGATGATGACTGTGATGCAAACAGTCCTTGCACTCTACGATGGTGACGATGCCAGCTGCTGTTGAACTCGTTGTTTCAACCGGGCCTTCACGAGCGTTCTTTTCCACCATACTCAGACTCGTTGGAACTCGACGCTGTTGTATTTTCCACCAATGTACTTCATGTAGAGTTGACCATTGCGCGCCAGTTGCAACATGCTCTCGAACATTTTCAGATCTTGATCGAAGGCCTTTACCAGCCGCGCTGGCAAGAAGACGGCAAACTCATTTGCAACGTCCACGATGTTGCGTTTTCCAAACTTGGTCTGTACAGCTCTCATGTCCGTGATTTGATAATCCGAATGGACGTGGAGTTCTGACAGCTTCTTCGTTGGGAGGAATTCCGCCATCAGGCTGACTTTGTTGATATTTGAGAGATCCATTTTCACTCTTTTTCAAAGTTCTTTTCGGAGAAGTTGATGGTGCGGTGGAATAGTGCAGTCTGAGCTTGGTCCACGAAATCATAAGCTCCCTCGTAACCCCTCCACTCAGATTTTTAAAACTTCTCCCCACTTATCCAATCATAGGCATGTGTAACAGGTTCAAACACGTTCGAAGAACCCCGCACGTAGAGAATTTCCCCCCTCGCAACACTTTTCACAGTCCCGACGTTGGGGTGGGGGACCATCAATGTGGTCCTTCATCTGTGGCGTATTATAATGCTCCATGCATGGAAGATACGATATCACTTCACTATCGTTCCGATGATGCTCCGGCAAACGATCCCACAGTAAACCAATAAAGTTACCCCAATACTTTAGGAGCAAGATCTTTCGAACCTGTTCGAGCTCGTTTTTGGTCAAGTCCAGGGGGTGCTTGGACGGATGCACTGCGTACATACTCGCACATGTGAACATCTTGTCGTAATCTTGTGGAATAAAACCTCGACGGGTTGAAACTTGTTGTGGAATAACGCTGCAGCTGCATGCAATAAATAAAGCATTTTATGGGCTTTGAAGGGTAACCCTTCATATGGGAACTATCGTTATCTCACTCTCGAAAATTTTCGTAGCCATAAATGGAAGTTTCCCACACACACACACACACGCGCGCGCGCGCGCGCACACACACACACGCACGCACGCACGCACGCACGCACGCACGCACGCACGCACGCACGCACGCACACACACACACACACACACACACACACACACACACATGCACACATTTGTCTAAGTTGTTTTTTTTTATATATATATATAAACTCCTGTGAATAGTCTAGACAAAAATGCTCCGCTTGCATCTATAATGTTGGTAATAAATTATCGGATTTTATGGGTTTTCAAGGACCCGCGACTCTATGATGCCCCCTCCCCCACAGAGTCGACAGCGGCTTCCCCCTCTCGCCCGCGGGTCCAGCTATCGCCGGGAAGACATCGTCACCAAAAACTAGCCTCCCCACTCTCTAACACCCCTCCCCTTTCCCTCCGCCGGAACCCCGCACTCGGCTGCCGCATGCAGGATCCCCCCCCCCTTCGCCATACATACCCCGGCTTCCCCGCGCTCGACTCCCCCGCCCCGCTCCCCCCCTGAGATCCCTGAGTTAGAACCGCTCTAGCTCTACTACTGACGCCGAAGGTGGAAATTCCCAAATTTTATTGGGAGTATCGTTGCAGAACACGTCACCATAAAGTGTCCACGAGGAAGCAGTTCTTTATTTTACTGTTAGACAAAAAAAATTCAATTGTGCTTCTTGCCGTCGTTGATCATAATTATAAATTTACCTACATAGACGTGAGACGCTATGGAAAAGATAGTGTTAGCAAAATATTCGAAGATTCAGAGTTTTATTGAAGACCTATAATCAATTAACTACATTTCTCATTTCCGAAACCCTTGCCTGGTTGCTCAACTGATCTACCGCATGTTTTTATTAGCGATGAGGGTTTTTCATTTCAAGCATATTCAATGCAACCGTTTCCTAAACAACAAGCAGAGAACGGCCGTGAAAAGGCAAAATTCAACAAGCGATTATCTTCCGCCAGGCGAATCGTAGAAAACGCATTTGGTATTTTGGCACAAAAGTAGTGAGTATTCTTTCGACCACTTGAAACCAACGTTGTAACTACAGTTCATGTTATCAAAGCATCGTGTTGCATGCATAATTATTCAAGAGATAAAAATGAATTGATTATAATAAACAATGAGACAGCAGAAGAAGCACTACCTCCGAACAGTGCATTGCGACCAATTAATAATTCTATTCACCGTGCACGCAACGATGCTTATAATGTTCGCGATAGTTTTATGGATTATTTTGATAACGGCTAAATAAATACCTACGATGCAACGTGTAACTTGGGTTTTTATGCAGGACTAATTTAAACCTAAATACAGTATAATGATAATTAAGTATGCAATATTACTTACCATCTTTCATGTGGAACTGCGTAGCAATTTCTCGCCACGTTTCCCTTTTCCTCTTGTTATCTTTATAAAGGGAACGTCCCAAATTATACAAATATGGATGACGTCGCAAAACATCGATAAATTCTTCAGTCGTTTCGGAAGACATTTTAATGAAAAAAATTAATGAGTACTCTGGCTAGATATGGGCGTTGAACACCCGTGCCCGCAGCGTTCCCAAGCGCTTGCCCGGTGCGTTCTCGGTGTTCCTTCGACGCGCTCGCACGATCAGATTGCACGTTATAGAATACACATACAAAATACAAATGATGTTCACGAATCATGCGAGCTGCGTTCGCTTTGACCGAAACAGAAGTTTCAAACTGCGATATGCCACGTAATTCTAAACTTCGAATTTAGTTTGATAATTAAATTCCAGTACTAAAACATTGCGTCTTGATGTGAATGGGTTATCTTAAAATTTACTCTGTATAAGTTCATGATTTTGTTCTAAAAATAACACGCGGGCCTCGGGAGGACCACAAAAAGTGCCGTAATTTTCGTAATTTGTTTCTTAGTTAGTGGAAACAAAACCAATTATTACCGAATTCATTGGATGTTCTATTGTATATTTCAACGAAACAAAATGTTATTCGGTAAATAATAATTCTTTTTCAAAACCTTTTTTGAAAAATACCGTCGCAATTATGCCAAAAAAATTAATTTGTCAAAATAAAATCCTTGACTTTTGATGAATAAAAAAACTTTGCAAAAGAAGGTCAAATGTCCGGTATGCCTATCCGGTAATAAGTTTTTATGGCAAAGATTATGAGGATTTGTGAGTTATAGATGGGAGGATAGGCATTCGCCTAAAGCCTAAAGCTGAATCGGCTCGACAAGACGGTCGTAAAAAGATTTTGACGGGGATACAATAACTTGCAGGTTACCGGTCATAAAAATGGTAACACTTTGATCAGCGTGTATGTTATTTGTGATGAATGATTTAACAGTAATCGTGAAAAATACTAATTATTTTTATGATTATAGGACAAGTATAATTACTATAATTATAACTCTAGAGGAAAATATTATTTTTAATGTATTATTGAGTAACCGGCAATTTTGGAATTAAATTTTGAAACAGAATTATTCCGGCTACAATTTATCGTTCGAATGTGAATAAGACCACATGACCTGGTCCTATGCAGGCATCGCAATGTTTACGTGTTGGCTGTGATGACATTGCGGCCAAGGTTATTCACAGAGAAGGGTATGAATAAATAAACAAACGAATTTGTCGGAATAGCTAGCTCGAACCACTATGTATAGGTGAAACTATTATTTATGCGGAATGAAAGTTGTTATACATTCTTCGACTAATTTCTACAATGACAGGACACTTTTTTCAACCGTCTCATTCAGGTTCCCCGCAAGTTATTGTAGTACACGATAAGTTACCCGATTGAAAATTCATTTTGAATTTCTAAGGGATGGTTTGTTTCGACCATTGACCTGTATCCTGCAAGTGGTTAGGACTCTTTAGCAGCCCTTCCCGCAGTTCAGCCTCATCTGGACAAGCATAGCTTGACCGAAAGCTATTAGGGATCGAAGCAGAGCATGAGGTGGCAGAGAATTAGTCTTTTTCATGGACAAGGGCTTCACAAACAATGGAGGAAGCCCTAGTAAGGTTGTTGTTTGTTGCCAAATAAACTTTCCAAAGCCAGTTTATTTGGCATAATTGTTCGTTCACAGATAAAAACAGGCACCCTTGCCTTGACTCTGATTCCACGTCCCTAAATGATGGATAATTCGTAGCACATTGCCAGTGAAATCTCCTGTTCTGAGATTGTATTTCCGCTGAAAACAAAAAATAAAAACAGCTCTCTGCATTCTATTGATTCTACTCACCCTACTTGCAAATATCGGAAAACTAATAAGGAATATACATAAGCACCTACAAATTTCGTTATAATGATTATTCGAGGTTTTACATCATATTGAACATATTGACATTGCAAAGCAAAAATATCACGGAAACGGAATTTCTTATGAGGAAGCAAAAATGCACATCATGAATGGTAAACAGAAACTTTGTTATTTGTTTTGACTTCCAGATTTTTCTTTGAAAAATGAGAACTTTAATCGACTGATCTTCTATGTGGTGTGTTGAAATGTACAGGAACCCCTCGCGATTCAAACAAATCCCTTCAGAATTTATAATCAATCAACTGAAAGAATCTTTCTACTTACCTCACTGGGGGTAGCAAGTTGTTGAGTCGATTAAAATTCTTTTGGACCTAGATACAACTATTTTAAGGATGTTGTATCCAAAATTGAAAATGGTAATAAAATTTTAAAATTTTGATCGGTCATTATGTAAAACATTTGAAAGGTTGTGTACAAATTTCACGACGATTAGGAAGATGGCTACTGAGAAACTGGAATTCACAGATTACTCGCAGCCTTATGGAAACTGAAGTAAATTTGCAATTATTATTTTTTTTTGTTATAAAAAATGATACCAAAAATACAAAGAAATCACACCTGAGGAAAAACATATAAGAAGCATTGTGTAATTTTTCCAAGACATTCAAATACTCATTTTCGTTCACAGACATCGTCGTTTCTTGCACCATAAAGCCACTTTTCTTTTTGATGTATTTGAAATAAAAAAACGATTATTCAAATATATTTTTTCTGTTTCTTGAAAACATTTAGTTTACATAACTATAAAATTTAGAAAACAAAAATATATAATTTTTAATTGACGTAAATAATTTGCAATTTTATAAAATTGACAAATATTCGACAAGTTTTTTATAACTTTGGATGAAGATGTCACTCGGACATTAAGATTTTCATCTTTGTCAAATAATCGGCGAATGCATAATCCGTTTTCTTCACGATACGTGTCGATGATAACATTATATGGAATGTTTGCATCGGCTATTCTTTTTCTGATGTTCAACGAGTAATTATTTTTTAAGGGTGACAACGATTTGAAAATTTCTGCTGACCATTGCACACCAGCTTCTTTCTGCACGAAGTAATCCCATGTTTTACTGCTACCGATTAGCTCTTTTTTCTAATTTTTAATTTTTCTATCAGTTTTTCGAGCATTGTGACGTAGATAACAATATTGTGCGCTCCATTGTTCGGAATATCCAGGGACAGAGCTAATATCGCCAAAGAATTCTCACCCTTGCCTTTTTTGCCTGTAACTTTTCTTGTACGAGGCAACGTATCAGTGAATCCATAAATGAGGGTTCCAAAATCTTGAAACAAAGGCGTTTCAGCAATGGCTCGCAATAATCGAGGGGCATCGACGTGTTGTTGTGATCACATAAGACTCATCTTTATTCAAACGATTCGAGAAACAACAAAAAGTCTTGCAGCACTATTGCTACAGGTTTCGATTCGATGCGACGTCCGTGTAGCATTAAATTACCATTTTTGTTCGGTAGCCCATTCACATTCGAAGCTCCTTGAGAGATTTACCGTTTCGGGTTTGCATATGCTGAAGAACTGAAATCACCACCTTTGGCCGCAATTTGCAGAATGTCAGGCGTTTTTGTTGAAACCCGAGATCTCCAAATAAAAAAAATACGACATGTTTCTCTCCAGGGCCCTTCTCCTCTCCATTTTCAAAAGCATTCATTGTCAAAAGTCCCGTATTACTGGAGTAAATTGTCCCCTCTGAATTTTCTTTTAAAGTACGAAGACGAGTTTTTGTTTTTAAATAAGCGTCCTTTTTCGTTACGGATTTTTCATTTGTTCAGCTCTTACCAATGTTGCTTTGTCGATTCATTCGACATGCTTTTTGTCAGCTCTCCGGGAGTTATGGTTAATTTTTCTTTGACTGCCTTAATATATTGTACGCCGCAATTTTTCTAATTAACGGCGCAAGCGAATCTGAATTTTCCGATTCTGATAAGCTGTAACACCGTGATTTTGGGGCTTTACTTGCCATTGTAGCGTTTGAAGATTCATTTGCTTGGCTAGAGGCGCCAGCAGAAAAACGATCTACATTCTTTGCCAGTTTATTAAATGAAATTTTCAAATCCTCGAGCATTTGAAAATAATCATGTGGTTCGTGGGTTGCTGGATTTTGACGGTACTTGCACCATTCCCCGCACTGATCGTGTTGGTTGAAGCAATGATGCAGAATATTTTTAATCGCAGCTGCCATTGCTTCTCGTCGACCTTTATTTTGGGCAGTTGCGTATGCGAAACAGCGGCGAAGCTGCTCAATGCACTCCGTCGATAAATCTTTATGATTTTGTTTCATCTTGTACAGCTCTTGGACAACACCTTTTTAGGTATGGTTAATGTCTGAGTGTTTGACGACGGGATGAATACTGCTACGACGTGCTGCTGTAATGGTGGAGCTGTCATCATCTCCCACTAAAACGCCAACTCGAAGGATGTAATCTTTCAAGATTGAGCTCTTGGTGGTTAAGTCCCGGGCTGCATTGGGTTCCATAGTTTTGGCGCTCCCGGTAAAGTTGCGATAACAATTATGGTCCTCCGGCGGATTACATACAAAACACGTTTTGTATGTAAGCCAATGATCGCTGCTTGACCATTCAAGCTATCATAGTTCCTGCCTGTGCCTCGAGTGCTCCAACCCATGTCGTACGAAACGACAACTCGGACCACGTCGTCGAATGTTATTTCGTGTCGGGCTAGAATTTCACTTCGTAGACCTTTCATTACTTCATTCGGTTCACAAGAATCCGAAGGCGTTGAGGTGGCGTCAGTTGTATTTTTTTCTTCAACAATAAAGCTGGAGTGAAAATCTTGAGGTCTAAGAAAAATGGAAAAGGCATTCGTACGAAATAAATATCCTTTTTCTTGCACATAAATTTTTATTTTATTTGTTCAGCTCTTGAAAACATTGTCGTTAGTACATATCATTTTCAACAAATTATATTTAATAATCACTTGCGACTATTTTTTATAATTCGTTTTGTAAATTTTATATTGTGAAAAAGTATATGTAAAACCGAAAACAAATCACAAGATCTAGAAAAAAGTCTAGAAAATGTTTCATGATTCAATGTATATCCAATTTTAAAGACATAAAAGAACAGGAAATTAAAAAATATATATATATACAAATTGAATAAAAATTGAAAAAATTGTAAGATTCAAAATATACATGTCACAAAATTCAATAAAAATTCAAAATATATATTTAATTAAATATATTTAATTCAATAATTAAATATATTCAATATATTTAATTCAATAAAAATACGAAATATATATAAGTAAAATAGAAATATCTACGAAAATGGAAAATAATGCCTTGGGGAACAGTGCAGCCAGATCGCGCACAAAAGTTACCCCCTCTCTAGTGTCTTACGCGCCCATCACACAATCATAGTAGCGCGTGTCTGTGAGCGAGCGACGCTCGGACATCTTCGGGGGGGGGGGGGAACTTTTGCGCGCGATGTGGCTGCACTGTTAAGGAACAATATTCGATTCTCATTTTTCGGTTTCACTTTGATTCATGGATATTGCAGTGGTTGGAACTCCCCAAGTTATTAGTATCACACTGACATTTTACAACTAATTCATTTTGTAAAATAGCAGCAGTACTAAAAAAATGTGCAGCAATCCAATCACTATAATATCAAATCATAATGAAAATAAAAAAACGGTACAACCCAAATTTCAAATTTTCTGTATTTTCGATGGTGCTCCCTCTTTCCACTTGAGTCCATTTCTTGCAGCTTTCTTTCGCGACGTCTTGCACAATTGGTCCAATCTTTCTTTCGTGTTTCTTGAACGTTTTGCAATGTAATGGTGGCGCGTTGAAACATCCAAGAAATTTGTTTAAGTGCGAGTACCCCATACCCGCATGCAATATTCCTGAAAATAAAAACATGATATACATTTTGAGCAATGTTTCAGTATAAAACGTTACAGCTTCGAACGTAGCCCATGTTTATGGGAAAAATTGCTACGTAACAATGTTTTCTATGAAAGTGCACTTCTGCAGTAATAGCTTATACTATGTACAAGTTAAAAATGCAGGAATAGTTCTGCAAAAAAAATCTGCTATACTTTTTTCAAAAGTTCACGATGACATTCTATAGTAAAATTTTATATGAAAACTCACTGCGCAGCACATTTTTTATAGAAGTATACTGCAAAGCCTACCTACACACAAAAACGTACTACATACCAAATTTTTGTACAATAATTTGTTGCATACCAGATTGGTGCATGAAAATATTTTGAATTTGAACAATGATTTGAAAGAATATTTCCAATCCAGTAAAAATGAGTTAAACAATGCATTCAATAAACTTACCAAGAGCAGCCTCTGCGTTCACATCGAAGTGAAATTTTCCGAATTTAGTCGCATGTTTTTGTCCGTTTGAACTTTCGTCGTGTTCAAACACTTTCGGCACTGAACAGTAAAGACGCACGCAAGTCCTGCTCGCTGCTCTTCCGTTATGTCGCACAATGAAAGCATTTCTTTGCATGATGAGCAAAATAAATTCTCGCCTATCACCGATATGTCGACAAGACGCCGACCGTGAACTCTTTCGACGCTTTCGAGGTTATGTTCGCTGTCAGATTCTGTGACACTTTTTTTCGTCTTTTTTACCGGAGTTAACTTGACTCAATCTTTGTTTATATACGGCCTCTGTCACTCGTTTTCGTTTGCAACAAAATACTCTTTTTCCGTTCTTGTCAATTTTGACATTATTTTCGTCCATGTTGACATTCAATCGCGACTGCTCTCGATCGTACAGTTCTCAGTCATGCCAACTTACCAATCACCCAACGTTGCCAAATGTTAAGCTAATAGAGAGACCACTTTTAATATTAATATTGTTTATGAATATGTTTTTTTTGCAGTTCAAAGTAATTTTATGTCATATTTCTATAGTTGCGATATGAAATAATCACATTTTTTTTGAGAATGAACAGTTTTCTCTATCGAGATTTTAGCGTTGTCAAGTTTTCACAAAACATCCAAAGGTTAATCCTCGCTTGTAAAAACATTGTTATAACTTGATATAATACATTAATAAGAATTCTCGATCATTAATATGCATAAATACGAGACTTCTTTTCACATCAACATTGTTACGATACGAATTTAAGTATTTATCAATCCCAATGAAATTCAAGGTAAATATTCGGAAGTGGGGCTCCTGCTAGAATCAGGCTAATTTTTGTGTAAATGGTTTAATATGGTTAGTAAATATCATCCTTATCATTATTGTAACGGCGCATGATGTTTCCGGAAAAAAATAACCATATGCTTTTCGGTGGGTACTTTACCCTATGTAGTACAGTACCCACCCCAGTGTTCTACGCACCCCACGATTCCACGCAGCCATGGCGTACGGTGGTGTAGAACACTGGGGTGGGTTTGTTGGGCACCTCGGATGGGTGCATGGAATCGTGGGGTGCGTAGAACACTAGGGTGGGCGGGGGGCACCTCGGCTGGGTGCGTGAAATCGTGGGGTGCGTAGAACACTGGGGTGGGCGGGGGGCACCACAGCTGGGTGCGTGAAATCGTGGGGAGCGTAGAACACTGGGGAACCCCACGATTCCACGCACCCATGGGATAGTACGCCATTCATTTTCAATGAGATACGAAGTAATATTATGAGGGCGCACGACATTTTTTCTTCAAAAGAATTATTAAAAAATTTGGACGTGGATCCCTGCTTGCAGCGCAGAAGCAAGCAGGGTTCCACGTCCAAATTTTTAAATAATTCTTTTGAAGAAAAAATGTCGTTCGCCCTCATAATATCACTTCGTATCATCTGCTATGATCATTAAAAGAAATAAGAAAAAAATTAGCCTGATTCTAGCAGGAGCCCTACTTCAGAATATTTACCAAATTCAATATAATGAGAAGAGGCACCGAACTTTTGGAAGGGACGGTACGGGCTCAACATCCTTAAACACCAATCCATCGATTTGCTCGGAACAACGATCGCAATTAATTGAAAATGTAATGAACACTCAGTAGGCTACGATTTTAACGCCAAACAAACATAAACATCCTTTTACAGTATGTCAATAAAAACTTTAGAAGAGTAAGAAATAAACGCCCGGCAATTGAAAGCCAGTTTATAGAAATATTGTACACAAAATTGTTAAAGCTTAAGAGTAATATTGTATTTTCATTTTAAAAAAATATATTACAATTATAACATAAAATTGATATCACCATTATTTAACCGTACAACGTGTGTACCACACAAGTATACTGGGAAAGCTGTGCAAGGACTTGGCGTGCATGGTTGAGGAAAAAGTCACGGGAAGACATAAAATGTTCCCTTCCTACCGCCTACAAAAATGACTTTGTGCCAATATATTATATATATTATTAAATACTTAGTAAGAGAGCGGGAGAGGGAGAGAGAGAGAGAGAGAGAGAGAGAGAGAGAGATCGGAAATATGAAAATGCCAGGCGCCAGGCCTTCCAAAGTCGATGCTGTATTTACGACATACAGCTGCAGCTATGAAAGGAATTTTTGTGCCAAAAAAAATAAATTTCAACAAATCGAGGTCTACATTCCAAAAGATAATGTCAATTTCTGCTTGCACGTGTGTGAGTACGCAGTTCACCCCATCACGAATCTCTCTGATGGCACTTGAGACAGGTCTTGACAAGTCAGGGTTAGGGCATTTCTTATTGGTCGACATTTGTAGCCAATCTCCGAGCGGCAGAAATACTTTTTATGGCTTGGACATTTAAAACAGCTGAGAACGGCGTATTTTCTAGAAAAACTTCCAGGATCTATCATCACAGCCGTCTGGCTTCGACCGCGGATGGACCACTTGAGCACACCTGCAGTTCCCATAAAATGCATCTTCTGACCTCATGTATCCCGACTTGCCTGTTTTGTCTCGTTTTCCTTGGAAATCTATACCAACGCGTTATTAGATAACTCTGGTGTTAAGGTAGTTCTGTAGTTTTGGTCAAATCTTAGGAATTGGCTGAAATCTAAGTATGGTGTAGATATGACCTTCATGGACTGGTGCCCAAAAATTCAATTCGATTCACCGTTTAGTTCATGAGATAAATGCAATTGAATATGGGTATTTTTGTACGCGATCCCTATACCTAACACGTAAACCGATAGGAGTTTGCTCGCATTTCTCGATATAAGTTCTAAACAGATCTTAGGATTTCAAAATAAAAACACACGTGTACGCAGTATTGTTGTGGGATTGATTATTAAGAAATGATAAACTTGACCGTTTAGTTTTGGAGATATCGACTTATGAAAAGTGGTAATTTTATTCGACACCGAACGCGGGCCCAACCATCTGTAACGGAATGGCAACAGTGTACGCTGCAGCCGGTTGGTCGGCGCGTGGTCTGGGAACTCGAAGCGTGTTTTTTTCCCCGAGTTCCAGTAATTATGAGACGGATGTGAGATCAATTCATTCTACAAACTAATTCAATTTGTTCAATTCATGCATGCATTTATGCATGTATGTCTTTGTTACAGTGAATACAATTTAAACTGTCTTCTAAAACTGTAGTCTTCTAAACTGTCTTAAACTAAATGTTGTCTTTGTTACAGTGAATACAATTTAAACTGTCGGCAAGATGTTGTAAATCCACGATCCGACGTCCTTTAGTAGCGAATTTTTGTTGCTGGTCGTTGAGGTTATGGTTATTCTTATCACGTTTAGCCGCAATTGTTTGGCACACGGCTGCCACAGCTTTCAGTCTTTTAGCAAGCGCCTTTTTTCTTGTAAACTTTCCTTTGTATGGCATTTGGGTTGACATTTTCACGTTTTTTTTAAATTTATATAAAATATTTCCCGAAAGGCGGATCGTAGTAACCTCAACGCCATGACTGCAGGAAAGTCGCGCTGTTGCCACGATTACAGCACTGCTCTCTATACGAGTATGCGACCTTTCTATGCATGAAGTGCGAATGTGTGAGTCATATGGAGGGTACAAGCGCTGTCAAAAATTTACCATCAACAGCACCGTATAGGCATTGGATGTTACTATACGCTTCGACCGAAACTTTTGGCTCATACGTGTACCTACAGAACTACCTTAACGTTTTTTTCCAAGATAGAAAAAAAACAGACGAATTTTTTTTTTCCGAATGGAGAACCATTTTTAATTATCTGCTGCACTCAAAACTGGCCACACTTTGAATGAAGCAGTCAGTCGGTTAACATATTGGAAGACTTTCCAACTCATTACTATGGAGAACAACATTGAACAATCAAAACAAATCTTGTACGACCAAGTCGCTGTTTTAATTTCGGTCTACGATTTTGCTGCGTGGGAGCAACGATGCGTCGAATTCATCAAAGGGTTGGAAACGCAAAGCCAAACTAAGCGCCCGCGATTGTTAATTGGACATCAACACTCTTGCTGATAGCCCAAATAGCACATCTGGAAGGATTGAAGAATTCCGTGTGCAGTCATTTTATACGCAGGGGTGCAGGACACGATGATCATGGGTCATTCTGGCGAGAGATTGACACATCCTTCGAGAGCCGAATGTTAACCGGTTTCATAATCAATCGCAATCAGATCGAGCCGCAACAAATTTTCAAAGATGCTTGCGACCTAGTTCTTTAACATGTGCGAAATACTATTCGCAAGCACAATAGCGTTTAAGTTAATACGGTGTTCAATTGTGACTTCGTGAGTGGTGACAAACACCAAAAGTATTAACACACGAAACAGTGAACTATTTAGCACAAGCGATTTGAATGAGTGAACCTACTTTAGCCCTGATCGATAAATTTAAAGAACGTGGTAGTGGCTGGGCTTTACGGAAAATACTTAACTTTACGATAAATGTGAATAAGTATAACCCGATGCGTGCCGGGTGCTCTATATTATTGCCGCGGGAAATAATTATGGCGCGGGGTGGCATAAATGTCAAATCAAACGATCCTACATATTTTGCGTTGGCGATAGTCGCAGCTCTATACCCAGTCGAACGAGACAGTGCCCGTCCATCTTCTTACCCACTTTATTCAGCAGTGCTCAATTTACAGGATATCGAATTCCCAGTGACTCTACATCAAATTAATACATTTGAACTTCAAAACAATCTATCGATCACACGTATACCACCACCGCCAAAAAATACATGATTCCAATACGCGTGACTCAAAATAAGAAGGAAAAGCACATAAATTTGCTGTACATGCAAGATCCTGTGGTCAACAATGTGGAGAATTTCGTATGAATCAAAAACCTTTCGAGGCTCGTGAGCGCACAACTGAGCAAAAGAGATCATAAAAAAATATTCGTCCGATCGGTGTGTAAAGTTACCATAATTTATATATACAGTCGAACCTCGATATAACGAAGATTCGTCTATTCCCTTCCGATAGACATCCGAAACCTTGATACAACGATATAATAATATACATTATGCTTTAATTGCTTATTATTCGTAAAAAATGCTCTAATTAAAACTATTCTTTCTTTTAAAAATATCCCAATATTTATAGTACTAATATATTGTTTAAAGAACATTTTAAGGAACACGATCTCGATATAACGAAGTTTCCGACAGATTCGTTATATCGAGGTTTGACTGTAATTATATATTCGCGACAAATTTAAAAAAATCCCTTTTTGCAGGTGTTTACAATACGTCGGATCCGATGATAAATTGCAATCGCATGAGGTTGATTGTGGAGCGATAAACGATTGTGCGATCCGACTACCGAATGACACCAATAAATGGCTCCAATTCACCAACTTTACCGGAAACGAGCGACATCCTGTCAACGTGTATGCTGATTTGGAGTGTGTTTTGGCAAAGACTGATGGAGAGAACTTAGCGACAGATATGTATCATCAGCACAAAGTATTTAGTGTTAAATACTACGTGTGTTGTTCGTGTGACTAATCGCTTTGTTCATATAATTCCCGTCGCAGTGCTGATTGCATATCATGGCTTGTGGAAGAATTAAAAAATCTAGCACTGCGCATAAAATACATTTCTGCGACAACATCCCAATGATATATTTAACACCGAGCAAGTTTTCGATCAGCAACTGAATGTCATATATGTAAAAAAAACCATTTGCGCAAGATGATGTACGCTTTCGAGATCCTTGCCACCTGACTGGACATTATAGAGGCCCATTCTAATTGCAACTTAAATTACAAACAATCGTTCTTTATTCCAGTAGTTTCACATAATTTATCGGATTATAATGCACATTTTATAATCAAGGAAGTAGCCACAGCGTTTGAAGGAAAAACCGATGTGCTTTCAATAACCAAAGAGAAATACATCTCGTTCACGAAGCATGTTCAAATTACAGACGGTTCAAAACATAAGATTCAATTGCGCTTAATCGATTCTCACAAATTTATCAACACCTGCCTCGAAAAATTAGCATCATTTTTGACCGAGGACAAACTGAAAACTTTACGCATGCAATTTGCAACACTGGCGACAGACGATTTTAATTTGCTGGTGCAAAAAGGGGTCTTTCTGTATGAATATATGGATGACGTGACCAACTTGCAAGACCCTAGCCTACCAGCACGTGACGCATTTTACAGTTCATTGACGGACGACACAATATCCGAGAGTGAGTATGCATATGCTGAGAACATTTGGGGGCGGTTCTCGATTTGAATGCTGGGTGAATAGGGGGAAGTCCCCCAGTGGCGGACACCTAAGCTTTTCGGACAATAAAAAAAAACTGCTTCGAGAAATGTAATTTAAAAAAAAATAATTACGTCAACAAAGTTTAAAACCAAAGTAAATTAACAAAACTGCAACCTCTGCATAAACGAAATTAAAAACGTTATTCAAACTTTGGTACAAAAAATTCCCATCACTGCAAGTGGCACCTAGTACCGGACGGACTTAACTTCGAGCGCTGGACATCTTCAGAACACTGTGCATCAATCGCATATGTGAGTTTTCGAACATTTAGGGATGTCTGCAAATTATTCATAAACCTATTCACGGCAGCTGGCGCACTGCATCCAGGCTTTTTCGTGGTCCTCCAGGCATCCTACGCAAGTAGTTTTTATATTCGATATTCGAGTTGATGGTTGCTTTTTCTTCGCTTTAGCTCCACCTTTTCCTTTGGCCTTTACGCCATTCGTTTTTTTTTTCATTTTCTTCTATCACTGTTTTAAACTTCTTTCCAATTCCATTGTGTTTGCCTTTAACGTTCTTTTTATTCTCTTTTTTTCGAAACCAATTGTGCACGGTGATGAAGTCAAAATTTCACTTCTGTCGGTTTTTCTCTTCTAAACAACTGATCGTTTTCTTGCAGCAGCTGGCAATGGCGACAAATTATGGAGAATCTGCACAACACCTGGAGCGAAGCTAGTCCACGGTTTCATAACAATGTTTTGTGATGTAGAGTGCTTTTCGGAACGTCGTAGCGCAGCGGAGCTTCTCTCAAACTCAGTTAGCAATTTTTTTTGGCCCATTGTCCTGTAAAACAATGAAATTACGTGTTTTATACCAAAACCCCTTGGGAATCCAAGAAAAACTTTAACAAACTTCGAATATTTATGGAACACGACGTATAATAACCATTGACATAAACACTTAACACACAAACTTAGCAGTAACACTCACCTCGATCTTGCCCGACGCAGTGTATTCCCGCCAAACGCAGCAATCAATCGCTCCCACTTTGGCCTCGCGCATCAGTGGCAAATTGCGTCCCGCGATTGTGTATTGCTACGCTCCCCCGCACCCCTTTCATGGGTTTTTTTTTATGGGAACGCGCTGCGACATTGTCATGACAGCACGAGTGTCCGGCACTAGGTGCCGTCCGGCGTTACAGGACTTCCCTCTATAGCGATTTATACTTGAAGACAGATGTTTTGTTATTAGCCGATATTTTCGAAACCTTTTGTGATACATGCATTGAGAGTTATGGCCTGGACCCCGCGTATAACCACCAGGTAAGCGGGAGGAAAAACTGCTCACAACCGTCTGCGATAAAAAACGCTACATCATACACTACCGAAATTTGCAACAGTGTTTACGCCATGGACTTTGCCTCACCAAAATCCATAGAGTATTACAGTTCATGCAATTCCCATGGCTACGTTCGTATATCGAGTTAAATATTCAGTTTCGAATGCTGGCCAAAAACGATTTTGAAGATAATCTATTCAAGTTAATGAATAACGCGGTGTTTGGCAAAACGATGGAGCATGTGCACAATCATGTAGACGTAAAGCTTTTGACAAAATAGGAGGGAAGGTATGGTGCAGAGGCAATGATTGCGAAGTCAAACTTCTACAGCTGAAGCGTTTTTTTCCGAAAACCTCATTGCTATAGAATTCAATCGCAATCTCGAGGTGAAATTTAACAAGCCGATATATGGGGGTATGTGCGAACTCGACATATCCAAAACGTGTTTGTATAAATTTCATCATGAGTACCTCTGTATCGGGATAAATATAAAATCATGTATACCGATACGGGTTGAGAGCGATGACGTGTACATGGATATGAAGCGCAACATTGGAAAATTTGATACGAGTGACTATTCGGCGGACAATAGGTATGGTATACCGCTTGTCAACAAGAAGGTACCAGGGCTTATGAAAGACGAATGTAATGGTGCAATTATGACCGAGTTCATTAGACTTCGGTCGAAAATGTATGCGACATGCGTAGAGGGTAAGAAGGACATTAAAAAAGTTAAAGGTGTCAAGAGTAGCGTTGTGGCTAGGACAATTACGTTTGACAATTATGCTCAGTGCTTGAACGAAGAAATTGAAACGAGTCGAAGTCAATTCGTAGTCGAATAGTGTATTCGATCAAAGTTGCATAAGGTCTACTGAATTCGTGAGACAAAAATTGTTCCAAGTCCTCACGATGACAAACAGTACATCATACCTGGAACCTCTGAAACTATGCCATGGGGGCAGTATCGAATATCATTGTAAAACAAATTATATACATTTTTTGTAAATAGAATTTTGAACGCCTGAAAAATTATGTATAATTTTGTGAAACAGTCATTGAATTTGTAAAAATGGATTTTTGTTTGGAACTAAACGGCTTTTTTTAATCCATGCGTTTGATCCCATTTTTTCCTCATTCTCATACACTTTTGGAGATTGGGCAAAAAAGGGGATTAGAGAAGGAGAAAATGCTGTGGAGTGCCTCGTGCGGCGGAAACGGGGATCGAGCGGTAGAAAGTCATAAAAGTCGAAAAAAATTCGTTCACATCCTCTTTATTGCTGACTACAAATCAGATTTACTTATCCAACTATTGTAGCTTTTGTCGAAACGTAGGCATTTCACAAACATTCGCGATTATCGCGCTTCTTCAATACTGCTTCAATGAGATAGATATCGGGGTGCATGATATTGAGAAGCTCTTGTTCGTAGAAACCACCGGTGATAGGTCACCGGATGCGTTTTTTTCACACCACATATGGTGAATATTTCTGTTATCCAGTTTGGCGTGTATCCCTTTTCGAACACTCTTGAATTTGCTGATTCTCACTATATCACCAATGCTGAATTTCGGTGATGTTTTCACTGGAGGGCGAGGCTTATTGAAAACCTGCTGTAATATTTGCTTGTCATTTTCCACATTGGCATTCCTCGGTTTCATCTTAAGAGGGAATGGTACCTCATCGCGGTCGGTATGGCAGATCGCGATAGTAGATACCCACGGATTTCCGAAACGGCTCTTCAGAATCTCATGAAATTTGACCAGACAATGTCAAATTGATAAACGAACGGCTGTCTTTTCATTAGATTTCTTGAATCGAAGAAAAAAAACGTAGATTGTATTACCATGCTGAACTCGTGATGGAAATGATGAAAAATAAAAAGTTTGGCTGAAGCCACGACTTGGAAAGAAGTAGAGCCGTGTAGCCACGTTGAAAACACGTATTTTGGCACTTCAATCATTTCATTCTTCCGCATAATTCAGGAAATCCGTGGAAAGTTGTAAATAGTAGGTGATTGTTGACGATTCCGAGGAAATCTCGCTCGACATTTGGGAACTGAGTTCCCGTGAATTCCGCCATGGCCGATTGGCGTGCACCGAGAATTTGACAGTTCAAATATGGCGATGTGCGAACTCGCTTAAAAATCTCATTGTTGCTTTTCGAAGCAGCAAAGTGTTAGAAACAAGTTGTGTGATGTATTACGTGCGCCGATATCACTGAAAATATTTGTATCGTGCGATTTATCTGGCGAACCGCGAGCGACGTGGAGGTATGTACTCATTGTGCCCGTTCTTTTTTTCGTAGAATTATTTTTCTTTACTTCTATTGCCTTTACTTCTATTTGTTTTTGTGTGTTTTTACTTATTCTTTTTGTTTGCGATTTTTGTTACCGGTAGCTCTACTCGCGATAAAGTATATGCGAAATCTCACAAATGCATGTGAGGTTAAAATATACTTTCTCGAGAGTACGGTAAGTGAGAAAACTGAGCAATAATTTATGACTTTTTTCAGATTCCGTGTGTCACTTGAGCTTCTGCCACTCAATGACGATAATGGGTAGGAGAAAAGTTCATGCCACCTGCAAAGGACTGCGGAGGAACATGAAAGAACCACCGGTGTCATTATTTGGAGTTCCGTTGAAGCTCAAGGCAACAAAATGTTTCATGTGGAGAACGTTGCAGTATTTCAAGGTAAGTAAAAACTTGCTCACAGTGCAAAGAAGCCTGTAATGGCTCTACATATGCACATAAGGGTATCTGGCTTTTTGCGAAGCAAAATGTGCAGCAGGAGACCAAGCTCTCTGCGAAGCACAGTTTCACCCACAATATAATGTATTTGTGCTTCGCAGCAGGATTTGTGCAAGCGCAGTGCATGAGAAGGTTTAGTTTGTACAAAGCACCGAAGGCAATGTCATCGCAGGTAAACTTATATCGCTTTATTCCTGCGAAGATTTTTCATCCGGTGCACTATGCCTGCTACGATCTCTCAGAAAGATGCCTGCGAAGAACTTGTGTTACTTTGCGAACTGTAGCTTGCGAAGACTTGCATTCATGCACTATGTAATGTACTTGCGCTTCGCAGCAAAATTTTTACAGGCATATTGGAGAGAATGATATGGTTCGCAACGAGACTCAAGATCTTCGTAGGCATCTTCGTGTTGGATTGTCGCAAGCATACTACACCGAAAAGAAAATCTTCGCAGGCATGAAAGGATACAAATGAGCTTGCCAAGATTTTGCATCCGTTGCTCTTTACGAACCACAGTTTCTTGTCCAATGTGCTTGGGAAGATCTTCCACGAAGCTACTCTGGAATCCTTGCACCGGTGACCAGCTTTCTCTTCGCAGCTTGCTCTCTGCGAAGCACTGTTACATACCTTAGGCAATGGACTTATGCTTTACAGCTAGACCTTCATGGGGACATTGCAGAGAGAGCTGTAATTCGCAAACAGCACGGACACAAATTTATTTTTCTATTGTCATTTCCTCATTTTCATTGCTTTCAGGGTTTGATTTTGTAAATTTTATTATTTTACAATTTAAATATGAAAAACATGTAAAAAAATAAAAATGAAGAAATAAAATTACGAAAACAAATTTTCGTTGCGTTCCATCGATGCAAACTTCAAGACCATAAAACCAGCGCACACAAATTACACCAGAAGAACGACCATTGCAGGTACAGATAGGCCTCTGAAGATAAAAAAAGGGTCTTTCAAATGGTTTTGGACAATCGTGCGAAATGGAATATTAAATAAATATACAATATGGATAATTAAATCGTGTGAAAGGTGGAGGGTGGGAGTTGCATGAAATTTACTCGTATTGTAACTAGAAAATAAAAGGCCTACTATTTAATTTGCATTATTAATTATTAAAAGTCGTTTTCAGTTCATCCAGAAATGGTTTTTCCTGAAATAAAGGAAGGATAACAATTTTCTAAAAGGAAAAGAGTAAGACTGAATGACGATAGGAGGTGGTGGTGGCGCAAGAAAGTCGACTGCACGAACGGGTAAATAAAAATTACAAAGTATTAAAAAAAAATCTACAGACATTTCACAAAGTGAAATGGCATTGAAAATGTCATCCGTCCATCCATTCATTCATTTATTCATTTATTTATTTATTTATTCATTCATACATGCATCCATCTCTCTCTCTCTCTCTCTCTCTCTCTCTCTCTCTCTCTCTCCTCCCCCCCTCTTTCTGCCTCTCTATCTCTGTCTCTATTCCACTGGAATACATAGATACAAGTTCGTGTGGTCGTGTATTACCGTTGGTACTGTTGATAAACGCTGGGCTACAGGCCCAAAACACATGCTCAGGTTGAAGATGTTGCTTCAGGCTGTGTATCAGCAGCGAACACTTGCTGAGAGATACAAAAATCTTTGCCTACCGATCGTAAATGTGGTAGAAAAAAAAGCTCATTATTTAAATGACTGATTGCAAATATTGTCACTGCATTTTACAGCGAGTCGCCAGCGAACACTCACGGGGTGTCATGATTTACCTCAATATATGGCGACGGGCTCCATTCGAGAAGAAAATGCCATAAATTATTTAGATGATTGAATCTGTAGTATAAAACTAGATGGAACGAGAGCGCTAATATCTTCATATAAGCGCTGTCGTTCGCTGTGCGTCACCAGCAAAGACTTGCTGAGCGGTGCGAAGTTCTTCGCACCCACCGATCACAAATGTGGTCAAGATAAAAGATCATTATTTAAGTGATTGATTGCAAATATTTTCACTGCATTTTACAGCGAGCCGCCAGCGAACACTCACGGTGTGTCATGATTTACCTTGATACTTGGCGACGGGCTCCATTCGAAAAGAAAATGCCATCAATTATTTAGATGATTGAATCCGTAGTATAAAACTAGATGGAACGAGAGCGCTAATATCTTCATATGAGCGCAGTCGTTCGCAGTGCGTCACCAGCAAAGACTTGCTGAGTGGTGCGAAGTTCTTCGCACCTACCGATCATAAGCGTGGTCGAGATGAAAGTCCATTATTTAAATAATTGATTGCAAATGTTGTCACTGCATTTTACAGCGAGCCGCCAGCAAACACGGTGCGTATGTCATGATTTACCTCAATATTTGGCGATGGGCTTCATTTGAGAAGAAAATGCCATCAATTATTTAGATGATTGAATCTGTAGTATAAAACTAGATGGAACGAGAGCGCTAATATCTTCATATGAGTGTTGTCGTTCGCAGTGCGTCACCAGCAAAGACTCGCTGAGCGGTGCGAAATTCATCGCACCTACCGATCACAAATGTGGTCGAGAAAAAAGTCCATTGTTTAAATAATTGATAGCAAATATTATCACTGCATTTCACAGCGAGCCGCCAGCGAACATTCACGGTGTGTCATGATTTACCTCAATATTTGGCGACGGGCTCCATTCGAGAAGAAAATGCCATCAATTATTTAGATGATTGAATCGGTAGTATAAAACTAGATGGAACGAGAGCGCTCATATCGTCATATGAGCGCTGTCGTTCGCAGTGCGTTACCAGCAAAGACTTGCTAGCGGTGCGAAGCTCTTCGCACCTACCGGTCACAAGCGTGGTCGAGAAAAGAGTTTATTGTTTAAATGATTGATTGCAAATATCGTCACTGCATTTTTCTGCCAGCCGCCGGCGAACACTCACGGTGTGTCATGATTTATGTCAATATTTGACGACGCGCTATACGCGAAAAGAAAATGCAATTAATTATTTAGATAATTGAATGTGTAATGTAAAACTAGATCGAACGGAAGCGCTAATATCTTCATATGAGCACTGTCGTTCGCAGCGCGTCACCAGCAAAGTCTTGCTGAGCGGTGCGAAGCTCTTCGCACCTACCGATCACAAGCGTGGTCGAGAAAAGAGTTTATTGTTTATATGGTTGATTGCAAATTTCGTCACTGCATTTTTCTGCCTGCCGTCGGCGAACACTCACGGTGTGTCATGATTTATGTCAATATTTGGCGACGCGCTATACTCGAGAAGAAAATGCAATCAATTATTTAGATAATTGAATGTGTAATTTAAAACTAGATCGAACGGAAGCGCTAATATCTTCATATGAGCGCTGTCGTTCGCAGCGCGTCACCAGCAAAGTCTTGCTGAGCGGTGCGAAGCTCTTCGCACCTACCGATCACAAGCGTGGTCGAGAAAAGAGTTCATTGTTTATATGGTTGATTGCAAATTTCGTCACTGCATTTTTCTGCCTGCCGTCGGCGAACACTCACGGTGTGTCATGATTTATGTCAATATTTGGCGACGCGCTATACTCGAGAAGAAAATGCAATCAATTATTTAGATAATTGAATGTGTAATGTAAAACTAGATCGAACGGAAGCGCTAATATCTTCATATGAGCGCTGTCGTTCGCAGCGCGTCACCAGCAAAGTCTTGCTGAGCGGTGTGAAGCTCTTCGCACCTACCGATCACAAGCGTGGTCGAGAAAAGAGTTTATTGTTTATATGGTTGATTGCAAATTTCGTCACTGCATTTTTCTGCCTGCCGTCGGCGAACACTCACGGTGTGTCATGATTTATGTCAATATTTGGCGACGCGCTATACTCGAGAAGAAAATGCAATCAATTATTTAGATAATTGAATGTGTAATGTAAAACTAGATCGAACGGAAGCGCTAATATCTTCATATGAGCGCTGTCGTTCGCAGCGGGTTACCAGCAAAGACTTGCTGAGCGGTGCGAAACTCTTCGCACCTACCGATCACAAGCGTGGTCGAGATCAACTGCAAAAACAATTGTTTAAATAATTATTTTTGCGAAATGTTTACTACACCATTGTTTTTTATAGCTCGTAAGCAGCAATATTTATTTACTGAGAGGTACAGAATGTACCGTATCTACCGATAATACCCGTGATCGAGAATAAATGCAAAAATAATTGTTTAAACAATTATTTTTATGTGTTTTTTTCCGTTGTTTTTTGTAGCGCGTAAGCAGCAATCATATTTGCTGAGAGGTACAGAAAGTACCGTATTCACCTATCATATCTGTGTTCGAGAATAAATGCAAAAATAATTGTTTAAATAATTATTTTTGCGAAATTTTTGCACCGTTGTTTTCGCAGCGCGTAAGCAGCAATGTATATTTGCTGAGAGGTACAGAAAGTACCGTACCTACCGATCATACCTATGATTGAGAATAAATGCAAAAATAATTGTTTAAATGATTATTTTTGCGAAATGTTTACACCGTTGTTTTTTGCAGCGCGTAAGCAGCAATTGATATTTGCTGAGAGGTACAGAAAGTACCGTATCTACCGATCATACCTGAGATCGAGAATAAATGCAAAAAATACTTTTTTCAACAATTATTTTTACGTAATTTTTACCGTGGTTTTTCGCAGTGCGTAAGCAGCAATCATCTTTGCTGAGAGGTATAGAAAATACCGTATACCTACCGATCATACCCGTGATCGAGAATAAATGTAAAAATAATTGTTTAAATTATTATTTTTGCGAAATTTTTACACAGTCGTTTTTTACAGCGCGTAAGCAGCAATCTATATTTGTTGAGAGGTACAGAAAGTACCGTAACTACCGATCATACCCGAGATCGAGAATAAATGCAAAAATAATTATTCGAATAATTATTTTTGCGTAATTTTTACACCGTTGTTTTTGGCAGCGTGTAAGCAGCAATCATATTTGCTGAGAGGTTTAGAAAGTACCGTATCTACCGATCATACCCGTGATTCAGAGTAAATTCTAAAATAATTGTTTAAATAATTATTTTTCCGAAATTTTTGCACCGTTGTTTTCGCAGCGCGTAAGCAGCAATCTATATTTGCTGAGAGGTACAGAAAGTACGGTATCTACCGATCGTACCCGAGATCGAGAATAAATGCAAAAATATTTTTTGTAACAATTATTTTTCCGTAATTTTTACCGATTTTTTTTGCAACGCGTAAGCAGCAATCATATTTTCTGAGAGGTATAGAAAGTACCGCATCTACTGATCATTCCCGTGATCGAGAATAAATGCAAAAATAATTGGTTAAATGTTTATTTTTGCGAAATTTTTACCCCGTTGTTTTTTGCAGCGCGTAAGCAGCAATCTATATTTTCTGAGAGGTACAGAGAGTACCGTATCTACCGATCATACCCGAAATCGATAATTAATGCAAAAATATTGTTTTTAACAATTATTTTTGCGTAATTTTTACCGGTTTTTTTGCAGCGCGTAAGCAGCAATCTATATTTGCTGAGAGGTACAGAAAGTACCGTATCTACCGATCATACCCGAGATCGAGAATAAATGCAAAAATATATTTTTTAAAAATTACTTTTGCGTAATTTTTACCGTTGTTTTCGCAGCGCGTAAGCAGCAATGTATATTTGCTGAGAGATACAGAAAGTACCGTATCTACCGATCATACCCATGATCGAGAATAAATGCAAAAATAATTGTTTAAATGATTATTTTTGCGAAATGTTTACACCGTTGTGTTTTGCAGCGCGTAAGCAGCAATCTATATTTGCTAAGACGCACAGAAAGTACCGTATCTACCGACCATATCTGTGGGCGAGAATAAATGCAAAAATAATTATTTAAATAATTATTTTTGCGTAATTTTTACACCGTTGTTTTTCGCAGCGCGTAAGCAGCAATCATATCTGCTGAGAGGTACAGAAAGTACCGCACATTTGTTAATGTGTCAATTGTTAAAAATAATTAACTCTTAACAATTATCTCGCTGCAGAACAGCGCGAGCCGCCAGCAAGAACTCTTGCTGCGAAATTGAGATTCTCGATGATCTCGAATTTCGTGCGTAGTCGGCGTTGACGAAGAAAACAAAATTCTTTGTCCACACCGACCGTGGGTCAGCGTGTGGGTATATACGTGTATATCCCCACACGAAGTGTGTACTCCCTGCGAAGGGACAGCATGCGGGAAGACAACAATCTTCAACCGCGTGCGCCCGACGTGACGAACGCACACAGACACCCGCGCACACACACGTTGCGTCGAAGCATACATTGTTATGCCTCGACGCAAGGAGGCCCGAGGCCCCGTCGCAGCGTGCGTTCGGAACGAACACGCGTTCGGGGTGAACGCGCGCTGTGACATCTAGCGGTAGGGAGCAGCAGTAGCTCGTGCCAGCGCTGCCCTACCGACTCGAGCCGGGGCTGCGACGAACGTTTGCTTGGGTATCATTCCCTCTTAATAGTGCGGTGTACAGAATCATTCTACTTGGCTACTAGGTTATCAAGAATATCGATCAACGTATCATTACCAGGAAGACTAAATTGCATCCACACCTTGTTCTTCAATGTATGATTGAGACGCTCGCAAATGGATGCTTCAAGTTTCTATACGTTGAATACATGTGAACATTATACTTTTTCATTAGGGATTTACAGTCACAATTGTAAAATTCTGTTCCCTGATCAACGTGTAAGTTCTGCGGTATGCGTTCCTTAACAAGTATTGACCTCATTGCGGCTGCAGCATCTTTACCATTCTTACTCAGCATTGGTACGGCCCAGGTGAATTTTAAGAAAGTATCGATAACAGTGAGGAGAAATTTGTGTTTGGAGTTTTGACGCGCGTATAATGACATCGACGAGATCAGCTTACCAGGTGTCGTCCTAACCACGGATGTCCACATGTCGACGCGGATAGTTTCGCCGAGAAGGTTTAAGTAGCTCCAGAACGAGAGCGTTTTTTTTCTCGTTCATTTTCCAGTCTACTAAATCGCGTATACAGTGCAGCAATGGTCCGTGAATTACGAATCACCAAATTTTGTAATGTTTTGACATCGACCTCGAGTGTCTTTGCAATGTTTCTTATCGTAGCTTTAAGTCCATTAACCAACAACTGATTACTCTCATTCATTTATTTGCGTATGTTCTAAATGATAGTTCGGGATCTTTTCTGTAAAGGACTTACAAGGAAAGGTCGCGAGGTGTCCCCCTCCGATTTCGATGAAATTTGGCATGTTTGTAGAACAGATAAAAATAGGCGGTACGTATTTTTTTATATCTGGGGAACCCAATATTTAAGGGGGCGAAACACACCCTTGAAAATAGGGATGATTTTCGTTTTTCGTCGATAACTCTTTAACGATACGAGATATGAACAAATTTTAAATGGCAACAACGTTTATTTTTCCGTATGCTATACATTGGAAATGAGAACGATGCAGATAACAACAAATTTCATATTGTTTATTGCAAAAATGCGATTTTTTCATACCTGTATCCGAGAATTTTTAACCGATTGGATGTAAATGTGCATACATATATGGCTGAACAAGGAGGGGCTACGGATTTTTTGGTTCTCCGATATCTCTTAATTAAGGGGTTGAAACTGTCCTTTAATTTTTTTAGACAAAAGGATCAAATAATCAGCTAACCTTTTGCCATTCCCAGTTAAATCCACGTCAATGTAAGTTTGTTTTATGATGCGATTGCATATTCGTAAATTCCACTCCCTGCCCCCTCCACCCAACCGTCCCCCTCTCGAAAGGTGAACGTTCAACATTTCTTACGGTGCGGTATGGACGAAGATTTGTAGAAATAAAAATGGGTTACAATGAAAGTTAAATCAGTAAAAGTAGTCGAAACAAATTTTCTCGATTTGGCGGAAAGCCTTCGTAAGGGGTCAACGCACCGTTAAAAACTTTGTTCTTTCCATTACTTTTGAACGCGCCGAGATACAAAAAAAAAGTTGGAAGGGAAGAAATGTTGTATTTCTCGACTACTAGCCGTTTATGATTATAATGGCGAATACAACAACAAATGTTAATTGTTAATTGCAATAATTCGTCACTAACTAATGAAACTCACTCTTCCGTTTTCCGCTGTTACGGGCACAGAAATGGTCACAGGTAAGACTATTGCAATTATCGATCAACTTTGGGCTTCAGAAAGCGACTGAATTACAATTGTATATTGAAAAAAAAATCTACTCCTCTCACCGTATCGGGAACACTATCTGCAGAGATTACAGCGTCTTTGGGTTTCCGCTGCAACTCGTAAATGAAGTGATGCGAAACATTTTAATCAGCTTAAAACGCTGCATCTTGTTTGCAAATGCCAAACCAATGATCGAAAGTAATACCTGGGTTAAAGAGAGACTACGGTGCAAAGAGCGGCTACCCTGAGATAACCTTGAGATCACCTTATTATGGTTCGATAAAACGTTTAATAAGAGCACGTGTTGTTATCATTTTTGCTACACGAATGTACAGTGCCTTCAGTTAATGCCTGGACCTGTTGTATGAGAGCTAACTTCAAAGAGCGGAAACATTACCGTTCTGTGAAGTTAACGTCATCGGTAGATTTTCAAACGAATTTCAGACTGATGTGTCACGAGTCATTTCTAACCCGTGAGGCGATACAGCCTCGTGAAAAAATGACAGGGCTTATGCGTCGCAACTGCACCGTGCATGCAGTCATGCAAAATCTCGAAAGGATGAAAGATATGAATGCTAAATTGGAAAAAGGATATACGGAACCCGTTGCAGAAGAAATATAAAACATTAATTCAATGAGTAATAACATCCGGAGCAACAATAATGAAGCACAGAATGCTGGAGAATAAATAAAGAAAAAGCCGACACGGAATATTCTGTTTCTGTATACGATATTTTTGGAGTCAGTGCCGAAGAAATAGAAATACAAACTAAAAAATAACACTCGGTGCTTCTGAACATGGATTACCGATAAATTACAGACATCTGGTTTCGTGTTTATATCTTATTTGTTAACCACCAACATAAAAGAGATTCCACGATAAAATACATTTTGTATTGGCTTTCAATATATTTAGTTTTATCGACAGAGATGGGCTCGCGGTCGGTGTGCGGGCTCAACGGTCACTGGAGTTTAGCAGCATTGGAGGCTGTCAATACTTGGAGCGGTGACCGCTTGCCCGTGCACTGGTTTGCGCGTCAACCTCTGAGTAGGAGGCAGTTTGTCTGAGTTTCTGATGGTACAACTGAAACTCAGCCAAATATGGCCGCCCGTATCGGCCCAGGTTTTCCGCAGTTTCCCTGGGCCCTCGTGCAAATGCGATACAGTAGTGCATTAGGAAAGAGTGGCTGCGGCCACTCTTTCCTAATTCCTACTATCCTACTATCCGTTCCTGGAAGGATTGTGAATGTCGAAAGGAATGGAAGGAATAAATGAGGGGATGGTAAAAGGGGAAGGACCCCGTAGCTCTGAGGAATATATATATATATATATATATATATATATTCCTCAGAGGTACGTGTATATATATATATATATATATATACACATTCTAACGTTGCGTTACCATATAGAGACTATCCGAGAAAGGTGAGGTAAGTGGGCTGGCGTAGCTCAGTTGGTCAGAGCAGTCGACCGGAAATCGAAAGGTCCCGGGTTCGAATCCCGGCCCAGAAGTGCACCGCATTTTTTTCGGATAGTTCTCCTGAGTTTTTTTCGGGGGATTACAAATGGCGCCCAACGTGAGGCCCACGGCCGAATCAAGGATATACGGAACCAGAATTGTTCTTGATTGCCGTGAAAAAAAAGAATCCCCTCCCTGAGATAAGAGTCTCATTGAGCTAGCCCCCTCCCTTCCCCTCAGGCCAGGACGATCTGTAGTACCCCTTCCACCTTTCCGTCCCTCAGACAATCCCGGCGTCTGTCGTAGTTCCCGTTGCGTTGAGATTAGTTTGGGCAAAAATTTCGAGTCGACCCTCCAGAGCCGGATCGACTCTGGCAGGGGGGTTTGTAACGTTGCGTTACCATATAGAGACTATCCGAGAAAGGTGTGGTAAGCGGGCTGGTGTAGCGCAGTTGGTCAGAGCAGTCGACCGGCAATCGAAAGGTCCCGGGTTCGAATCCCGGCCCAGAAGCGCACCCCATTTTTTTCGGATAGTTCTCCTGAGTTTTTTTCGGGGTATTACAATATATATATATATGTATTTAGTTTTTACTCTCTATTGCCGTTGAAAATATTCTCTTCTAGCGGATTTCCCAGTGCATGCGATTTAGAACGAACGTAACATGTATTTGCTGAAAAATATATATTGTGACGTTTAATTTTTTCAAATTCTAAGAAAAACTTCTTCTGGAAATCTTTTGGATATCACGACGAATGCAAGGTAACAGAAGATTTCTTCAAATCATGTTTCGGCTCGCATTACCGAAGTGATGGCGCAAAGAATTAGATTCGTGTCTAGTAATTAATTAAACAACGATACACGTTTGAGTTTTCCGCTTTACGTAAAAAGCCTCAAAGTTTGCAGGAAAAGTGTCGTATCTCCTGTCAATCTCTGTTTTGATACAAGTTTTTTACAGGTGGGAATTAATCCAAGTGCGAGTGCAAGTAGTTCTTGTGTGGAATAAATCCTAGAACCCGAAAACACTGCCTAACGCATTCGATTCATATCTTTCCGCAGGCTAGTGCAACGGTAGCGGTTGAAAAACGCATTGAGCATTGAAGAGTGTATGTTTTTTCCAAATTGTGGAAAGGAAAATAATCCAACCTCTGGCAACATGATTTTAATAAACGAACGTGAAACATTATTTAAACAAATCGTTTCGCACATTGGATTCGTCTCGATACTAAAAAAAACATCTTCGAATTTTTCAAAGTTAAAAAAATCAAACCGACTTTTACATCGGGAAACGAATCCGAGTCCGCATACAAGTGTTTTTGTTGTGGAATAATCCCTACAAACTGAGAATGCCGCGCCGAACATCGGATTCGTTCGCGTTCATAGTCCACAGCAGCAGTCGTAGTCCTCAATGGCTATTGTCGTGCCAAGGCTGATACATTTTAAAAAACCACCCACTGGGAACGAATCCGAACGATCTCGAGGTTATTTCGATAATGAAACACAATACAGAATTTGATTGGGTCGTTCTACATTTTGAATTCGTCTCGATCCGATTTAAAAAAAACGGCTGAAACAGGCGTATTTATCATCGTCGAATCTCATGTGAATTTCTCTTCGAATCGACGACTTTTAGATCGGGAAACGAATCCGAGTCTGCATTCAAGTGTTTCTGTTGTGGAATAATCCCTACAAACTGAGAACACCACGCCGACCATCGGATTCGTTCATGTTCATAGTCCACAGCAGCAGGAGCAGTCCTCCCTGCGTAGAAATTTTGATGGGGCCCAAATCACGGCCCGTTCAGGTTACCTGACTGCCCTGGTAGGGCACTAACAAGGCAGGCTGAAAGGGCCCTATCAGGAAATGTAACGTTGTGTCACATATGGGCCTGACCTGATTGCTTGATCAGGCCCCTATCAGGTTGCCTGATCAGAAAGAAATGCATAGAATATGTCAAAAATCCAAAATGGAATGAATCACGTAATTTAGAATCCCACTACAATGATTTTGTATCATAACTCGTCATTCACTGGACTGCTGAAATGTTTTTGTTCGAAGAAAATATTTCGCCTATATGGGAACCGAACCTCGTACCAAACTACCCAAAGCTACGCACGCTGCCCCTATGCTACCGAGTGCTTGTAACATCTTGGTCCCAGATTATTTGTTGTATCACATAAAGTATATCAATTAGTTGATATCATTGTGACAATTAAAGAGGTTTATCGAATAACATGCTATAGATTTTTGAAACTTAAGACGGAATGGTACCCCATCGCGGTTGGTATGGTAGAACAATTATAGATACCCAAAAATCTTTGAAACCGCTCTTCAGATCCCGTCGAAATTTTGCCAAACGACGTCAAATAGATAGACGAACAGCTGTCTGCCCCTCAAATTTTCTGAATTTGAGGGAAAAAAGTAGATTGACTTATGATAAGACAATTTACATTTTTTTCTCAAATTCAGAAAATTTGAGGCGCAGACAGCTGTTCGTCTATCTATTTGACGTCGTTTGGCAAAGTTTCGACGGGATCTGAAGAGCCGTTTCAGAGATTTTTGGGTATCTATAATTGTTCTGCCATACCGACCGCGATGAGGTGTCATTCCGTCTCAACACTATATATATATATATATATATATATATATATATATATATATATATATATATATATATAATTCCTCTCTCTCTCTCTCTCTCTCTCTCTCTCTCTTCGCCTTACAAAGCTGCCGAAATCTTCTAACACGCATCCGAGTTGTATAACATTTTTTGTCGTGACAGTCCATAGCACCTTTTTTTCAAATAGAATTCAGGAATGCATCGAAACTCCGAAGCTACGATACTGTAGAATCGAAGTTTCCTTGTGGAAAATAAGAGGTTATGTGCATCTATCGACTGCTGAGGCAGTCATAGGGTAAGCCTATTTATGGCCTCATCAGGAAAAGCCATAGTAAGGCCCTATCATGGAAAGCCTTAGTAGGGCCTATCGGGGCAAGCCTTGGTAGGGCCCTATCGGGGAAAGCCTTAGTAGGATCTTATCAGGGACGGCCTTAGTAGGGCCATTTTAGTATAGCCTGATTTAGGGCCCAAATACTTCCGGCCCGGTCGGGGCTGGATCAGGATGTCCGTAATAGGTGTTACCTGTATTATACCCCTATAGGGGCCTGATCCTGGTCAGGCTAACCCTAAGAAGTTTCTACTCGAGTCAATGGCTATTTTCGTGCCGAGGGTGATACATTTTAAAAAATCACCCACTGGGAACGAATCCGGACGATCTCGAGGTTATTTCGATAATGAAACACAAAACAGAATTTGAATGGACCGTTTTTTCATTTTGAATTCGTCTTAATCCGTTAAAAGCTCGGCTGAAACAGGCGTATTTATCAACGTCGAATCTCATGTGAATTTCTCTGCGAGTCGACGACTTTTACATCGGGAAACGAATCCGAGTCCGCAGGCAAGTGTTTCGGTTGTGGAATAATCCCTAAAAACTGAGAACGCCGCGCTGACCATCGGATTCGTTCATGTTCATAGTCCACAGCAGCAGTAGTAGTCCTCAATGGCTATTTTCGTGTTGAGGGTGATAGATTTTTAAAAAATCACCCACTGGGAACGAATCCGAACGATCTCGAGGTTATTTCGATAATGAAACAAAAAACAGAATTTGAATGGACCGATTTTCATTTTGGATTCGTCTCGAACCGATTAAAAAAACGTTTGAAACAGGCGTATTTATCAACATCGAATCTCATGTGATATTCTCTTCGAGTCGACGACTTTTACATCGGGAAACGAATCCGAGTCCGCATACAAGTGTTTCTATTGTGAAGGAATCCTCCGTCTCTGGCTTCTTTCAAGACTACATTTTATCCATATTTGGTTGATGGTAAAGTCAGCGCGTTTGCGGTTTAGTGAAGTCGATCTATTTATCTCACTATCAGCCACATTTGCAATGGTTATTCGCACGTATTTTCAAGGCTGCTTGGTAAAGGTTGGTTGTATGGGAGAGCACCTATGATTTTTGAGAGAATATTTTTTCGTTTTATCTTCTCTCAGTGGATAGCACCAAAAAATCCATTATTTTTAAGGCTGCCGTATTTTTTATGTTTAGTTTTTATCTTCTACGCAATATCGTTTCATTTCTTTTGTATCTTCTTATTTATTATTGAACCAACGTTATTATTATTATGATTTTATTATAAATATTCTTTTAATTTCTACGGTATGCGATTCTGGATTGTAGTCAAACATTCTCATTGGTGGTGGTGACATTCACATTTACATTTTTTCACCGAAACTTTATTTATAAGGCCTTTGCGTTGTTACGTTTAGTTTCACCCTTAGTGTTATATAGAATCTTTATGTTTTGGATTTATATAGAGTCTTTTTATTTCTTTGTATCTTTTGAAGGATTACGAACGACAATTTGTTACTGTTATGATGATTTTGATTTATAGATTCTGTTCTTTTCACTGTATGATTTTCTGTATTATTCTGTAGCAGTTTTCTTCATCTTTATTTTTATTGTATCTTCGTCTGTACGATTTTTCGATTCATCTGCTCAGTCAAATTAGCCCGATAGTATTCTAGGGCATAATAAATACCATCAATCAATCTCTCTCTCTCTCACTCTCTCTCTGTCTCTCTCTCTCTCTCTCTCTCTCTCTCTCTCTCTCTCTCTCTCTCTCTCTCTCGCCCTCTCTCTTTCTGCCTGTGAGTATCTCTGCGCGCGTTCTTTTCGGCTTCGTCTTATCTTAAGAATTTCTCCTGCTGCCACGTGCCTACGGGCGTTTTTGTTGCAGGACTTGCAAAGCTCAATTATTGCTCTCATCTGGTTCAACTGCATGTGCATTGGGCTTCTTACGTCCCATCAATCTGGTTGGAAAGTTTCAATTTTTCCATTTCGTTGCCATGGTTCTACTCGTCGTTCCACGTTAGGCTTGGCTTTGCCCCTACCTTTGTCAACAACGCAGACTGACGACTCGCTGTGAAACGCGCGCGCATACACACCGCGCTCCTCTGACTTCGAGCCACCGTTGATTGCGTGAATCATCGTAGCTCTGACACATCGATAATTTATCGACCGTTCCTCGTCGAGTGTCTCGATGGATAAGCCGTGTTCCAAGTGCGGCGAGATCATCGCTGGTGCACTTAAGGGACAACACCACTGTGACGGCTTCAAAAAATCGATTTCTTGAAAACCATCTAGAAAAATCTAGACTATACATTTAAGATTAAGATGCCGTTGGACCCAGGTCGAAAAAATAATTATTTTCGGAGATATTGAATATTTTGTGGAGCGGTGCAGCGCTCCGTGACGCTCGGGGTCCCGCGCAGCTGCGCGCCTCAGGGTCGGCAGGTATACCGGGCCTTTCCTAGGTCCTGCGGGTCTTTCCCATGTATTCTTTTGTCTCCCTTCACAAAAACCGGCTATTGCTATAAATATAGTTTCGAAAAAAGCCATAGGTGGCGATAATTGAAACATTTTCAAGGCAGGTATAGGGATAGCGTCATAGCGTCAGTTTGCGAATAGAAGCGACGCTACTCGTGTCTAAACGCTCCGAATCGTTTCGTTTATAAATATCGAACGCTCAGAATTATTCTTTGCACATCGAAATGGATAATCCGAAAGTGTACGCGGGGAAAAAGGGAACAAAACGGAGCTATGTGACGAGGAGTCGAACGAAAATTTCGAATCGAAAACCTCCGAACCGCTATAGCTCCGAAAATAGTTCTGCAGAGTATGTGAGCACGTCGGCGAAAAAGTTAAAATCGTCGGACGATTTAGAGGTCGGTGTTACTAACGATTTCGGTTATCGTATAGTACACCTCGTCAATGCATTGAACATTAGATCGACGTTAGTGAAGTGCAAAGTGTGTGATCGCGATATAAAGTTTACTGAAAAAAGTTTGCGCGGACTCGGATTCGAAATCGAGGTCGATTGCGGCCATTGTGAAAAAGTGCAAATCAATTCGTGTCCTATGATTGACAATGCATACGAAATAAATCGTCGGATCGTATTCAGTATGCGTCTTCTTGGCGTCGGTTTGAATGGCCTGATGAAGTTTTGTGCATTTATGGACCTACCGCGCCCCATATTTCAGTCTTTCTACGATCGAATCTTAAATTCGATTTCGATTGCCACTAAAGCTGTGAGCACAGTGAGCAAACAAAAGGCTGCACTTGAGAAGGAGACAATTTCGTTGGAAAATGGGGTGGAGGACGGAATTATCGTTTCAGGCGACGGATCGTGGTGTAAGCGCGGTTTCAGCTCGCTTTTCGGCATAACATCGCTAATCGGCTGGTACACTAAAAAAGTGATCGACGTTATGGTGAAATCGAAATATTGCAAAGCTTGCGAGCATTGGGAAAAAAAAAGAAAGCACCGCGGATTATTGGGAATGGAAAAGTACCCACGACGATAAGTGCCAGGCGAACCATAGCGGCTCCTCCGGAAAAATGGAAGTCGACTCAGCTGTCGAAATGTTTCAACGGTCTGAAGAGCTCTATGGCATAAAATATAAATATTATATTGGTGACGGCGATTCTAAAAGGTTTCTGGGCATATCGAATAGCGATCCATACGACGGTTTCGAGATAAAAAAAAAAGAGTGCATCGATCATGTCCAAAAACGTATGGGGACGCGCCTCCGCGAAATCGTGAAAAAACAAAAAGGATTATCTGGCAGAGGAAAGCTCACCGGAAAATTGATTGACGAGTTGAGCACATATTACGGCTTGGCTATTCGGAGGAACAGCGATGATGTTGAATAAATGAGGAAGGCAATTTGGGCAACTATCAAACATAAAATATCCACAGATAGTGAGCCACAACATGACGATTGCCCAGAGGGAGCCGAGTCGTGGTGTTCGTGGCAGCGAGCGGTCGCAAGCGGTAATATTTCTGAATATCGCCATAAGCCGCCTCTTCCTGAGGAAGTATTGGAGGCAATTACGCCAGTCTTCGAACATTTCAGCAGAGACGATTTGCTGCAGCGTTGTTTGGGCGGCTTCACGCAAAACAACAACGAAAGCTACAACAAATCAGTTTGGCCAATAGCCCCCAAGTGTCAGTCCGGGAGTAAAAAAGTCGTCGATATTGCAGCTGATATCGCGGTATTATTATTCAATGATGGCCGGAGAAGCCTCATGAAAGTTTTGGAGACGTTGGGGATAACTATCGCCTCAAAGTGTTTCAATTTTTGCGTTGAAACCGACGCAGCGCGAATCGAGCTGGCGGAGCGCTCGCTCACAGACGCTGCAAAAGAGGCAAGAAGAGCCTCTACAGGTTCGAGAAAAGATGCTAGGGATAATGAGTTGCTTCTTGAAGGCCAGCTATATGGTGCCGGCATCGCTGATTAAAGGTAAAACATTTTTTTTTCCAATTTATCGCATAAATTAACAAACCCAAAACTTTGAACGCGTTTTTCTCAATACCACTTTTTTGAGGGCGGCACGCAGCAGAACTCGAGCAATTTCTATCCGATCGACTTCAAATTTGGACTGCATCAATAAAACTAGATTATCTAAAGAAGTACATTGGATTTCCTTCGATATCTCAATAATAAAAAAGTTATAGCCTATTTTCGACGAGAAATTTTGCTCGAAAATCGTCCTTTAATTTCAAAAGCGTGCCTATTTTTTAAAAATCAATATTTTTTCAAATCCCTGTGTACTTCTCTTCAAAATATCATATTATTAACGAAAACACTCGGTATTTTGTTCAGATCGACTTTGAAGAGAGTTTTGCTGCATGCCGCGAACCACTGCAGAGGCAACAGTACCTGACGCGGGAGCTTCCCCAGCGTCACCATGGGGCGTGAAAAATTTGAAAATTTTTTTATGCATCTTCAATAAACAACGAACAAAACAAATTTTTTTTTTCGAATATCTCTTTTTTTCCCACAAAAAAAAATTCTTGAAAAATGGCAAAAAAACAGGGGGTCACAGTGGTGTTCTGCCTTAATAAGTACTGCTTAGCAAAGTACATCCCTAGAGGAGAGGAAACGCTGATAACACGGAACGTTAAGAAGCAAATAAAATAAGCATTGGGAACAGGTTATAGCGAAAGCGAGGGTTTTAGTTCTTAAGCAAGAAAATATTAGAAAATTCAGGGACCTTCTCGTTATTACTGGTTCTCCGATCAGGAAAGCGAGAAGGCAAATAAAAAAGTAAAGAAAGATTACAATAGGGAACCTCTCGTGACTATTGGTCCACGGACACGGGACACGAGAGAAATATCAAATGGAAAAATAAAAAGAATATTGATGAATTAGAGTAAAGACTTCTCGTGAATGCTGGTCCCAAGATAAAGGAAAATGAGAAGTATAAAAAGAATTAAAAAATAGCACAGAAAGGCGAATTCATTTATAGAAAAGCGAAAAGACGAAGAATTGTATCACGAGAACACAAAGGGCGAAGAGGTATTGCAAATTTGCGAGCGTCACGACACTCATACAAAAACACAACACACATACATACGGGCACACATATGCCGACACCACGTAATCATTGGTGGACACTGAACGCAGCGAGCCAGCGCGTCACGATCCACCGCGTCGCGATCAATAGAGCAAGAGGGGGAACGATTTTCGACGCATGATAATCAATACGGATCGTACCCGGAAGTGTTTACCATCCGAGTAATTACGCGTTTGTTGAGATATAGGGGATTTGAGTTAGCTGGGTATCACTCGAAACGTATGCTACCCCCACTCCACTTCTACTGTGTTGTAGTAGAGTGGGGGGGGGGGGGGGGGCTGCGACATGCAGAATGCCTGTGATCGGTTGAAAAATGCCCTCTCCCTACCCAATTCTAATCTTGTTATTAACCCTTCGAGTGCACACCTCCGCCACCAACCTATTAGTGTATCTTGGGTCAATCTGACCCAAGGCGTTTTTCAAATCGTTGTATTCCGGTAAATATAAATTTTTTGACCACACGTTTTTCGGAGTAAATTATCCACATTTTACGGCCCTAAATTTATTTTTTGACGGAAACGAAAATCAAATGCCACAACATTCGTTCATAGCGGGGCGTACGTTGAAAAATACGTACTTACACGAAAAAAATTATTGGGTCAAAACGACCCAGTGTGCACTCGAACGGTTAATTAAAAAATTATATTACAAATACGTTACAAAAGTTATATAACAACTATTATACAAACAAACCCAAACAAACTAACAAACTCAGTTATATACGTCAAAGTGTGAATGTTTTTTGAAAAATAACAACAACCAACTCATATCATTTACATGTACCTGTTTTTTATTACCCGAAAAATCTCAACACATTTTCAATGCTATATATTGAGACGTACAGGTACGTCTCAGGCGCCATACCCCCACCACAAATTCAAACAAACCGATCCATTATAAGAGTAGGGGAGAGGAAGTAATAAATCATAACAACTCAAGTGGACAGGTACGACCTTTAAGGACACAAGGGAACACGAACAGTGTACAAGGTCACAAAACAATAAGCAGCAAGAAAGACGACGGAGAGAAAAAGAAAAACAGAAAATGAACAAAAAGAGTAGAAAAATGTAACGATAGGTAATAAGTTACGGAAGGGGAAAAGACGTTGGAAAGAAAACAGAGAAAGCAAAATATATTTAAAGTATGAAAAAAGGTTAACAATAGAGGGGATGATGGGTACTAAGTAAGGGAAGGGGAACAATAAACAATAAAATATGGGTATAAAAAAGGAGGAAAGTTTGAGGAACGTCACTTCTTGAATCTCTTGTGGACCGACAAGTACCACTTTAGCAGAGTACCACCTATTCGGTGGGGAAAGGCAGAAAGAGGGGAACCTTAATAAACTTAAAAAAGGAAAGAATAAGGACATCGTTTTTTTTTAGTCAATAAATACAAAAACAGAAAACGTGATAAGAATAAAAAAAGATCACTAAAAACATTAAGAATAAAAGGAGGAGGAATAAATTACGAGAAGATAGGTATAAAATTAGTATTAGAAGAATATAGAGAGAGAGGAGGAAGGAAACTTGGGGCCGACACACGCACAAACTTACACACACACCTATAACACACAATCATAGTGACAAGGATATAAAAGGACGTGTATCAGGAGACTCTGAAGGTCAAGAGCGTATCTCAAATTCGAGCAGTGACCACTGCAAGGTGCGTGGCGACCTCTGGCGTTGCGATCCATAGTTAGAATAATCGATTATCAACGCGCGATAATCGATTACGCTCACGCAGAGTAATTAGGAGAAAGCGCGCCGTGGCGCGACAATCGGGAGCGCGCTCGGCAGCGCGCGCCACGACCAGCGGTGGCGTAAGAGGAGAAAGCGCGTCGCAAACTCCGAGCGCCGTCGGCGAGTGTATGCCGTATAACTCACCACGTCGCGAGTGACGTAGAATAAGCACACGCGACACACACAGTGAACTTTTTAGATTATATCGAGTCATAAAATTGAATAAATAGCATTTCATTATAAAATACCACAAAAAAAAAGAGTCTCCATTAATTTCCTGACTGATCGAGCTCCGAACAAAGAAATTTAATGGTAACAAATTCCGACCCGTTACAATATATATATATATATATATATATATATATATATATATAACATATATATGTAGAAGAGAGACGATAGGCTCATTAGGACAAGTAAAGAAGGGTGCAGGCCGTTTTGGCGCGACCGTTTTGGCGCGGCCGTTTTGGCACGAGCCATTTGGGCGCGGGGATGTTTTGGCGTAGGGAAATTTGGCGCTGCCGTTCTGGCGCGAGGACGCTTCAGCGCGAGGACGTTTTGGCGCCGCGACGTTTTGCCGCAGGAACGTTTACTCGAGCTGTTTGAGAATCACATTTGAAGAAAAGGATGAATACTCCTTTTAATCAATACAAAATATATGAAAATATCAGCCAAAAAAATCATTTTTTGTTTGGTTTTGTTGTTTTTTTTGTTTGGGCTTGTTGGGGTTTGTTCTGTGGCGTTTTAGCTGATTGTGACCAGCTACACCTAGTTTTAGCCGGCGAAACTTAGGTGTAGCCGCATTTCGGGTTTTTGCCGTAACATATACACCAAGCTGGCATATGAGTATACATTGTAGTGAACAGCTCGGCGTATATATATATATATATATATATATATATATATATATATATATATACATACACATATATATACATATATATACATATATATATATATACATATACATATATATATACGCCGAGCTGTTCACTACAATGTATACTAACTACTTTGTAGCGAAAATTAAAGCAATAGAAGAATATTGCTTCCTTACTATGGATATTTAATGCTTCGATGCTACAATGCTCAATTCAATACTCAATGCTTTCTCAATATTCATTTAATGCTCAAATGCTCAAGTAATCTCTCATTGAAGCGGTATCAAGCATGGTTTAAAATGGAGAGGAAGTACTTCACAAGTTTTTTATTTATTTATTTAATCAGAATAACATTTTTTAAACTGATTAACCTGTGTTTCGCGTGCGTCTATGTATTTTTTGTGTGCGCGTGCGTGTGCGCATGAGCGCGTGTTTGTGTGAGTACATGAGTGAGTGCGGGTCTTCTGTATGTGTCGCATGTGAAAGTTGTTTGCCACCGCTGCGCGGGGGGTGGGGGCGTGCAACTCCCCGGCGGGGTCACGGGGCGGAGTCCCTTGCGGGGGTGGAGGGGGCGCAGCCCCCCAGGGACAGTGAACGTAGTCTTCAAATGTATTTAAATGAAATAATAAAATAATATAATAATCAAATTCCATCTCATAATATAAGTAATTTTCATGCATTTCTTCTGTTGTCTTTAAAGGTTTTGCTGCTGATAAATAGTCACACCCATGGTAGTGACCCTGCAGAGATCGGAGTGGGAAAAATTTCATCAGTATAAATTGCTGCATCGGTATAAATCGTGTGTGTATTGTGTGTTATTATGGTTTATTTCACTTTATTCGGATTTGCTTGTGCGGTAGTACGTTCCTGCAGAAGCGTCCCCACGCCAATACATCCTCGCGCCAAAACGTCCTCGCGCCAAAACATCCGCGCGCCAAAACGTCCTCGGGCCCAAACGACCTCGCGCCACAACGGTAGCGCCAAAACGTCATCGCGCCCAAACGTCCTCGCGCCAGAACGGCAGCGCCAGAACTTCAGCGCCAAAACGGTCGCGCCAAAACGTTACGTACCTAGTGAAGAAGGCCTCTACGACACAAAAATCAATCGAAGTTTCTTTGCCCAAATTTAATCCCGATGACGAAAATTGTGACGCCCGAGCATGGTCATCGACGGTGGAAATATGCATGGCAGAACGACCGCCAGAAGGGGGTCAATTAATTATCACTCTCCGCAAAGCAATGGCAGGTTCAGCTGCAACGTCGTTCGCACAAATCACGTATCGAAATATGACGTGGCCAGAATTTCGAAATCTTTTACCGTCTCGCTATGATTCGGTGGAGGCATGTGCAGCTATCTTCATGCGTATGCTGAATAGCAAACCAAAAGACGGTGAATGTCTTGCAGCTTATGCAGGCAAACTCATGTCATCGTTGACGTCTCGATGAAAAAGATGGTCATGGATCGGAACCAAAACGCCTCAAGACGATACAACCCGTAAAGTGCTACACTTGTGGGAGAACGGGTTACAAATCCCTCGAATGTTACAGTTGTGGTTCTAGCACGTCATTCTCAAAGACGCCTAATAATGACATTTCACGAAAGCCTAATTCTACTATGACAACAGAACCAACAATTCATTGCTACAAGTGTGGCGCACCGGGACAAATCGCTTCGCGTTGTACCGATTTGAAAAGCGACAATTCAGCAGCTGGGCGAATTGAACGACGAGTTGACCTTTGCAGCGTGAAACCTATCATCGGAACAATATTAGAATCCGGTGAGCGCTATCCATTTTGCTTTGACTCAGGAGCAGAATGTTCGCTGGTAAAAGAAAGTGTAGCAATTTTTTTTTCGGGAAACGAACGCATGTTTTCGTCACTCTAGTAGGCGTAGGCAAGTTAGAGGTGCCCTGTACGTTACAAATCTTGTTCCAAGTACTCCTTGACGATTACCACGTCGAACTATTATTTCACGTTTTACCAGATGACTATTTAAGTAGTAACATTCTTGTCGGACGTGACTTAATATCTCAAGTTTTTGCAGTAGAACTATCTCCCAACGTCTTCCGAGCTAAATGACTTCACACTATAAACATACACGAAGTAGGTCGTATTGTGACATCATTCGAAAACTTAGACACAGACTTAAACCACGATAAGATCACCAACCTCTTCATATAGCTCCAAAAATATTCTTCCTTCTTTGTTGGGGGAACCCCAACGAGTAGAGTAAAAACCGGAGAATTAGAGATAACATTAATTGATCCCAACAAGACAGTTCAAAGACGACCATACCATCTAAGCATTGAAGAACGCCAAATTGTTCGCAAAAAATGTAACGAATTGCTGGTTGCCGGTATTATTAAACCCAGTAAATCACCGTTTTCCAGCCTGATAATATTGGTAAAAAAACGTGATGGGTCGGATCGTATGTGTGTAGAGTACCGTGAATTAAATGCCAATACCGTTCCTGACCGCTATCCCTTACCTTTAATATGCGACCAAATACAACGACTAGCAGGCGCGGAGTATTACTCATGCCTCGATATGGCAAGCGGCTTTCACCAGATACCAGTTGATCCCGAATCAGTAGAACGAACCGCGTCTATCACACCAGACGGACATTTCGAATACCTTACGGTTCCCTTTGGTTTACGCAACGCTCCCGCTGTTTATCAGCGTTTCATCAACAATGCCTTTAGAGAGATAGCCTACACATACAGTATTGTTTATATAGACGATTTGATCGTACCCTCAAAGGATATAGAGGAAGGTTTAACCAGGCTAGAGACAATCATTAAAACGTTAAACGAAGCTGGATTTTCATTCAATTAAAAAAAAATACTTCCTCTAAACAACAGGGTCGAATACCTCGGATACGTCATATCCGAGGGTTAAATAATACCAAATCCACGAAAAGTTATCGCTTTGACAAACCTCCCCCCTCCCGAGACTGTAACTCAACTCCGACAGTTCATTGGGCTCGCATCGTACTTTCGGCAATTTCCATCGATTCTCGCAAAAAATGGCCACGCTGCATCGTCCCATCTCAAACAATAACAAAATTAAATGGGAACCAGAGCATGAACCGATGAGGCAAGACATTGTTTCCAACTTACGAACACCGCCGTTCTCATTATCTTCGATCCAAGTCATCCTATAGAATTGGACACGGATGCAAGCTCAGACGGCTATGGTGCAATTCTTATACAAAAGGTTGATAGTAAACCACACCCAGTCGAATATTACAGCAAACGGACAACAAGAGCCGAGTCCAAATATCATTCATATGAATTAGAAACCTTAGCCGTCGTGAACGCAGTAAAACATTTTCTTCATTATCTCTACGGGCACAAAGTTATCGTAGTCACAGACTGTAACTCACTGAAAACTTCAAGAACCAAGGTCGATCTGCACCCTGCGAGTGCACAGATGGTGGGCGTTCCTACAAGCTTTCGATTTTGACATCATTTACCGAGAAGGAAAAAAGATGGCTCACGCAGATTTTTTCTCGAGAAACCTCCTACCCCTACCAAACGACAGTTCTAAAAATAATAGCTCCAAAAACGACAACACTTCGACTTTCTCCGATTGTCAAAAAACCGTAGAGAAACATGTAAATTTGACCGAACTATCTCCAAACTGGTTACAAGTTGAACAAAGACGCGATGGAGAATTGATGGAAATCATATCTAAGCTCAAAAAAGACGATTTAGATGAAGACATTTGCCGTACATATGAACTGAGATCGAACGTTCTGTATCGGAATATTCAAAGGAATAACCGCAATATTTGGCTCCCTGTTGTGCCTAGAGCTTTTCGGTGGTCAGTTATAAACCACATTCACCAAACTATCATGCCCGTGGGATGGGAGAAAACCCTAGAAAAGGTGTATCAGCACTATTGGTTTCCACATATGTCCAAATATGTTAGAAAATTTACCGAACACTGCCAGACCTGTAAAATATCAAAATTAGCTTCTGCAAAACAACAAATAGAGTTACACCCTGTCCCAAAAATCAGCATCCCATGGCATACGATCCATATTGACGCCACAGGAAAGCTCACTGGTAAAAATACCAAAAAGGAGTACATTTATGTGATTGTGGACGCGTTCACTAAATTCGTTCTGTTACGTCATGCCCGGCAGATCGACGCAACAAGCGCAATAGAATCATTATAATTATGCATCGGGCTTTTCGGAACTCCAGTACGACTTATTGCCGATCAGGAAAGATGCTGTGCTAACAAAGATTTCCGCGACTTTTGTAGCAAGCATAATATAAATCTACATTTAAAGGCTACGGGGTCTTGCCGTGCAAATGGTCAGGTCGAAAGAGTGATGAGCACGCTTTAAAACATGCTTACCGTTGCAGAGAGTAATAGCAATACATCATGGCAAAATGCGATAGACGACGTTCAACTGGTTATGAACAGCACAATAAATAGAGTGACAAAAGCCAGCCCATTAGAATTACTTATCGGAAAAGTAGCTAGACCTTTAAATCTTATGGTAGCAAATGACAATGAAGTCAGAATAGACATCAACGAGACCAGAAAACAAGCGGTCAGAGAAATACAAGAAGATGCCGAAACGAATAAAAATTACTTCGACGCACACAAAGCAAAAGTTACTAAGTTTGCAATTGGCGACTACGTTCTAATAAGAAATCATGAACGAAATCAAAGAAAACTAGACTCAAAGTTTAAGGGACCATTCGCAGTCACAGGTATATTGGACGGTGATAGGTATCTGCTAAAAGGTCTTAACTCCAACCGTGCTTATAAGTACGCTCGAGAGCGATTGCGCCCTTTTCCTACATCATATATTCCTGACGAACTTGACCCGGGCATCACAGACAACGAGGGTAAGTGAACGAAGCCGTGACCAACGAAATGTATAATCGACCATCCAGGCTTACTAGCCTGGATGGTCGATTAGATATACAATTCTCATTTACAGAAAGTTATGAGGAAACTTCAACTTCACACGAGGACGTGTGATGAATCAGGAAGGCCGTGTAGAAGAGGGATGATAGGCTGATTAGGACAAGTGAAGAAGGCTTTGACCAGTATACGAGCGGAACGCAACCAGTATACGAGCGGATTGCAACGTTAACAGGAAAAGAGAGAGTAGAGGAAGATCGGAGGGAGTCGGAAGATCAGTGTGGATTGAACGGTCACATCGGAAACCGATCCTCGGGAACAAAAGAATCGGTTGATAAAAGGATATCGGAATAAACTCGGATGATACTTTTCATTCCTGTCTATCTTATTCTCGATGATATAAAAAATATATATATATATATATATATATATATATATATATATATATATAGCTATATATAGCTATATATAGCTATATACCCAATATATATATATATATATATATATATATATATTGGGAGTACAAATAAGTCTCCGCCGTTTGACAAAAGATGGCCCCACCAGGAAGTTTTGATTGAAACTGTCCGATGTAAGACGTCATCTCGTAAGGTTGGACATCTGGCGAGACCATAACCTTGAAGTATTAGTGATTTTGTATCAGCATCCCTTTTTTTTCGTGCGAAAATGTCGAGTTTCGAGCCGAATAAGCGTCATTTGCGGGAACGAAGTGTACGAAGACGCGGAATTGGAATCATTATTGGAGGGCGATTCATGCCAAACGCAAGAGCTTCCGCAAATGACGCTTATTCGGCTCAAAACTCGACATTTTCGAACGAAAAAAATTATGTGATGCTGATACAAAATCGGTAATATTTCAAGGTTATCGTTTTTCCAAATGTCCAGCTTTACGGTATGACGTTTTACATCTGAGAATTCCAACCATAACCTCCTGGTGGGGCCATCTTTTGCCAAACGGCCGAGACTTATTTGTACTCCTAATATATGTATGTATTCCTCAGAGGTACAGGGTACTTCCCCTTTTACCACCCCCTCCTTTATTCCTTCCATTTCTTCCGACATTCACAATCCTTCTAGAATTCCCCTCGAGAGTGTCGACCGCAGCCACTCTTTCCTAATGCACTACTGTATCGCATTTGCACGAGGGCCCAGGGAAACTGCGGAAAACCTGGGCCAATACAGGCGGCTATATTCGGCTGAGTTTCAGTTGTATTACCATCAGAAACTCAGACAAACTGCCACCCGTTCAGAGATTGACGTGCAAACCGGTGCACGGGCAAGCGGTCACCGCTCCAAGTATTGACAGCCTCGAATGCTGCTTAACTTCAATGACCGCCGAGCCGGCACACCAACCGCGCGCCCACCACTGTTGGTTATTACTTCTAATATATATATAATATCAATATAATTTTTCTAGCAGTGTAGAATCGAGACGTGGGGCAATTTAATATATATTTTTTTTGCACTTGAGGGTTGAGTAGTGGAGACTACAAGATCCGTCGCGATCTGTTTTTCTTAACCATACACACCAAGTCGTTGCACAGCATTCACACTGTACTTGTGTGATAACATAACATCTACATACGTGGTACTGTTGTATAATGGTGATATCAATTTTATGTTATAATAGTAATATGATTTTTTCGATGAGAATAAAATATTATTCTAAGTTTTAACAATTATGTGTACAACATTTCTAGTTAGCTTAGCTAGCTTAGCTTTCGCTCAGCTAGTTTAGAAAATGTTATCTCATTTTTTTGTACATTTGATTAACTTTAAAAATAGATTAAAACAATGGATTAAATAAAAATAAAAAATAATGATAATGTAAATCAGAATGTTTTTATAAGTTGAAACGAGCGATAATGTTTTTGAGGAGTTTTTTTTTTATTGATGAGCGTTAATTTTTAGTTTTTAAAAGGGATTCCATATCTGTTTGGAGGCGAAAAAATCATCATCTCCTTTAGCTAGAGACCAAAGAGAAGTGAATTTCAAAATCACTGTTGATTGTTTTCAACGACTGTAACTAAATTGGACCACAATTGAATTAAACAATTACTGTCGAATTCATTGTTGATTGTTTTAGTTACCATAAGACAAAACATGGATTGTTTGCAGTGATCGAAGGCATAAAAAATGTATATTTCTCGGTATACAGAAGCCAATTCATGATTTTTTTTCACTTCAATGGAAGGCAGTGAAAAATGTATATCTTTACGGATAAACATTTTCCATTGCCTTCAGTTGATGTGAATGATTGGCTCGAACAATGTTCGCGGAATTTTGTAATCGCGGGTTTTCGAGGTCGCCGATTACAAATCTGCCCTCATAATTGAGAAATTCAAAATGGCGGACCCATTATGACGGACCAAAATACTGCAATGTACTTGATTCGCATGAAAATTAGTGTCATGGGGTTTTTGAGGTAGCTGATTACGAATTTGCCTCCAAAATACAGAAGTTCGCAATAGCGGATCCAATATGGCAGACCAAATCGCAAAAATAGATTTAAACCGAATGAAACTCAGTTCTCGGGGGTTTTTGAGGCCACTGATTGCGAATCCGAAGTCACAATGTATAAATTCCAAATGGCGGATCCAATATGGCGGACACAAATTCAAAACTTAAAATGGTTGGGACAAACGGTGATAGGAATCGGTCAAGACGACCACCAATAAAAGTTAGGTAATGTTTTTAGAGGATTCACGTGTTGTTTCTCCACACGGAAAAAAATGATTCCTCAAAATTAATAGTTGGTGTTTATAAATCACTGAGGAAAGATGAACATAATGCAGTTTCACACTGTAAACCAATCATGTTGCAGCACTTTTAGGAAAAAATAATGGATCAGACGTACTTTTTTACTATTCGAACCGATGGAAATGCAGATTTAAACTGTAAAAAAATCAAAATGATCACCGCGATAAAGTAAACTGTCGAATTTACAAATTAAATATAAGATATCGCGGTACTCAATGCGTAAAATATACGGAGTACCTTCAAAAAAAACGTGAGATTAGACTGGTAATCACTGATTTGAACCATTAAATTCTTCAACAAGCAAATGTTAAAAATGAGATTAAATTCTATTGAAATTTAGTATTGTCTTCTGAAAAATGTGGTGTGAGTTTAAATTAAAAACTGCAGTGTATTCGGTGTCGGTATTATTCAATACGTACAGATTTAATTTTTACACAGTCAATTGACATTTTTTAACAAATCGGGCAAAGCATATTTTGTTAACGGGTTGTTGAATACTAATATGAATATTTAAATTTATTAGTGTGATACATAAAAAAATTTCAAAGCGCTCAGTAGAAGTTACAGCCGACATTGCGCGGTACACCGCGTGTACCTCGAATTTTTACAATGTGCACCATAAACGCGTGACCGCGTCAACTCGGGGGTTAAAGCGTTAAAAACTGCACGCCTAAATCAACAAAGAAAAATGTTATCGCATGGTCGCCCTCAGTCTTGACATCTACTCAGTGCTCTTTTGGATCTTGTGGCGCAAAGTTTTGCGCAGTGTCTTCGACACACGCCAATTATTTATAATCAATGTGAAAACGGACACACACACACAGTGAGCAAGGCCCAACTGTAAGTAAAGAAAAAGTGCCGTGAAAGATTTGTTGCTGCTGAAAAGAAGACGAAAAAACGAAGTCAGTATTGTATTTGTACTTTTCTATCTCGCTTTCACGTATAATGATGCTTGATGTACGTAAAGCTATTCACTATCTGCACTAGTTGCTATTTCACAGTGTAAAAATTTGTCAATGAAGTCGTTCATTTTATAACATTTTGAAACGTAAAAATTCGTAGGTCCGCTCGTTTACTTTTAACAGTTTCACGTAGTAAAAATTCGCAAGTTGGTCCATCTACTGCTTACAGTTTCATATTGTAAGAATTCGTGAGTCGGTCCATCTACTGTGTACAGTTTCACATTGTAAAAAATCGTGAGGCGGTTCATCTACTGTTCACAGGTCCACATTATAAAAAGTCGTGAGTCGATTCATCTACTGTTCACAGTTTTACACTGCAAAAATTTATCGATCGCTTAGCATAAACTCAATAGTTCTACAGTTCTATGTGTGAAACGTGGCGTGCACTTTTTACAGTTTTACGTAGCAAATATCGAAGATTGTGTCCCGAGAGGCGCTATTGACGTGAGACACAGAACATTTTGATGAACATTCCATCAAAATTTACAGGATTTTTTTCCGTGCAGCTGTCCTCATTTGAAAAGTCGAATGTTTCATCGTTACTTATCGCTCTTATCGCAAATCCAAATTGAATCAGTTTTGCATTTTAATCCACCATATTTTATCCAACAATTTGAATTTTCAAATTTTTAGTGAAAATTCATGCCGGTTTTCATTTCAGTTAAATCGATTTTGAATTGTTAACCGCCATATTGGATCCGCAACTTTGCATTTCTGAATTTGATCTCAAATTCTTAATCAGCGGACAAAAAAACCATTGGGAGGTATGTTTGTTTAAAATCGGAATACTTAATTTTTTCGCGTTTGGGGAACGAATAGTAAAGTTTTTCTTGCCGCTCAAGGGTTTAAAAAACAATCATATTTTTTTTTCTTTCGATGCCTCAAGCGCTCAAAATTTTTAATTGCCCATGTTCGATGCAATACAAATTGATATTTGGGCCTCGTGATTTCTAAAGTTATACATTCTCTCCGTGATCGAGCAAACAAATCTGTATTGGATGTCGCATTATCTGCAGACTTTTTTCGGTCGTTGCGTTTGATGCGTGGCTAATCGATATTGTCAGCACCTCATTACCTATGGGTATACGTTTTTTGTTCTTTTTAACAATACAAAATTAATTTTTATTGTTCACGCTTTTTATTACCTAAAATTTAGTTTCAGTTTCTGCAACAGTACCTGAAACAGACTTTTCATACCTGAAAATCTTTAGTTTTTCCTTGCCTATGTTCAATGCAAGATGATTCCATGTGTTTGCCGTTTTATTCTTTCTAGTGTAAAGTATGAGCTCAATTTACTGCTTGCTGTCCTATTACCAATTGCGAAGAATTTTCTGAGGTTTGAATATGAGACACGAAGAACTTTTGTCAAATTTATTTTTGGCCCTGAAAAGAGCTGTTTCTTTCACGCTCAGAAACGCTCTAACCATGACTAAATATTCGAGCGGTCAAAACGCCTCACCCTGTAACATATTATATTCACTACATATAGTAGGCAAGATATCAGTCATTTATCGAGATGCGCGAGACGAGTCTTAAACGCATCGCTCTTCGCGCTGTTAAACTATTTGTTAATCATCCCTCAAAAAGACGTATGTACTACGGTTACGATATAAGGGACATACTTTATTCGATTCAACTAAACCGCGATTGTAGGCCCACTTTTTTGGGGAGAAAAATCGTTCGCATATTTGGCTGAAAACTATGAGATCTCAGGATTGCGTGGACGGATTAAAAATAACCTAAACCAAACGACAAGGAAAAATCGCATTACCCTTGTCAAATCTCATCACATTTTCGATTCGGCGACGCGTTGTCGCGTGGCGTCGATTCAAAGCTCATAAATGATAGATAAAATCCCATCTTAGTGTATAAATAATACGTGGCGTGTTCGTCATTGTGGTCGATCAGTGGGGGTCGAAATCAGTCGGGTAACGTTTTCTTTTTTATTGTTTGGCGCGAAGACGCTGCCGCGTGTCTTGATGTTTATCGGTCGACGAAGGCTGCGATAAAATTCACAGTTGTAATTTTGCAAAAGGATTATCCGGTAGTAAATTATAAATAAAAATATATTTTTCAGTCCTTATCATTGGGCAGAATGGTTATCCTTAAACTTGAAGGTACGTCGTTCTGTCAATCTTACCGAACTGTTGTTCTCTAGTAATGTCTATGTACTCGTGATTATGTGTTCACAGCTGCAAAGACGTTGCTTTGGAACTTTGTTACGATTACAGCCCGTTTATGCGTAAACATGTGGCTGGTATAGGCATATATGTACATGGCGAGACTGGCGTAGCGAAAAATCGATAATGAGCCCTTTGTGCGTTGCTTCTATACGGCGTGCCATGACAGCACGTAGCGTACAAAGCCAACATTGTTGCCGTAGCTAGTATGTGATCATGAATAATTGAGGGTAGTTTCCATCTAGAGGAAAGTTTAAAATCTTGGTAGTCTACAAAATGATAAATTGATGAAGAGTACCGATTGATGGTCCACTTCTGTCATAAAATGAGCAAGCTTCAGATAATCCGAACAATGGTGATCTTGATAATCGGCAAGTAATCGTTTCAATACTTGATAAGGCACACCAATCGAAGCCTTCCATGTAACGCCGTCAGATTACATCGGTGCATATAATGTAGGAAGATCATTGAAGATACTCTAATTTGCTTAGCTCGGGATGTCTTCAATGATCTGTATTGAAATTATTTAGTGTGACCCCAAAGGGGCTATAATTTATCAACCTAATAAAAATATTATTTGGTTGTGAATGATCAAACTGGTCAGTGCCTATGCAGGGGAATAAACTTCACACGGTAATTGCCTTGTCGGCGCGTCGTCCCCGAATGGATCCTGTGGGTCTTTGCTACTAGCAATTTATTTGATTTCAATAAATCTTTTAGCATCCGTGTACATGATGCACGGTCAGTTTAGTGCGAAGTCAAATTTATTCGATTTGAAGAAACTGCCTGATCGACTTTGTCAGTCTCCTTATAAACATATGTATTATATTCGTGTGAATCAAATGGAGTATTTTACTGGAAGCGCAAATGAAAAGAACGATGCCTTCACGAGGGAAGCCCGCACAAATATAACGTAGAGGTTATATTTTTTGGGCTTGTTTGTTTATTTGGGTTTCTTGTGTAAGTCAAATATAACCTTCGAGTTATGGGAAGGTCATATTCGATTCACACAACACTGATTACAGGCACACTGTCAGCATGTTACATGCTGATTGCATGCACCGTTTAGTTTACCAAGCTGAAGGTTTACTAATGCGAATGTAATATAACCTAAAGGTTATGTATGATGACAAACTGAAGGTTATATTTATATACAAATATAACCTTCAGGTTATATTTTGTCCGAGTTACTAAACCTGTAGCTTTACCTAGTAACCTCTAAGAAAGATTGCCGCAATTGACCACGTTTGGTGGACTTGATTACATATTTTCCTTCGTGTCGGCAGTATCCGTGAATTAATGACCATCTGCAGATCCCCGGGATTTATAGGAGACATCGCAAAAATCCCTAACAACTGAATCTTCGTCAAGAATCGTCTAATAAATCATCAACGAAGCATGATAATGTAAAATACATCCCTAAGCCAGGATTAGAGAGGTCGTCATCTTTGATCCCTCAGACCTGCTTATAAACCCTTGTTCAGAAAATTGTCAGATTGTATTGGACACTGTCGATATGTTTGTAGAATGAACCAGGCGGTTTGCATAGCAATCGGTGTGAACATTTGTAAACCGGAGCTTCGAAAGGTCGACGGTGCGAATCCTCGTGCATGGAATAATCGGCCGGAATAAAAGGTATAGCCGTGGCAAAGTTGCAGGTATCTACGTGAATTGTATAGACGTACGAGTGGGTGTATAGTCTTTATCGTACAATAGCTGTAGCTTACATTTATGTTGTTGGTGGAACGCAGATCAGGGCAAATATTTAAGTCACGTTTATAAGGATTCCGAATCCTAATCCTGTAATTAAGGGTCGCTCGGTGACGTAGCAAGAGAATTGGTATATTTTATAATAATAAAATATGCAAATTCCGGCCCACTAGAATTTTGATTGATATTCGATAAAATGATGAAATTACTACAACTAAATATTCTAATTTATTATCCCTGACTCTGAGATATTTGAATGGAGCATTTTTTCGAAGTCAAAATTCGATGACAAGGTTATTTGAAATGACAGGAATGTTTCGAATATTTTTGGCGGCTGCATGTGAAATCACCTGCTGGCTATACATAGCGTTAAGTACATAATTTTTTTAGAGCTTCGGACGGTGGTGATGGTGACGAGTGGCTCGGTACTCGCGTAACTGTCCGCGGTTTGTCCAGGTTCTGTAAGGTCGGTAAGATAGGAGGCAGGCAATGAAATTGCCATTTCGTCTCGGGTACAGTGACAGACTCATCAGTAGGGATGTGCCACTGCACCTTGCCCTAGACGCGCTGAGCGTTAGGATCTAGGAAAAGACGGTTGTAATACAGGGTGAGGCACATAAAGTGTTACAGAGCAATAGCACTCAAACTATTGATTATATCCAAAAATGTTTCAGACAAAAGTTTCAGTGTTCAAGAAGGCCGTCATACTGGACCACCCTATTTTTTATCGGTGGAGGCGCTGAACTCCAACTTAACTGAACTCAACTCCACTTTTTTAATTGGAATGGTACATTTTTTCTTCAACCATTTTGTGGAGCACCTCAAGCCGCATAAAAAACATTGGGCAGTCAAAGTCGTTCAAGGTCATTCAAGGTCAGTATCAAGAATACAAATCTAAATATTTCGGATCACTACCAAATATTTGGTAGTGATCCGAGATATTTACATTTGTATTGCATTTTAATAGGTGACCTTGAATGACCTTGAACGACTTTGACCTACGAATGTTTTTTATGCGGCTTGAGGTGCTCCACAAGGTGGTTAAAGAAAAAATGTACCGTTCCATTTAAAAAAGTGAAGTTGACCTTAACGTAGCTTCAGTGCCTCCACCGATAAAAAAATAGGGTGGTCCAGTATAACGGCCTTATCGAACACTGAATCTTTTGTCTGAATCATTTTTGGATATGATCACTAGTTTGAGTGCATTGCTCTGTAATACTTTATGTGCCTCACTCTGTATATTGGAACGCATGCTCCTGCAAAACCGCTTGTGAGAAACGCTGGAACGATGTAGCCGCGTAGCGGCGAGATGGTGGAACTAGTAGGACCGCCACATTTACTCAAATTCAAAGTTGGCAATACACATGACTATGGGTCATAGAATCCCGCCAAAACACCAAAGGTGACATTTGGACGACGCGTTAACATAATCTATCTTAATTGTCCTTACAATGGCAAGTTTCGATGCAAATAAGTCAAATTTGCGGCAAGCAACGCTGCATTATTTCCTGGAAAATAAATCAACCGCGGAAACGCTACGCTAGAAGAAGCATTATTCTTCTAGCCTTTGCTAGAGTAAGTGTATGCCAAACATGCTGCATCGAGCACAACGTGCAAAGAGCACATTTGCCACCTCCAAAGTCGTAATTTCTCTGTATACAACAAGGACGGCGGAAAACCGCCCAAAAGACGGCTATCATGTATTACGACTTGCTGAAGCCCTCGGAAACCATCAATGGGGATCGTTATCGACTGCAACTGATGCAGCTGAAGCGAGCTCCGCACGAAAAGAGGCCAGACTGAGAGGATCGCCATGACAAGTGGATTTTGGAGCACGACAATGCCAGGCCGCATGTTTCTCAACCGGTTAAGAAGTACTTAGAAGAAGTGAACTGGGAAATTCTACCACACCTGCCATTTTCCCCAAATATCACTCCGTTTATTGTTTGTTCCAGTCGATGCAGTCAGCGCTTACGGCTCAGCACTGCACCTCATACGAAGGAGTAAAAAAATAGCTGTCTATTGTTAATCGAAAGATGCGCAAAGCTTGTCTGTTCCGATGGACAATATATCAAGTAAACCAGTTCGTCGATTTGCTAGCGAACCACTATATTTTGTTTCGCTCAAAAATGGGCTGTTTTATATGCAAGTGCCTAATATGTAACCACATCTTGAAGCTGAATAAATATTTTTTTAGAAGTAAAGAACAATGTTGTGCCTTCAAACAAAAAAACGTCGAATGAATCGCGTTTAGTCACTTGAAACGTCCCATTTCTCTCGTTGTCTGTCATCATCAATAAAGTCGAGACTGCAAAATGCATATGAAGTCGAAAAGAATAGGAAAGTGAAGGAGCGGGCATTCATTGAAATTATGCGGGAATTGCTGCAGCAACTAAGCCAAAGAGTTCGAAGATGAAGTACATATGAAGTACAGCAACTTCATATTCCTTCACTTTAAAATATTAATTAATCGATATATTAGCATCGAATCCGACCAGATAAGGCTCCAAATGGGTATTACATTGCCCAAGGATGAACGTTTCAAGGGCACGAATAATTTTGGCCTACTAATTAAACAAATTTCATCATATCACGGGCAATTTCAATATTGATAACCATGATACCGAATCTAGAGATATTCAACAAATTTCGTCATGTTAATTACTTTATCCCGATCGGTTACGAAGTAGTCGAACGAGAGTAGTTTCAATGATTCAATGCAAGCCGGGGTGTTGCACATACCCGCTAATGAATATTGGCCGCTACCGGATCCATTAGTACACTTTAGCAATCGTAATCCGATCTCGGGCCATTCGAAAAACACTCTATCCGAGCCTTGATAGGAGTACAGTTATTGCACTCAGAGAGGGGGAAAACCCTTATCGATGATAACGTCGCGAAGCCTAGATCGATTTCTCTGGAGCTTTAGTGGAGCAACCGTTTATTATGCCATGTCATTTGGAATTGATGTAACGATTATCCTCGTTGGTCAAGCAGTTCAAGACCAAACAAAGTTTAGTCGCTTTCGGGAGAAAAAAAGAGGGTATCCGTGCATGTTGAAATGTTCAATTTGAGACATTGAAGTATGCCGAAAAAATGGCAGATCGAAGACAAGTGACTAAATGCAGAGTTTAGATGGGCAAATATCATGGTCATAGTGTTAACTTTGCTTCTGAGCTTTCTCGATGTCGAGTAACGGTCACTTTCAACTTTTCAAAGGCAACACCATACTTGTTTGAAACATTCAATTTCGTTCGAAGACAAGTAAAATGAAAAATATTTTGGTCCTAGTTTGAAAATTGGCTGCTGGATGTTCAATTTAATGATATATTGAATGTACCTCAATGTTTCAATTGATAACAACTGACCCTGAGACGTTTAAGTAAATTGTTTTTGCAGAGGTAACGTTCAATGACAAATTTATTGAAAAGGTCAAGAATGTTGTCAATATGAAGTATTCCTTTAACCCTTTCACAACTGACGAGACATATGCTGTCCCAGTCTGGAAAATATTTGAAATTACGGCTGGACAAGATATGTCCCACTTACTGAATAACATAGGCGCATTTCAGTGGTGAGGAATTCGCACCCTTATTGAGCAAGTTTCAGACAAAAAAGTTATTTCATCGTAATAATCACTTGGAGGAGAAATAACTATTCCCGGTAATGAGGCGCACTAAACTGATTTTTTCGCCGTATTGAAAGGGTTAAGGGGTCTACATAAGCTTGACGTTTCGAAAGTACAATACGATTTTATTTTGCGCAGTTTTGTACTCTAGAGCTTTAACTGTCCTCAGCAGCAAGGATTTTCTAAAAATTCAATCAATTTACCGGTTCATGACCATTTTAGTGAAGGGTCACATTGCCCACTGCGCTACGACGAACCGCCCTGCTGCTATTTATCCCTTTGATTGTGTTTTTCTCAAAAACATATTTTTTTTAAGTGTGAGCCGTACTTTAAAATCTATTCGTCCGATTAATTCCCGATTCCAACAGAGCGTGACTTATAACATTTTCATTCATCCGTTAATGACAAATTATTGAAGTAGTTTTTTTTTCGAAATCGAACTTTTTTTTCTATACAATGCCGATTCCGTAAATTTAAAGCCTGCAGTCATACGAAAGTTTTTCTATTATACTGTAAGTATTTTCGTTCATTTTTTATTTGAAATCACCTTTATTTTATTACCCTCCTTACAGCGAGTACATTGTTTTACAGTATAGATTTCTTTACCTTACTTTACGTTTACAACCAAACCCAAACAAGTGATGAAAGTTGTTTTTTGTCGAAAATTGATACTTTTCTTTTACAGCGTGGAATTTTTGTAATTTTTTTAATTTCCAAAAGTATCCAACCACACAGAATATTTATCGGTATACGAATGGTACTTTTTTATTTGTCATTCCAGATCACCCTAGTTGCCAGAACCACCTACACTAATTAGCCATGCACCGACGGCAGTACTTTGTTTATACTATTAACAACTTCATTGTTTAACAATATTTTCCATTTTGAAAAAACTCAAACTTCGCGAGAGTATGTATCAATTGTGAGTTAAATCCCGGCCACGTCATCTCAATACTGTCATCCGAAAAAAAAAATTTACGATTGACCTATTTTTTGGATCCTAAGTACATCCGTTAAGGTAGGATATGTACACTGGGCACGGCAATTACCGGATCAGAAAAAAATCTTGATGTTTTTAGGTGATTTTCAGAAGGAAAAAAATTGTAGTAGAGCAATTTAAAAAAAAGCAAATTGAAGCTGGAAGTCTCTAGTTTTGAGATCTGTAGGTCAAATATTTTTACCCATGAACGTTTCTGAGTTAACTCAAAGAGACCGCAAAAGAAAAAAATTTTTAAATATTTGCCCATTTTTGAAGAGGTGCACCGGCTTGGGTAAATTTTTTTAGCAATGTAACTATGATGCTCGTTTAGTTGGATTCTCCCGCTTTAATTTGAGGAGTTTCTGAGCTTTGTACGATGATTTTTCGCTGAGTTATCGTCGTTCGAAGCGAAAAAGAACTTTTTGGCCTTGATCATTCATTACTCGGGAACTAATGATCGTACGAAAAATGTACGGAGGCTTTAATATACTTCAAAGTATCCTGTAAAAGGTGTGATTAGTGTTTTTAATAAATGATTTTTTTCAATGTGAAAACCTTGAAAGAAAAACAGGTAAAAAATCGCGTTTCCACGGATTTTCACTAAACTTGAGATAACTCAAGAAATAACGAATAGACTGCGGATAGATTTGGTTTTTTTCCAACCTCAAAGTATCCCAAAGAAGCCCTTAAGTATTCAGACCACTGCGATTTTTCTTTCACTGTCATCCAAACGATTGAAATTTTCACTTTTGCGAAAAACAAATTAAAGGATACATTTTTCACCTTTTACTCATTTCTTTAAATTGAAGATTTTTTTCGCAAGAATCAATATTCTTTTCATAAAAAAATGTGTGACATGGAAAAAAGGCGAAAAATATTTTTTTTTTAAATGTTCTTTAATAACCAAATTGTTAAATTTCACCTGTACCAAAGCGTACCACGTGGAGTTTGTGCGGATGGATTTTTCGCTTCTTTGTGTGTGTGTGTGTGTGTGTGTGTGTGTGCGCGTGTGCGTGAGTGTGTTCTCTTAAAAAAATGACACACACACACAAATAAGCGTAAAGTCGGTGGTAAAAAAATGACATCATCGTAAAAAAACGAACGATTTTTTTAATGACTGTGTACTTTGTCAATATTGTACAGATGAAATTTAACAATTTGGTTATCAAAGAACATTCAAAGAAAAATATTTTTCGATTTTTTTCCATGTCACACACTTTTTGATGAAAAGAATATTGATTCTAGCGAAAAAAATCTTCAATTTAAAGAAATGAGTACAAGGTGAAAAATGTATTCTTTAATTCGTTTTTCGCAAAAGTGAAAATTTCAATCGATTGGATCGCAGTGAAAGAAAAATCGCAGCGGTTTGAATACTTGAGGGCATCATGTGGATACTTTGAGGTTAGAAAAAAACAAATCTATCCTCAGTCTATTCGTTATTTCTTGAGTTATCTCAAGTTTAGTGAAACTCCGTGGAAACGCGATTTTTAACCTGTTTTGCATTCAAGGTTTTCATATTGAAAAAAAAATTGTTTATTAAAAAACACTAATCACACCTTTTAGAGGATACTTTGAAGTATTCAAAACCCTCTGTATATTTTTTGTACGATCATTAGTTCCCGAGTAATGAATGATCAAAGCCAAAAAGTTCTTTTTCGCTTCGAACGACGATAACTCAGTGAAAAATCATCGTACAAAGATCAGAAACATCTCAAATGGAAGCGGAAGAATCCAACTAAACGAGCATCATAGTAACATTGCTGAAAAATAAATTACCAAAGCCCGTGCACCTCTTCAAAAATGGGTAATATTTATAAATTTTTTTCTTTGCGATCTCTGTGAGTAACTCAGAAACGTTCATGGATAAAAATATTTGACCTACAGATCTCGACACTGAAGACTTTCAGCTTCATTTTTTTTTATTGCTCTACTACCACTTTTTGCCGAGTTATAGCCTTCTGAAAATCACCTAAAAACATCGAGATTTTTTTCCGATCCTCTAATTGCTGTGCCCAGTGTATTTACAACGATGAAGAAATCGATTTCTTTTTTTTTCCTTTAAACGATAGAACTATATATATAGAATATTTTCCCAAAGTTTCAAAGCGAAATTTGACAAACTTCAAAAGTTACAGCCCGTCAACGCTATGCCTAACCGCTCGGATTCGGGGCGGGCGTGAACTTCAAACGCGTTTTTCTCAAAACTGCATTATCGAAATTGACGTGCAGGATTACTCAAAAACTATTAAGCCGGTTGAGTTGAAACTTGGTCGAAATATTGATAATATTGGTTCCTTCTACTTGACGCGAATTGTTTTTGAAAAATTTAAAAAAAACTGCTTTTTTAATGCTCATTTTACCAAAATGTTGCCTGAAATGTTATTTCTTTTTGTAAATGCGTGCCATTTTCTGAACCTTCTAACGGCCACGCCTATTTCTGGATGGCTCAAAATCATTTCCTCTGGCAGTATAGCTAAAAAAGGGTTAAATATGAATGCCCAACCATAATTTTGCGGATAAGGGCCTGGGAAGAAGTATTTTCGGACTGTAGCGAATTTGCTACTAACATTTTCACCCGCTCGGTTCGAACTATTATTCTAATTCAATAAAAAATCTTCAAAGCCTAGTTCGTCCAGTCAAGCTTCCTTCACACAATTCTATCAACAAATATTCCAAGAACGTCCATTTACTTACTTTTTTTGAAAAAGCGGCCAGCAGATCGAATGCTGGGGCAGGCGTCGTAAATTCTCACGACAACATTGTTGCCATATTAACATAATTCATATGTTTACGTTTGAATTTCAAGCTATCCCGGCATGTGCAGCTGAATTTAGCATAGATTGATGGAACTGTGAAGTAGCTCGTCCGCTATAGCGTCCTTACGCTTTTACCGACGGGGTCAAAATGCACGTAGCAAAATTGCTACGATGGCACCTAAAGGGTTAAATTTGCATTTTCTCCATTTTAGTTATTTTTTTCCGTCACATAGAAACTATACATGTTCTAACTAAAAAAATGTTTGAACTTTTTTGCAAATCAAAGTCTACTGCACGGGAAGCTAGACTGCACGCCGATTCGCAACTCCCGCGACGACCTTGCCACAGCTCCGCCACAGCTCCGCCATTTTGATGATGAATGAATTAAAAAAAATTGTTTTGTATACTTAAATGTACAAAGTATACCTGAAGTTTGATAATGGTAGAATAATTATTTCTTAGTTTAAAAAATCCCTCAATATTGCTAGTTTTTGTCCTGTCTACACTCAAAGAACCGTTTGGTACCGTAAAAACAAAATTGTTTGAATCAACCAAATCCTGCAGTTGCGGGTGGCGAACCATATGAACGATTCAATTGACTGCGAGATTTGGTTGAATTACAAATATATATTTATTTCCGGCAACCAAACTTCTTCTTGATCCAAAAACGCACAGAGTACTTTCAATTATAATTCCGGTGTCCTGGAACCAAACTTTATTTCAACATACTGAACGGTTGGGTCGGTAATCTCTCCGTCAAAAGCATTTTCAAAAGATATAGTTTAACGAAAAACATATACAGTAGAATTAAACATGTGTGCATTTAATGAATTGCACAGCATATTTCAGTCAATACATAATATTTTTGATAAAAGTTCATGTATAGTCCGTACCACTGAAGATATATTTTAAAAGAAAACCCCCCAACGCTGCTATAGTCGATCCAACTATGTGTTGGTTTGCCCTGAATGACGGAGTAGGTTCTGACAACTGATATAACATAGTTGAAGCTGCATACAGTAAGTTCAATCAAAATTGGTTTTACACCAATCGAATAAATGGCAGATAGAGCATCAGCTTAATTTGAACCAAATAAACATCGAGTCACTCTAATAAAATTTCGATGTGAGCATATGCAACGTATACATTGAATTGGTAGAAAATCAATTGAACATAAATCATCGAAGAAAGTATTCTCCCTACGATGAATTAAATATACAAATGGAAGACGAAGACAATAAGGTAAATAGATCCGCTACATTATGAGACAAGATGATTAGTAATTTTTCAATAATGCATGTTTATTAAAGTACATATTAAAAATACTGCGATGATACAGAAACAACTTTTATTGATTAATCTACGTCGATGTACGACTGTACGGTGTCAATTGTAAAATAATTTACAAAGCGCTCTGAGAAAATTACATAGTTCAACTAAAAAGCAATCTGCGTGTCGAAAAAAAACAAAAGAGAAATCAATAAAAATAATGTGTACAGATAAATAATATTTTTATCTGATGTATCGAGAATTTATCTGCAGGCCACATAACAGAAACCATCAGATTTTGTGTGTCCTCGAAGTGGAATTGGCGCAAACAAGGCGCGTAAAGCAAAAATGCTTTACGCAACGCCAGGTCTCAGACTACAGCGTGGTTGCGACGAACTATTAGCGGCTTAAACCGAGTGTCCACGTGGTTGGATTTACCGAATTTAATCGATATCTGAAATTACGGGAGAACAATGGCTTGTGCCCGCAAAAAAATCTCAATCACGATTCCCTTAGCAATCCTTCAATACTTATGCACTTGGTGAACACGCAACGTTAAATGAAACTCACCGGCTTCCACTAAATTTACTATCAACACCCGAGAGACGCCGTACAATGTCTTTCTCGAAGGATAGTACGCAGCGTGACAACAATGGCGGACAAAAAGAAATTACGATCGTACACTTCCCTCGAAATGTAGAAACAAGCGGTTCCCAATCTATCAAGATGTCTTCTACTTCGCACATTTTTATGTTTTCGATGTAAATCGTCTCACAAAACTTATCACAATGAATATTGTAGTTTTCTACACGCTCACAGAGGAGATGCACGTCAATAGCCAGAAAAGAAGACGTGAACAGCCGGGAGTCGAAAGGGCGATCGTAGCGCTGTTCGTGCATGCATCTGAAACTACACTGATTCGCGATTTCCACTACCTAGTTAACCAGGCGTACCATTAGTACAGCATACCGCAAATGTGGAGTACGCCGTGCCCTACAGTACCGGTAATGTACGGGTACTGTAATGTACGGGTACGGGATAGCAGCGTAGTCGTACCTCCACGGTATCGCTACCGTGGAGTTACACTGTACTGCAGTGCACGGTGGCTCCACGGCGGCGATACTGTACCGGTACCGTACTAGTAAATTGGCGGTACAGCGTACCGTACTAGTAAATTGGCGGTACAGCGTACCGTACGGCGTACCGGTAATGTACCAGTACCGTACGCACGCATGAGGTGGCAACAGTACCGGTACGGCGCACTCCACATAAGCGGTACATTTGTGGTACGTGGTTAGCTGGGTAACTAATCGCTCACAGCGATCGAACAGAACGCGCCCGTGGTCGGATTTTCCAAATAAAGTCGTTATCTAGAAATCGTGCCGGGAAAAAAGTGATCGATTGCATCCACAAGAACTCAAGTAGCAATAGCAATCAATAGCTGAAAAATATGCACATCGTAGAAAAAAGAAAACACGGTAACGTGACAAACGAAGTAACTTTAATTAAATCATTTGTTTCAATTAACTTATTCAATTGTAGAACCAACCATCATTCGCTTTATGCGTAATAATTAATTCAGTTAGAAAATGTACTTTATTGGCCAATATAAAGACCAAATATAAAGTTCAAATAACACGCGGATTACTTGTATGAACTCCGATGTAGTTAATCCAACCTATTATATGACCAGGGAGATATTGCTATTTTGACATGATAATATGGTTGTTTTAACTAAACTGGCTTTGTCACTTGAATCGAATAGTATTTCAAGCGAGTAAACTTAGGTTGCTTCAAGCAAAATTGTTTCAACTAAATGTACATAGTTGGTATTACCAAACGTTTTTCTGAGTGTAAGTGTATATCCCGCCTTATGGCTCATCAATGTGTTTTTTTTTTTTTCATTGACGTTCGAAAAGTTGTCTGGAACAAAATGACATCAAACCTACCGCATTCATTTCATTCGGACACATCATGCCGTTCTGCAAATATGCATTTCTGTAGCATACAATTGGATATTCGTTGTCATGATCACTATGCACGCCTAGATTAGGCTCGTATAGCCGATACGATTTTATGCTGGGTAATATTAGTTCATGGCTAGTGTACAAAACGAGCTGAGACTAATTTGACAGTGGAATGAAATTACGCGAACAGGGTATTATAGTGACTGGTAGGTCCGTCGAATAACATGCACGTTGATATACAAGATACGCGGGGTTGATGGCGCAGTGGATTCGTTCTATGTGCGTCTCGCGATGGATGTGCCATAATGCACTACATTAACACGCTTGTACGAGATAAGCTCCGGGATCACATGAGGTGTGATTAAAATGAGCAACGATCGAAGCCCGCAGCTTGTTAGATCCACGCATAAAGGTAATGGTGAAATAGAATTTAATTTAAAAAAAGCTGCGAATTTATCTGCTGTTCACCACACCACGATATTTTTAAAACTCCGATAAATTATCAATATTTGTCGGGCAATATTTTTCGAATAGTTCCGAAAATATGACAAATTAAATCTTGTTAAAATAAAAAAAGGTTTTTCTTGTTTCCGGAATCTGATTATTTTTTCATGTCCCAATCATTTTGCTGATAGAAGTTACAAAATGTTATTTTCACGAATTGTTTTAGAATTCCTGACTTCGTGTCGTCATCTATATGTTAAATTGTGGGGAACAAGTAGCGCAAGTCAGTCTGTGGGGAACAAGTGGTACATGTCAGTCTACTATATACCGAATGTCCTATTTATCTTGAGACATCGACATAACTCGAGGACAGCGAAGTAAATGCAAAAATCCCAAGAGACGTAGCGAGTGGATCGAAACGAGGAGTAAAATGCCAAGACACTTTTTTATAAAGTGAACTACAAAGAGTGAATAAAATGTTTAAGTTTTTCATATGTTCTTAGCGAAACTTAAAACCATGTATTTTTCGAGTGTCTTTAATTATCAGCACATGTGTGATAAAAAATAATACATGAATTACAAAAGAGCTATCGAAAGTTGAATGTAACAAATTAAATTGGTTACTTATATGCCATTATTTTTTTGTTTTTTTTTTCAAATACTTACGATTGTGCCGCGGTTGAAAATATAGGTTTCCATTTCTCTTAATTTGATCTTGTAATCACCTCGAAAGCGTCCGAGTTGACCTTGAAACCATCTTGATAACTACTAATGCAAAATAACGTCTACTAATGCAAAAAAGCTTGATCTTGAAAACACTCTATGTACTTTACTCTGATATAAACCACTCTGTATACTTACTCTGATATAAAACACTCTGTATACATTACATTACATCCGTATTTGTATAGCATACTTTAGATTTTCATCGAAAAAAATTAAGGTTATGTTGCTGTCAAAATAACATATGCAATATGCATATACAAGGTGTCCCTCTTATCTCTGCCACTCGAAATAACTCGGTAATTATCGACGTCACAAAAAAATGTTCCAGACAAAAGTTGTACGGTGTAAAGCCATCAAATGCGGCCTTTTTTTTTCATTTCGGCGTAGGCGCTGACGCACAGTGAAGGTTACCTCCACTCTTTTAAATGGAATGGTACATTTTTTTCAACCATCTTGTGGAGCAACTCAAACCGCATAAAAAACATTCGGGGTCAAAGTCGTTCAAGGTGATTCAAGGTCATCTATTAGAATGAAATGCAAATCCAAATATATCGAATCAATAGCAAATATTTGGTGGTGACTGATGACCAAATATTTGGTAGTGATTGATGACCAAAATCTAAATATCTCGGATCACTACCAAATATTTGGTGGTGATTCGATATATTTAGATTTGTATTTCATTTTAATGGGTGACCTTGAATGACCTTGAACGACTTTGACCGCCAATTTTTTTTATTTGGCTTGAGGTGCACCACAAGATGGTTGAAAAAAAGTACAATTCCATTTAAAAAAGTGGAGATGACCTTCACTGTGCGACAGCGCCTCCACCGAAATAAAACAAATTGGTCGCATTTGGTGGCCCCCTTCACACCGTACAACTTCAGCCTGGAACATTTTTTTGTGACGTCGATAATTATCGAGTTATTTCGGGTGGCAGAGATAAGAGGGACACCCTGTATATACCATATCGGGCGCGGTCTACACCACCGCCACTCGACTGGAACACTCATCTTTCACCATTTCCCGGATGCTCAAGGCCGTATTCTAGTGTGAACACCCATTTTCAAGGTGGCTTTTAGGAATTAAATTTAGTGAAATGGTTGAATCTACAGTGTTACCATTTTAGGGTTTTATTTATACATGTTTGTGGAACAACTTACATTTTTTCAAAGCATTTTAATCGAAATTGTACATGATATTTGATGTTGCGCAATTCATGTCGCGACAATGTTTTCCAAGTCGGGCGTCTATTTTTTTTTTTAATTACCGGTCCGATGCACTCGCAATTTTGCATAGATGTAGGATACATGTCGGGCTATCGTTCAGCCCTCCAATTTTTTTATTGCTTTATAATTAATATTCTACCGTGCCGCGAGAAATGAAAATATTATTGTGAAAATCAAAGTACCCTCTGGCCCGTGGCCTGGAAGAATAGTAATTGTAAAGCAATAAATGAGATAAAACGCTGAACGATGGTTCGACATGTACTTTACGTGTGTGAATAATTGCAAGTCCATCGGCCCGGTAGCTTCTAAGAAAAATACACGCCAGGTGTGAAAAATCTTGTCGCGACATGACTTGCGCAACATCTAATTAGTCTAAATTGTACATCTAATATCATGGACAATTTCGAATAAAATGCATTGAAAAAATTTGAGATGTTACTTCAAACGTATATAAATATAGGTGTAAAATAGTAACACTCTGCATTGAACCGTTTCTCGCAATATAATTCGTAAAAAAATCACTTTGAAAATGAGTGTTCACACTAGAATACGGCCTTGAAAGTACAGAGTATGGACGCACGTACTCCAACATCCATAGTTGTGACATCGATCAGGGTTCCAAGTCAAACAGGAGACGCGGTGGAAGTCCCCCGCAAAGGAGCCGCTTTCTTAGGTAGTAAAGGACCATTGAAGAATTACGTAGTGATGATGCTGATGCGTATGTGAAAACTTCGTTCCCACGTCGGTAATATCCATCATCGCTCGCGCTCACGCGCTGATGATCTTTTGTTCTCATAAAGTCGAGGATTGAAATCGCCACTTCCGATATTCCGTTGCCACAAACGAGTGCCTTTGCATAGTGGTCAGAGTGCATACCTGTAAACCAGAGCAGCGTCGATATTGGGCGGATCCTGATGTCGGGTCGGCGTCCGGAATGAAAATTCCGGACGTGGCGAACCTTCGGAGGTGCACGTAATTTGTGTACCTGTGACTTCACTTTTGACATATTAGGTGCGCAACTAAGTTCCCGCTGTTTTTCAAGAGATGGCTCGACTAGTAAGTGCTGGTCGATTGTGACATAACCAAAACGTCATGAACCAAGCTTAGACATATAGTAAACAAACCGCTTTGACACATTAGTGATTTTGTTTTTGCGTCGTATACTTTTGGTTGTGTGAAAATGTCTGATTTTCTGCCAAATAATCGTCATTTGTGGGAAGTGTTGCTTTTCTTCTTTCATTCGAAGAAAACGGCGGCTAAAGCGCATCGAGAACTCCAAAAAGTTTACGGAGATGCTGCTCTAAGTGAAACAACGTGCGGTGATTGGTTCCGTCACTTCAAAGACGGTGATTTCGATGTTGACGACCGTTCACGTGAAGGTAGGCCAAAAACCTTCGAAGACGCTGGATTGGAGGCATTGCTTGATGAGGCCCCGTGCCAAACGCAAAAAGAGCTTGCTTCAGCATTAGGAGTTTCCCGCCAAGCCATTTCCAAGCGATTGCATGCGTTGAGAATGATTAAAAAACAAGGAACTTGGGTTCCTGTGAACAACTGCTCCGGCGGCAAAGAAGGAAGGGTTTCCTTCATGGCATCGTTATGGGTGATGAAAAATGGATTCATTACAGCAATCGAAAGAGAACAAAATCATGGGGACTGCCCGGTCATGCCTCTACGTCGTCGGCTCGGCCGAATATTCACGCGCTGCGTTTTGCTGTGTATTTGGTGGAACCAGGGCGGTGTTATTTATTATGACCTGTTGAAACCGAACGAAACTATCACTGGGGAACGGTATCGAACTCAATTGATGCGATTGAGCCGAGCACCGCGCAAAAAGCGCTCACAATACGAGCAGAGGGACGAAAAAGTGATTTTACAGCATGACAATGCTCGGCCTCACGTTGCCAAACCCGTTAAAACCTACCTAGAAACGCTCAAATGGGAAGTCCTACCCCACCTGCCATATTCCCCAGATATTGCGCCATCCGATTATCACTTGTTCCGTTCGATGGCACATAGTCTGGCTAATCAGCAGTTCCGCTCATATGAAGACATCTCAAAATGGTGGACAGCCTCCAAAGACGAACACCTCTACCGTGACAGTATTCGAGCTGTGCCAGAAAGGTGAGAAAAAGTTGTCGCTAGCGATGGGCAATATTTTCAATGATTCATTTGTAACCATTTTTTCACAATAAAGTGGCATTTTCATCCAAAAAACAGAACCTAGTTGCGCACCTAATATAATGGGTAGATCACTAGAAATTGGAAACTTTGGGCGATTTTTTACAAGAATTTGCAACGGGTGCAGGTAACGATCAAAAACCGTATCGAAAAATGTTATGCGATTCGTCGAGGGGATTTCGAACATGTTATTTAATGGAAATTATTGTTATTATTATTATTCACTTCTGAACTAATATGACGTGCTAGTTTCGTTGGTTATTTTTTTGGGTCTAATTTTTTAACGTTAACCTACAATCGGATCGAATGCTTTGTTTAACGATTATTATAATAAAAAAATCCGTTATTATTCATATTGAAGAGAGGGAAGTCTAAAAAATTCAAACAAACAGCTGCTTCTGTTGTGCAATATACGTGAGTGGAGTGTGTGCTATTTTTGGGTTTGTTTTGGTTGTTTGCTTATTCAAGTTGCCACTCAAACAGATTTTCGGCTCCAGCCTAGAATCGCTTTAAATGTTTTGCTTAAGGATTTTTGTCTTTTGTCACATCCGGAAGGGATGAGAGCATAATATTTCCGTTGCCTTCTTTGTTGCCTACGCCTAACGCAATAGCACGGGATGAGGGTAAAAAGGGGTAGTGCGTGGGAAATAATAAACTCAAGGAATTGACGCGAGGTTTCGGTACTGAGGAATAATGCGATAAATTTGGTGTACGATTGACACTGTATTACCTGTATACTGTTGTATACCTACGGGCTACGGTGAATGATACAAAAAGAAAAAGGTATGGTCACCTCACATTGGTTGTGTTTGACGCTCGGTCGCTCGCGTGGATGTTTGTTGTCACTCGCGTGGATGTTTGTTGTCGCTCGCGTTAAGCTGCGTATCGACTACGCGCGGCAAATCCGCGAAAAGTGTCTCGCGCGGCAAATCCGCGAACAGTGTCTCGCGCGGCAGCTGCGTTAATGGATACGGTGTTGCTGCGCGAGCCAGTTCGAACATTGGCGCGTTCGAACATGCCGCGGAGCGAGCTAATCTCGGTCGGTCATTAGGGACGCGACAAAGACGGTTCATTCTTTTCGCGCAGTTGAGACGTCTGTCTCTGCTGTTGCCTGAGTTCAACGGCGCGAGAGGCAAGGTTGTTGAAAAAAATATTCAAACGACGCGACGTACTATGAATACCGAAAAGTGTCACTTTTAATCCAAATGTACGGTGCCAAAGATTATTTGTGGAGTAGCAAAAACTCAAAATTGAGTGTTAATTTTCATCACACTTGGCTCAATTAATGACTTTAAGAGCTCGAACTCCAAAGTTGTCATCCTTGTAAAAAAAAAAATGTATTTTATCGTCAATGGCTTCATATCTCATTTCTACCATCAGTCTCGCACCATACTGGATTTTGCTACTGAGCAATGTTTTCATCCACCAACGCACTTTTCGTTTCGGTTTTTTGTGGATGATGTAGTGCATTACAATGAAAGCGGCAGCTGCTCGTGCACGTGGAACGTCCATGCTCTGTCAAAAGTCGTTCCGAAGAAGGCTTGCGCGGCAAATTAACAGATTTGCCGCAGACGAATCTGACGCGCGCGGGAGCCCCGCGAAGTCGATACGCAGCTTTACAAGGGCCTCCGCTCTTGGCCTGGTGCGCTCGCTGGTACAATCGCTGGTAAGGCGCTCGCAGAATTTGACACTGGTCGTGTGTATACTCGACGTGTTTACTACGAATGGCACTTCGCGTTGATAGAAATATGAACGGCGCGCGAGGTCGATGAATTGAGACTGATATTCACGGACCAATGATAGAAATTATACGAGTGTAAAATAAAACTTTTGTGACTCGAAAAAAGAAAACTGATCGTCTAAAGGTTAATTGGAGATATTCATTAGGTTTCTGGATCAAGACTCGATAGAAGCAGTTGATTCCATGTTGGTTGACGGAAGACTGCTTCGACCTTTTGCACACTGACCCTTCTTGGTTCGCATGTGAATTTTTCGAGTTAGTGGGAGACAATCTTTGGTTTCACTTCTTAGAAATAATGGCGCTGACGGAAGGGGCAATTTCGCTTTATTAACGGAACGCGCATGAGGTGTGTAGCCGAAATTCGCGCTAAGTCATTCACGATAGCGCGGCGACCGTTTGACTCGGACGGCCCGGATGTTTTCATACTCCGCTCTGGTTACCGGGTCAAATCATGCACGCTACTCTTTCTCTCCATGCGGATGGCCAGCGTAAGGTTTTTGGAGTGGGTGCCTGTTTGATTTTTTTGGAGCTGCGGCCTTCCGTGGAATATTTGCCTGAGATCGTGTTCTTGTTGAAAGACAATGTGATAGGAAAAGTCGATGCCTGTGGCGGTGCTATAGTGCATATATCACTATGGTTTGAATATGCTCGCGGAACGTACGCAAGTTCCTTTTTATGCTGTTACGCATCTTATTCTTAGATTTATACATCTTATAAACTCATTACGGCAAATGAAGATACTGGGAATAACCAAGAGAAGACACCTAGATGAGAGAAGAGACATTGTCTAGGACGTAACACATTGTGAAATTACGAAGTAAAATGTTTTGTCAATTAATAACAAGATTACAATTGAGCGGGGAAGGGACATTTTTCAAGGGATCACAGGCATTCAGCATATCGCAGCTCCCCCGTTCTACCACAACACAGGAACAGGGGAGTGGGGGTAGCGTTAGTTTCGTGTAACATCCAGCTAACTCAGATTCCCATATCTAGCATACCTCAATAAACGTATACAGTTTTAAAAGCATTTTCGATGCTAATAAGGAAGATGGGGTTAAAGACCGGATTTTCCGGCAAAAAAGTGGCATTCGAGTTGAAATCCACGCCTCACAGTAGGAGAAAAGCCCAAAAACCTGGCCAAAACCCCAAAAAATAAATTTTCGAAATAGGGTCAGTTGAGTAGTCATTCAGGTAGAGGACTAGTAACTGCATTCTATTGTGGAAGGGAAAGCCCTTTAAGTGTATACCTGCGCCGCAGCGTCAGTTGGCAGTGAGTGTTCGTGAAGAGTGTACGTGTCACGCGCTGAACAGACGAAAATAACGCTGACTTCAAAAACCCATAACTTTAAAGTGACGGGTTTAATTTCAATTCTGCAACATGGATACGACTTCTGGAGGTATGTAGAACATGTTTTTACATCGGTTGAATCGAAAGTTTATGTATAAATGATTGAAATGTAGTATAGCCTTCGGCATAAATAAAATTGCATAATTTTGAAAACTTATATTTTCAACGGTCCGAAAAGTTATATATTTTGTCACATTTTGCAAAGCTCCTAGTCTCGGCCTTTAGTTTAATGTATAAGCTTTCGAAATTTACAAGAGTTACCTGCGGAAAACGTGCGTCTTGTCCGTTATGATTTTTTTCGCATCGTGCGGTAGCCGAGCGTGCACGCGGCACTATTGAGCAGCCGCTGCGCCTCTACCTGAGAATGGGTGAAGTAGCATCATAACGGACAAGACGGCTGTTATACGCTTGAAATAAATTATTTTAATATATATGTATGTGTATATATATATATATAAATTTTCTGTGATTTAATTATGATATATACGTATGCATATATATATATATATACATATTAAAATCAACCACATAAAAATTTCTTAAATATGAATGAAATGTTATAACATTCGAATAAAACATTTGAATATATATATATTATATAGTAAGCAAAGCTTTCTTTTAACCAAATCCATTTCAATATTTTCTGTCTAATTTTCTTAAAATTATTTCAATTATTGCGGTTATTTATTTGGTAAAATAATGTACATTGTTCAAGTTTTTGTATTAATTGAAAATTTTATCTTTTCCTTTAACACCAATTTTCTACAATTTTATGTCTTTATTACAGGATCCGGTTACAAAGAATTGGTGCTGACAAGGAAAGAAGTATTTCTGATAATCAGCGAGCATTTATCCGATAAATTCGCTTCCTTGATCGAATTTATGGTAGAAAAAATTCCCAAGGACACCGGACGTACAGTTGTAGTGCCTGAGGACTCGAAACAGACTTTTTCGATACTCTTCAATCAAATGAGAACGAGGTGGCAACAAGCTCACAGAAAATCCTGTGTATTTTTCAAGAATAACGGTGAATGGCTTAGCAAGCAGGTATGTTTTGCCGCACCTACAGACACTGTAGTAACAAGCCCGGGTAATACGGGCCCGTCCCTTGAGTTTACAATGTCCAGTGAAAGATCTAAACGAAGGAAGACCCAAGATATTCGTACATCGTTCAACTCGGTCGAGTTAGCATACGCTACTCAGATGAGCCTTCGCTCTTCAGGACAATCCGACGCCGCAAAAGTTATTAAGGACGTAACAATGACGAGTCCTTTAAGAGCTTCCAAGTATCGTAAAGCTTACTCAGCAACGGATGAAATTACTTTATCCGAAGAGGCTGCACTTTCCGCTATGATTGAATATAAATTCTCCAAGAGTACTTACCAGGGAATGAGAAGATTAGGGAAGGAAAATAACTGTAAGCTATATCCGTCTTACGAAAAAGTGATGAAAGCAAAAAAGCGTTGTTATCCACCACGTGATGTAATCAGGATTACAGAGAGTAGTGCAGAAGTCCAACTACAGGCACTATTAGATCATACAGTTGAACGTATTTTACTCGTCCAAAATGTACTCATTCAAAGATTGACTCCAGATAATGTTCGTAAAATGGACTTGATTTGCAAGTGGGGTTGCGATGGAAGTTCTGGGCAAAGTGAATATAAGCAGACGTTCAGTGATGACAGCAAATCTGATGCGCATGTATTCTTTACTTCAGTCGTGCCATTACAACTCGTGTGTTATGATCAACAATCGAAGGAAGAAATAGTTGTTTGGAAGAACCCCAGACCCTCGTCTCCACGATTTTGTAGACCGCTTAGACTACTGTTTCTACGCGAAGACACAGAGTCAACACTTAATGAAGTCCAAATTGTTGAAGAACAAATAAAGTCACTTCGTTCATTCGAAAGTGTAATAGATGGAAAAGAAATCTCCGTAATGTACAAGTTGTTGTTCACCATGATAGATGGTAAAGTTTGCAACGCTGTATCATTGACGAAATCTGCTCAACGGTGCTATTTGTGTGGAGCAACCAGCAAAGATTTTAATGCCATCGACACTGTATTGCAAAGGGAAATCAATGAAACAAATTTGAAGTTCGGATTGTCGACGCTGCATGCGTGGATACGGTGCTTCGAGTATTGCTTACACGTGTCTTACAAACTCGGCATTAAAAAATGGCAAGCTCGAAGTGCCGAAGAAAAAAAAATTACCCAGGAACGCAAGAGGGCCATTCAAGAAGGATTCAAGAAGCAATTGGGTCTAAATATCGATCGCCCAAAGCCTGGATACGGCAGCAGCAATGATGGCAACACAGGTCGGCGATTCTTTGAGAATTCGACGGTTTCCGCTGCGATAACGGGGGTCAACGAAGAAGTTATTAAACGCTTGTACGTAATCCTACAAGTTATATCGTGTGGCCACGAGATAAACTGTGAAAGATTTGAACAGTATGCTATTGAAACGGCAAGAAAGACCGTTGCATAATACCCTTGGTACTCCATGCCTACTTCGGTGCACAAACTATTAATTCATGGTCCAGTGATAATAACTCATGCTCTATTACCAATCGGCCAATTATCCGAAGATGCTCAGGAAGCTCGAAACAAAGACATCAAACGATATCGAGAAGATTTTGCGCGAAAAAGTTGCAGGGTTAAAACTATGGAAGATGTTTTTCATCGGCTCTTAGTTACTTCTGATCCGTACATTTCAAGTGTCAGAAGACTACCACAGAAGAAGCTGAAGAGTTTGTCGCCGGAAGCTGTAGCGATGTTGATCGCTCCTAAAGTGACTGCCGCAGCAGACGAATTTTGCGCCGAGATTGAAGCCGTGCCGGGAGTTGTAATAGATACAAACTCGGATAATGATTCTGACTCCGACTCCGACTCCGATTACGATTTTGATTAAGAATAAAATTTTCTATTTTTGAAACGTTCCGTATGTATTTTGGAAATAAAAATAATAATTGCGTAGAATACACTGTTCACGTTTATTTTATTATGATGATTTTTTTAAATATATTAATTTATGTATTTAGCAGGATACTCGGCCATTTTGTTTATAACAATTTGCTGTAAGCTCTTTGTTGCAAGTTATAAACAATAGATATGGGATTGGTAATCAGCGACCTTGAAAACCTGTATATACCAATTTTTGTCAACATCTGGTAACTTTTTAACGTTCATGTCGGCCATATTGGATCGGCCATTTTTTTTACGATAATTTGGCTTGCGGATTCGTAATCAGCGACCTTGAAAACCCGTAAATACCAATTTTTGTCGACATCTGGCAACCTTTTAACATTCATGTCAGCCATATTGGATCGGCCATTTTGTTTACGATAATTTGGCTTTCAGATTCGTAATCAGCGACCTTGAAAACCCCTGTAAGCCAATTTTCATTCCCGTCAAAGGTCATTTGAGGTTTTGGCCAGGTTTTTGGGCTTTTCTCCTACTGTGCGCCTCCACGTAAAATGAAATTAAGGCGAGCGAAATGTAGATCTTGCCAGGCGCCGTAAGTATTGCCTCTGAATTTAGTCGGAATTCAATGGTTATAAAATGCTTCGCTAGTAACACACGCGGTATATATCTACAGAGCATAGTTATATTCTCGGTGTGGTACACCATTTAGAACCGCAATCGCAAAATGAACCTGAAAGCCGGCGAGGGTTGGTGCATGGTGTATGGGTGAGCGGAAACCGCAATAATGCTGCCATCGGTCCACTGGCACAGGCCGAAAAGAGATAGAATTAAATACCGTCGTAGATAGAAAAATATATAATCAAATCGATGGAGCTACGACCGTAGGGCAAAGTGAGCGAAAAAAAGGAAGAAATTAAGATATCGGCATTAGGCGAACGCCGATCTCTGACTTTACCAAAATTCTTTCCAGATACGCACAGAAAAGCCTAATTCGGTTCATTTGGAACTGAGCCACGGCTGATTGAACATTTTTGCTCATAGAGGAAATTCACATATAGGGGTGGGCCTAACGCCCGTCTCTGAGATGGAACATTACTGAGAACGGACACTCATATATGTGGCAAAGCAATGAAAACTATTAGACACATATTTTTTTTATCGGCGGGAAGACGGGTTTAAAGGAGGAAACCATCCCTTAAAGAAAGACGTATCACCACTTAATTAAATTTTTTGAATACTTCTATAGTGGATTCTACATCGCTTTACATTAGAAGAATTTACGTTCTTGTTTCATTCAGAATGGTGGCCTGCTTGTGGGTGGAACTGCAAAACCACACTTCGACAGGCGTTTCTTAAAGGGGTGGGTTCCCCTCTTAAAACCGCTTTGCCACAGATAAAAAAATACATGTCTAATAGTTTTCAATGCTTTATCACACATATGAGTTCCAAAAAAATCGAAGGCGGTCACTTAGGTGATGTTCCTCTACTAAAATCCTTTTCGGAACCGTACAAAAACCGTAAACCGATCAATTGATCCTAATTAGGCGCTGAAATATGGCCTATCAATACTAGCAACTTTTACCTAACATCGAAATCGGGCAAAAAGTGGAAAACAATTCGTTCTAGGATTTTGGGATATCAGAAGGTGCCCTCCGATGTACAATGCATTGCTGATTTCGGAAACCCAATCCTGCTGGCAGAAAGTTGATATTTTTTTAAAATATCAACGCAAAATCCTCCTTTCGACGAAACCACGATATATATCTTTGATTTTTCATTTCTCGGGAGCCTTTTAAACGTCCAAAAAATTGAGATATTCGTATGAGGTAGGTATACCAAAATCCTTTCTGGAAACCTATTTAAAAAAAACGCCACATCGGTTAATGACGAACTGAGCAACGGCGGCTCGCGAAAATCGCCATTCTGCGGACTTACAGACTATTGTCATGTGTACGTTTCTTTTTTTTCTTCATTTTACTGTTAGTACACGTCGAAGGTACACAATTTCATGGGAGTACTTTTTTTCAGACTCTTACAATTAGTTCGATCGGCAAACAAACGAACTTGATAAACGGGCAGAAAATTGTGCCATTTTGGGTGAATTGCGATGTTTCTTGTGTACTAATTCTCGAAAAACTCGAACAATATATATGAAGAAAAAAAAGTTTATCCTTTATTTTTTATATAACGGCTCCCGAAAATGTAGCTCAAAAAGCAGATACGATATCTCAAAGCCTGATCATTTTTTTCAAACCTACTTCACTCTCTCCTCCCTGTCACCTTTCTTTTTTGCATCTAGCGATTACCGCGCGGAATGAGCAAGCAAGCTCGGCAATAATTCACAAAACTACGAAAGTGAAAGAAAAAAAACGCACAGGTGTTGACCTTACTTTGGATCAAGACGTTAACGTTAAGTTCAGAAACGACGCGGTTGGGAGTCTTTGCAGAGACTACAATGCGAGCCTCATCTCGTTCTTATCCTCGTCACACTGTCGCAAAATTTACATTGTGAGGAAAGTGTGTGGTTGCGAACGTCATCCAGCTGACAACGAAAGTCGTCTCGGAAAGTTTCCTCGAAGTTTCGCATTCGCGTGTCTCTCTCCCTGTGCAAACTTCTACTGTGTACTCGGCAAAGTTGTTTCGGCTTCAACGGGCAACGGAGAGAATCTTCGCATTCACGTCGCTCTCGTCTTGGTTGAATATCGGGCCCCGTGGAAGGAGCAGCATTCAAAGGATCTCCTGGACCGCAGGACGATGCGGGTGACAAAATAGATAGAAAAATAAAATAAAACGAAATATCACCGACTGCGTGTGAAGTGCAATCGAAAAAGAGTTGCAATAGGAAAAAATTGTTGAGCGAAGTGTAGTCACGGCAAAGTATTCGGATTCTTTCATGTTAAGGTTTTCCTGGATGGAAAACGAACCCTCAAAGAAACTTGTTTTTTGTTTCATCGTGCACGGAGTGGAGTGATTTATTTTCATCAACTGAGTGGGGTTTATTTACCGTATTCTTGTTTGAAGTGAATATATGATGCGACATCTTGCCGCGGAGTACTTGGAAAAAAAAATCTGTTTCTGCGAGTGTTGGTTTGTATAGTGGATTCGTCCCGTTTTGGCCTTTGATGGTGATATGTCACATTTTTTGCGCCGTGGCCCACTTCACGCACGCAAATACCATTTGCGAAGTACTATTTTAGGTGATATTTCAATGAAATTTAGTTTTCTATCAGTGAGCACCAGCGTTTTTGTAAAATTTTGGACATGTCTGACAATGTAATATTTTTGACATATTGTGGTATTTTATTACTTAAAAGACGAACACCGAAAGTACTATATCAGGTGTCATTTTAATGAAATTGAGTTCTCGAGAAGGGAGCCCTTGCGTTTCTGTGAAATTCTGAACACTTCCAAAAACATAGAACATCTCTTTTATATTGTGGTATTTTATTACCCAAGAAACGAAAATCCAAAATATCATGTTAGATGTCATTTTTAGTAGTACTTCATTACCCAAACAAACCCGAACAAAGTGCCATTTCAGCTCTCATTGATCACATTTATTTTTTGATCAGTGATCGCTAACATTTTCGTGACGTTTCAAACATGTCCGAAAATAAATATCATTTTTGTTATGTAACACTGTGCTTTATCAAATTACGATCTCAAAACTCACCAATCGCCAATGCCTGCCAAGACCAATCGAATTCTCTCATCCGATCAATTCATTAATCCCGAAAACCGAAATATTAAAAGAGTTTTTGTTTTTTCAATCTGCGTCATTACGACAACGATTGATGGATCCCTCGAAGCTTGACCTACAATAATGACGTCGAAATTTCAATTGTTAAAATACAACGTTATCTAATTTTTTTCTTTATTTTCATTATTATTTGGAACTATTTTCGTGCAACTTGACGTCGGAAATCTGTAATAAAATTACGTAAAAACGTTCGAATTTCACACCATAGATCGGCCAAAACTAATTGTTTGCCAATGAAAAATAATTTACTTTCGTTGCATTCCAACGATGCAATGTTCAAGATCATCTACGATAATGATGAAGTCACAGCGAGGCATGGAAGATTGGAGTGGAGCACCCTAAGCTTCTTGCAATCATAATTATTCCACGTCAAAATGAGTCTCCTGATGGCGAAGCCCTCAAAAAGATGAAGCTTGTACTTGAGTAATGTGGAAAATCATTGTAGAGAAGAAAGAAAACGGTGGATCGTATTGCCGAGCGAATTGTACTTAACCTGGAAGCAATGAAGTGTGTCCGTTTAACGAACCGCCACCCGTAATCCGAGAGGTAAGTTCACTGCTGCTACCCTATAGTAATATACGAATGGATATTAAGGCCATGTGCCACACGCCTCCGACCGCTTCGAAATTTTGAAATAACTTTTCTCCCAAATGTAACAACCAATTGGAATGAAACTTGTTGTGTGCATGCAGGACGCTCGCTCCGAGAGCATCATACAAGCCATTTTCCAAAATTTCGAAAAAAATGTGCAGTTTGTGCTTGCTATGGGAAAATTGTGAATTATTAACCATTGCATCATATTTTTGGAACTTTGACGAGACCCATGCTCTCGACCGTGAAAAAGAAGACATTTTAAGCTTCGTTTCGCCTGTTTTCATGAATAAATAAAGGAGAAAAGGCATTTCGATTTTTTTTCACAAAAACGTAGCAAAAATGTACCAACAAAGCTCAAAATATTATTTACCATCACGAAAATTTAGTTTATCTGTTTTCTCACTGGCGGCGCGCAGCTCGCATCGTTCCGCTTTTACCGACCGCGCTCACATCCTACTAGAACAATTTGTTTCTTGGCAGGTCGAAAGCCGCAACGTTCGGTTTAAATAAAAATTCGCGATTATGTGTTCCGCTATTTCTCTGCCAGGGTTTTATGTATAGTATCGGGTACAAGTCGTTCCCGTTGAAAAGTTCTTCAACACAGTAGCAGTGCGAACACGTCGGCGACATGATTCGTGGAAGGATTCGCAGCCCTAAGTTTGATCGCTGAGGGAAACAGATTAGTAACCTACAAATAAGTTTTCAGATGTTTTGCATGCCGAAGTAGTATTAACAACAAAAAGATTAGATTTGTGATCTAGTGCTCTACTATTTCTGTGCAAATATGACATACGTAGTGTCGCGTACCAGTACTTCCTGTACGACAATTCCTTAAAACAATAGCGGTGTGAATGTTATTTGTCGGGGAATAGTACAGTCGTGCTGTATATTGGAATCGGAAATAATTAGAAGGTTAGTTTTTTGACAGATGATTTTGTAGGTGCCGCGGGTGCTAAATCCTAGTTTGCCTAAAAATCGGGGTGCAGTTTTTTAGGGGATGGAGGAGGATGGGGGTGGATTAATGTCAAAGTACAACCCCTACTATTTTGTCTTCCGGCGCCGACCGCCGGGAGACAAAATATTCAGAAACATCCGGGCTTTATTTTTTACCACAGCGCCGAAGTCACGGAAGTTCATTTTGGGGGTGAAATAGTGGGGTGAAATTTTGAAAATTCAGTTTCAATCCGATAACTCTTTAGAAAAAAGTCATACAATTTTTGTTTAAATGGGAACGTTGTGGCTCTTGAAAAGACGCGTTGTCACATCCGGAAGGGATGCGAGCATAATATTGTTGTTTCCCTATTTTTTGCCTACACCTAGCGCAATAGCATGGGATGAGAATAAAAAAGGGGTAGTGCATCGGAAAAAATAGAATTAAGGAATTGACGCGATATTTCGGTATTGAGGAATAGTGCGACAAGCTCATATAAATTTAACCGACGTTTTGTTACAAATGGATGGTCGGATTTGAATGTGAATTAATAATAACAGAAGAATAAATGATATAGAATATAGAATGATATAGAAAAATAACGAAATAATGTCGTTCGCTTAGGTTTGTTAGTGTGCGTAGCTGTGTGTGTGTGTTCGCTCGTTAAGATATTGGTAGACGCTCTTATGAATATGGGCCTTTGCTCGTGGCCAGATGCGCTCGCTGTTGGAGTAGGTCGGTGACACGCACACAAGATTTTCGGTAGGTACGTTATATAAATATATATGGACGGCGAGAGCCACTTGAAACTCTGTACGATCTTAAAGCGCGAAAAACGGATTTGACTTTTCTACGCGGACTGTGGGCCGAACGTATACGTTTAATCAATTCGAAAGAAATACTTGCAATAAGATTGTTCGTACGTAGATCGGAATTAAGACGTGATAAAAGAACTTGATTCGAAGTTGGCTGACGGGAGATTGAGCTCTGAATTCGATCGATGTTGTCGGGAGACTGGGATTGAGACTCGATAGAAGAACTTGGTTCGATGGTAGTTGACGGAGACTGGGATTGAGAGTCGATAGAAGAACTTGATTTGATGGTGGTTTACGGGAGACTGGAATTGAGGAAGGAAGTCTTTCTTGATATGAAAATTAGGAGGGGTTCAATAGTGGGAGAAGGAACCTTAGGAAGAGTGCGGTTTTGGTCATCTAGTTCTTCGGGGATTGGTCCATTGGTCGTGAATATATCGGTTAATTAGCGTGATTGGTCGCGGTATGTTGTGCGAGTAGGTTACAGATTCGCTAGGCACGTGCGTGGCCTTATTCCAGAGCATCAGTTCTGACTAATATTCGTATGAAGAGAGGTTTATAATCGGACTAAGCTGCGAGACCGGATGCCTTATTTTTTAGTCAGAGATATAAATTCGTCGGAGCCGTCTAGTCTATGTTATGTTTAAATAATCTAGGGTCGAGGCTTCTAAAGGTTTATTGCGGTAAAGCTCTGTGTATCTTATTAAAAGCCAAGGTGGTAGGAAAATTCGACGACTGACGGTGCTGTAATCGTGCATATATCGTTGTGGGTTGAATATGCGTGCGAAACGTACGTACGTCCCTTTTTATGCTGTTATTCGTCTTATTCTTAGATTTATACATTCAAAGGGCTATACCAGTGTGAACGCTGGAAATTTGGGTGATTCTTGGAAATTTTTGACAAGAAAAGTACTCAATCAAATGTTTCGAAAAATTAAGAATATATTTGGCTATATTTGACCTATGCTACAGAATTTTTTTATAGCAAAATATTGCGATCCAAGCGACTTATGCGCTGCCTTCGGAGACGCCAAAAAAAAGTTCCTCCATTGCTGACATGATTCCGGCCGATTAAGTAGCTGAAACCGAAAAAGGAAAAGATGTCGTTAAACTAGAAGGTATTTCCTGTACAATGATAGAGGATTTTCTAAAAATATCAAAATCTAACAAAATGGCGTAGTTATGAAAAAGTCTGTTTTCTTGCCTATAAAATGGTCGTTTTTTTCAATGCCAAATCGTTAAATTTCATCCATTAAAAAATATCCTACGTCATTGTAGAGTAGATATATTCAAGAGTACCCAGTTCAAATTTCATGTCAATCGCATAATTGCTCTTTGAGTTACAATGTCAGCAAATTTGAAAAATCTCATTTCGAGAAAAACGCGTTTAAAGATTTAACTATCGATTTTTGCAAGATAAAATGATAGAGATACGGCCTTCAATTTTTTACAGGATATTCTTGAAAATATAAACTGTCGAAAAAGGCAACAAAAAAATCAATTTTTTTTAAGTGCCACACTGGTATAGCTCCTTAATAAGCTTATGACGGCAAATGAGGTTATTGGGTATAACCGAGAGACACCTCCTGCACATTCGTTAGGATGTAACAGCGTCGATCGAGTATTTGATCATCCCTCTCCGACAATATCTTTACCCCCCAAAAAATGGTTGAAATATAAAAAAATGGTTTCTTGAATAAGTAAAAAACAATCGATTTTTCGGGGATGGTTCAAATTTCTCGAAATGTAGAAAATAATTTTCTCTTTATATTCGTTTCAATGGGCCACCCTTAAATTTTTCTTTTTCAGTCCCCTCTCGAAGGTTGAAAATTCAATATGAAATTCTGGGGAGAATATTGACCGATAATATAGAGATGCAAGTTTCGCGCTGTGAACAAAAATGTAGCTGAGAGTTCAAGCTACAAATTGTTCGACGGCGGCAAAGTCGTGCGGTCAATAGTTTTCCCAGAATTTAATTTTTTATTTTCAACCCCCGAGAGTGGTTGGAAAAAGCAAAATTCAAGGGGGATCCATAAAAACGAAAATATAGAGAAAATTATTTTGGACTGTCACGTACGACGTTTGAATCGAATTAATTTCTTTATCAGCAATTGTATCGCGAGCGGTTTCTTTCAATTTCGAACAAACGGCTTTGAAGAAGGCGTTACGTAAGCCATCAGGCACAAACGTAAGACCATTTTCAACATCTTGAATAAAAGCTTTCAGAGGCATATTTTTGCCATTAAAATATGGCACGTGAAGCAGTGCTTGTTGGAGTGCCATACATTCACCCATACTTGTTAACATTGCATCAGTGATGTTTTGATGGTGAGTGAGATTTGCAATTATTTCGGCGTTTGCCATTTTTTCTTCTTATTTTTTTGTTTCTTTTAAACATATAAATGTAATTGAAGATTCGATTATTTATTTATTTTATTAATTTATTTTGCATTAATTTTTATTTTTATTTTTTATTTTCAAATAAATTTCAAAAATTAAAAGAAACGTTCAGCATATCCCACCGCTGTCACCAAAATTTACTGTTACGTCCGGAGCCGTTTAGAAAAGATATATATATTTCTAGAATTATAAGCGTCGAGCGGTAAACGCTTTACTCCGATTACTACCCTAATGAGTCACGAGTGCTCTTCGGGATAATAATCATTTGGGAACGTTTGCTGTGAGACCTCGAGAGATCTTGTTTCTTTTATGGATTTAGGAAATTGATAATAAAGGGACTTCAATGTCTTGAGTCACACAATAGTTTAATACACACTCGATTAAATAATAATTTGGTACATTCCAAGTAAATTTATAATGTGATAAATACCTTTGACAATCAGGAGCGATGTCGTCGCTTTACAATAACGTATTCTTGCTTTCGTTGAATATTTCTTTAAACACACACGCGTACTCTCACAATCTTCTAGAGATCCGGTCGCGGATTAACAATAATTTGTACTTGAAATATTTGGTCGTTTGACCCTTTTGATTATAAAAACAATATTAATTGACTTTAATAATTACGCCGAATCACACTCTTCTACAGAAGACCCGGATTTCGGACAGCGTAACGACGCGTGAAAATTATGGTTGAAAACTGACACACTATAATATACGTCATATACGTTTTATAAGGGGGAGATGACTTTGCCAGAAGGGCTACTCTCTTAATTTGGGCACAGAGAAGAACTATTTTTCGTCTAATATCCGAGAGTTCGTCCTCCTCTGAGAAGCAATAAAAGTTGGATATTTTGGATCTCTACCATGTCGCATTGCCGATCCCTATCATAGGGCTTGAGGCTCCGGCCGGAAAACTTTTATTACTGCTCTTGTGCAGAGCGGGAAAAAATAGCAGAGCGGCTCGCTATACGAAAATACATGCATTAGGTATTTGCCCAGTTGATAAACAAGGAAAGCGTATATCTTTGCTATGGTCTGTGATGCACGCGTCTATAGTGTGTGAGAAGCAATACAATTGTGATAGGTATCTCCAACGCTTATATTTTTGGTTGCGGTGAAAAATAGCAATAGCTGACTATTGCTTCTCGCAGGTGCACAATTATGTGTGTGCTGGTCAAAAAGAAATCAAAGAAAAACGTCGTACGTGACAGGACATTTCGTACATTTAAAGCATAACCGAAAAATCGATTGTTTTGTAGTTATTCAATAAACAATTTTTTTGGTATTTTAACAATTTTTTGGGGGTGAAGATATTATTGGAGAGTGATAATCAAATACTCGATCGATGCGTCTTTTCAAGGGCTACAAGGTTTCCATTTAAACAAAAAGTGTACGAATTTATCCTGAAGAATTAGAGAAGGAAAACCGATTTTTCAAAATTTCTCCCCCAAAATGAACCACCACGACTTCGGCGCTGTGGACAAAACTAAAGCCCGTATTTTTCTGAATATTTTGTCCCAGGGCCCGGATCTCGTAGGGGTTGTAGTTTGGCATCAGTTCACACCCATCCCCCTTCATTCCCCAAAATAACCCTGCACCCCGATTTTTAAGCAAACTTGTATTTCGCACCCGCGACACCTATAGAATCACCGGTAAAAAAGCTCGCCTTCTTCTAATTTTTTCCGATTACGGGGTTTTTCAGCGACAGCACGACTGTACTAGAAGGGTTTTAAGGAATTAAATCCAACAATAACTGTCATCGCTAAGGAAACGGGAAGAATAACCTGCGAATGCGTTTTGCAAATATTCGACACAGTGGTCGTGTGAATATTTCTTGTCGGAGAAAGAATTCAAGAAAGTATTTGCAACGCTAACTCTGATTGCCAAGGAAGATCGGTAACCTGCAAACAAGTGTTCACTGTTTTGCATGCCCGAGTAGTAATACAAAAAATTTAGATTCATGATCGTCTGCTCGACTCTTTCCGTGCCAAGATTTCATGCATAGTGTCGCAAATGAGTTTTTCCCGTACAACAGTTCTTCAACACAGTAGCGTTGTGAATGTGACTTGTCGGAGAAGGAATTCAGGGGATTAAATCCAGTGTTTACTGTCATCGCTGATCATATCAAAGCAATACCGGCAGATGGTTTTTTAAATTTTTCATCACAGGGATAGTGTGAATATTTTTTGTCGGTAACAGAATTCAAGGAAGGGTAATTATATACTTTAGTGACTTCTCCGAAAAATGAGCCTAACATTTTTTTCTATTCTATTTTTCTATTCTATTCTATTTTTTTGTTATTTTCTCATTAATTGTGTTATAAATAATGATATTCAGACAGTGGAAGCGGAAATCCACCATCCCATAAATAGTTATGGGGCTTTGAAATTCGCGGAAACACGTGATAAACTAGGGCGTGACTTTTCCGAAAAATGAGTCTAACATTTTTTTCGGCTATTTTCTCATTAATTGGGTTGTAAATGATCATATTTAATCGGAGGAAGCTGAAATCCACCCCTCTCACCCCATGAAAAAGTTATGGAATTTCAAAGTTGGCGAAAACACGTGATAAAATAGGAATAGCGAGTTTTTTACATTTCGTACATTCCGAACGTATTCTTACATTTCGTACATTTGAAATGTATACAATACAGCAAAATAAAAACATACGTTTCTCGAGTATTTATGAACTTGTAAACACAAGAACGTCGTTAATATGAGTGAAATAAATTCTCCAGTTCGAAAAATGTCTTGCCACATTAGGATGCCACATGGGAACTGTCGAGGTGTGCCGGTTTTTCGAGATCGGAGTGTCGACTTTTTACGACGTCATGGTGTAGTGTTGGAAAATGTGAATTGTTCGTTGTGTGGGCATTAACATCTTCAGTGCCGTCGACTGCCCACACGACAGACACGCCAACATTACACCAACTCCGATCTCGATCTTCTAATATTCTTCGATCTTGTGTTTTCGAAAAGTACTATTAAAAAAAATCGAATTTTCGCGTTTTTTCGCATAAAAAGATAAATAATAAATGTATCTATCGAAAAAACGATCCGTCATTCCGTGAAGCTATCTTTTCTGAGTGTGCTCTCCAAATTTCAGGTCGATATGTTAATTACAGCGGTCAGGAGAATGTCAGCCATTTTAAAAGCGTGTTTTCGAGAAAAACGCGTTTAAAGTTTTGTAATGTGTTTACACAAATGTGTTTATAGTTACCGCTAATCGGCAATGCCTGGTCCATAGAGGCATTCCTCCTCTTCTTCTAGCTGCTCATGTTGAGCCGCTAACATCTCCCGCTGGGCATAAAGGACAAAGTCTCCGTTAATGAGAAAATAGGAAAACAAAAAATTAACTCATTTTTCGAAAAAGTCACTGAAGTGACCAATTATCGTTTTGCATGCCCAAGTAGTAATAATACATAAATGTTAGATTTGTGATCGCGTGTTGTACTCTTTCTGTTCCAAATTTTTATACATAATGTCGCGTGGGAATAGTTTCCCACAATAGCTCTTAACATTCAGGGAATTAAATCCAGCGGTAGTGTCTTTGCTGAGGCAATGGAAAGAATAACCTGCGAATGGGTTTTGCAAATGTTGAACACAGTGATAACGTGAATATTTCTTGTCGTCGAAAGAACTTGAGGAAATATTTGTAGCACTAACTTTGTCCTTTCAGGGAAACTGATCTGTAACCTGCAAATAAGTTTTTAAATGTTTTGCATGCCAGGGAAGAAATAATACAAAATAAATTAGATTCATGATCGTTGGCTCCACTCTGTCCGTGCCAAGATTTTATGCATAGTGTCGCAGATGAGTATGTTCTGTACAACAGTTCTTCAACACGGTAGCAATGTGAATGTGACTTATCGGAGAAGGATCTCAGAGAACTAAATCTAGTGTTGACTGTGATCGCTGACGAAATGAAGCGAATAACGTGCAAATGGATTTTTCAACTGTTCAACACAAGGATAGTGCGAATATTTTTTGTCTGTGACAGAGTTCGAGGAGGCATCTGTCGTGCTACTCTTTCGAGTTACCTGACCTACCGTCTGTGTTTCGAATATCGGGTTACCTGTCCACTTTTTCTGTTCCCTAGCCGTTGATCGGGTTATTTCACTATTGTTCTGTAGACCGAGACACTAGCGATCTCCATTGCTAGAGAATTCGATCCGCGGAGGATCTGCCGAAGATAAATCCCGGCGGAGAGAAAAATGCTGTACGTATTTGTTTAAACCATGAACATTAGTTCGAAATTTTACCGCTCTCTCGCAAAGCGAGCCTGGCGATCTCCATTGCTAGGAAATTCTAGCCCCGGAAAACCTGCCGAAGATAAACCCCGGCAGAGATAGAGAATGCGAACGTATTTGTTGAAACCATAGGCATTGCTTGTAAAACTTTACCATTCTTTTGCAGAGTAAGCCTCGGGCGATCCCGCTTGCTTACGGCCGGAGCCTGAATTAGAAGGTCTGAAAAATCGTTCTTCTTATTGCTTAAATCGACAGATAAACTATATATATTTATAACCTTACAGAGGGCAATTGCAAATATTTTCGAAGGTACAAAGCCAAAAGCAGAGAAGCGTCGAGCAGGTGTGTGAATGCTCCGCTGCTCGATCATCTAATTCGAATGGTAGGTATACCTGGGAAAGGTTCAAGGGTCTTTTAGAATAATACTTCGACTTCGTAGTAGTGTTGTGTTGAGCCATAATATTGTTTATTGAAGTATAACGGTGTGTGATACATCTCTATGTACGTGTTTCTACATTGCAGCTTGTAGCATCAACGGTTAGTTTTGGTTCGATTCTTGGCGCGTGCACGTCGTAAGAATATCATGGCAAATTATCCAAAAAATAAAAAAGTCGACCTCTGAACGCGTTTCGAAGCCGCATAAACGTCAATGGCACGGTAATAGATTCACAAGTAAAACAGACTATGAAATGCTGAATGCGAGCACTAGCACCAAAAAATTGTCAACGGTGAGCAGTGAAGATATAATTGTGAATCCACCTCATTGTTATACAGGGTGTCCGAGAAGTAACGTACGCCCTTCTAGCATCTGGTAGGAAAAAAATTCTGAGACGAAAAGTCCTCAGTCATTTTTTAATCAGACACACTGTAACTGTAAAAACAAGCGCGTTGTTTTAACACGTTTTGCGTGTGTAATCTTGTCGCTCTTTTCAACACGGTAACGCCTGTGTTGATGTCGTAACGACACATTTTACGCGTGTTCTTTCAACACGCTTCAAGTGTGTTTTAGCAAGTTCAAAGCGTGTTGTTTCGATACACTTTAGGCGTGTAAACGCTTGTCGCCAATTTCAACACGTTAAAATGTTTTGATGGCTAAATCAACACACTTTTTATGCGTACTTGTGGACGCTTGGGAATAATGTACAAGACGTCACGTAGGCATACGTTCGAAAATTAAAAAAAACGGTTTCTCCGTTACTGGTGCTTTATTCCGATGGTGTACTACCATAATTGATGATTTCCAATCGTCCTGAAATCAATTCCTGCGAATAAATTTTATTGTCATTACCTGGTCTCGAACCTACCTAACCTAGTTACTTCTATACCTAATGGGTAATGAAGACATTTCAAATTTTATGAGTATGCATGCGTGTGTGTGCGTGTGTGTTTGCGCGCGCGCGCACACACACATAAAATGTGAAATGCCTTTATCACTCTCCTGTAAATGTGTCTGTGTGTGTGTGTGTGTGTGTGTGTGTGTGTGAGTGAGTGTGTCAGTATGTAGGTGTGTGGGTGAGTCGGCGTATTATCTACATTATTGAATACACACAAAAATTATACTTTTGAATTACAGTATTTATTTTTCTCTTACCTTATCAACGCACAAATCGACTTTTCATGTTCCATTATGTAAAACTAAAACACCTTTACGGCGAGATGTACATTTACAACGATAAAAAATCTATTTCTTTTTTTTTCTTGAAACGATAGATCTATATATGTAGTATATTTTCCAGAAGTTACAAAACGAAATTCGAAAAATTTTAAACGTTGCAGCCCGCCAACGCTGTGTCTTACCGCTTGGATTCGTAGCGGGCGAAAACTTCAAACCCCTTTTTCCCATAACTGCATTTTCGAAATGGACGTGCAGGATTACTCTAAAACTATAAAGCTGATTGAGTTGAAACTTGGTAGAAATATTGACAATATTTCTTTTACTTGACGAGAATTGTTTTTCAAAAATTATTTTAAAAACTACTTTTTCAATGCAAATTTTACAGATACTTTGCGTGAAGTGGTGATTTTTTGTAAACGTGTGCCATTCTCTTAAATTTGAATTTTCTTCATTGTAATCACTGTCAAATGGAAACTATACATGTTCTAACTGGAAAAAAATTGAATTTTTTTACAAATCAAAGTCTACGGAAGCTATAGACTGCACGCCAATTCACAACTGCCGCGGCAACCTTGCTGTAACACTCTGCCACAGCTGCGCCACTTTGAATTAATTAAAAAAAAATGTTTTGTATAGATAAATATACTATTGAAGAATACCTACAGTTTGATAGATGGAGAATAATTATTTCTTAGTTATAAAAATCGCCCAAAATTGGTTAAGTTTTTCCCGTTTGAATGCATATCCCGCCTTAATGGCCGCGTAAAAACATGAAGGAAAAATATTGAATAGCACTGGAAGATATGCAGTATCCCACGCGAAGTAGCTTCCCATGACAGTCGACGACTTCCCCCGACAGTGCCCAACATCTTTCCCGATTCATCTGTGAGCTCTGGTAATATCATGGAATTTCGTATGGTCCCTGTTCCAATCGACTTGGATTGTGACATGTGTGATGTTTTAAATTTCTTATGTTGCCCTGTTTTCGTATCCGTACTCGTTGCTAGTAGTTCCACATCCTGAAAAAGTATGATAAATTATTAAAGAAGTATAAAAACATTTGGCTGTTTGTACTTTGATATATAGTGAATCGAGAAATTCGTTGGGAAGAAAATCGCTATTCGAACTGATCAGGAAATCTCTAAAGCACTGAATAAAAAGTTTTCTGCACAGCAATTAGAAAACGCAGTGAGGAGGATATCTGTATGGAAGAGAAAATTTCGATTTGCAGTGAACAGAACATTTTCCCCAAACAAGGAATCTCCTTTGCTCCGAACAAACAATTGTCTTCGCACTGGACAGAAAAATTGGTCAGCACAAAATAAAGAATTTTCTTTGCCCCGAACAAGAAATTTCCCTCACTCCAAACAATTTTCTTCGCCTTCTACAGAAATATTGGTCTGCACAGAAAAAAAAAATTTCCTTTGCCCCGAACAAGAAATTTCCTTCACTTCGGACAGAAAATTTTCTTTGCCCTGAACAGAAAAATTGGTCCGCACAAAGTAAAGAATTTCCTTTGCCCCGAACCAGAAATTTCCTCCACTCCGCACAGAAATTTTTCTTCCCACTGGACAGAAAAATGGGTTCGCACAGAATAAAAAATTGCGTTTGCCCCGAACAAGGAATTTCTTTCACTCCGGACAGACAATGTTCTTTGCCCTGGACAGAAAAATTGGTCCGCACAAAGTAAAGAATTTCCTTTGCCCCGAACCAGAAATTTCCTCCACTCCGTACAGAAATTTTTCTTCACACTGGACAGAAAAATGGGTCCGCACAGAATAAAAAATTGCGTTCGCCCCGAACAAGGAATTTCTTTCACTCTGGACAGACAATGTTCTTTGCTCTGGACAGAAAAATTGGTCCGCACAAAATAAAGAATTTTCTTTGCCCTGAACAAGAAATTTACTGCCATCCGGACAGAAAAGTTGGTCTCAGAGAATAAAAAATTTCGTTTGCCACGAACGAGGAATTTCTTTCACTCTGGACAGACACTTTTTTTTACCCTGGACAGAAAAATTGGTCCGCACAAAGTAAAGAATTTCCTTTGTCCCGAACCAGAAATTTCCTCCACTCCGCACAGAAATTTTTCTTCACACTGGACAGAAAAATGGGTTCGCACAGAATAAAAAATTGCGTTTGCCCCGAACAAGGAATTTCTTTCACTCCGGACAGACAATGTTCTTTGCCCTGGACAGAAAAATTGGTCCGCACAAAGTAAAGAATTTCCTTTGCCCCGAACCAGAAATTTCCTCCACTCCGCACAGAAATTTTTCTTCGCACTGGACAGAAAAATGGGTCCGCACAGAATAAAAAATTGCGTTTGCCCTGAACAAGGAATTTCTTTCACTCCGGACAGACAATGTTCTTTGCTCTGGACAGAAAAATTGGTCTGCACAAAATAAAGAATTTTCTTTGCCCTGAACAAGAAATTTACTGCCATCCGGACAAAAAAATTGGTCCGCACAAAATAAAGAATTTGCTTTGCCTCGAACAAGAAATTTCCTCCAATCCATCCAGAAAATTTTCTTCTCACTGAACAGAAAACTTGGTCTGCATAGAATTGAGTTTTCCCCTTGCCCCTAAAAAGGATCTTTCAGCACTCTGCACAGAAACTTTTCTTAGCAACGAACAAAATATTGATCCGCACAGAATAAAAAATTTTCTTCGCATCGATCCTTTACCAAAAAATTATTTTATATATAGGTCAATAAACTGAGTGTTGCACTTACCATGGTTTCACAGACCAAATTATTTTCGCCATTCATGTAGGTCTGCTCGACGAGGAAAAACTTATGTGTTTAGCTTTTAAAATAACACAAATCGTAATTAAAAAACTCTTTCGCACGTCCGTCCATAATATAGCGAGGTTATGAAGTCGGCATATTGTCATATCAACTCACTGGACGCGTGTTGTTTGTGGTACACGCGTGCAAGTGAGTTGTTTTACGACGCTTTGTGTCGTTCGAGTTGCGTGTACCTACACTAAGTGTGTTGTTCGGGAGAAAATGGGTTGATTCGACACGCTTCATGTGTGTTACATTAAGCGTGTTCTCCGGCAACTCATTAAAAACGTGTTGTTACCAAGAATGGTATAGAGCGTATTGTTTCAACACGGTAAAATAAGTAAAACACGTTGTTTCAACGCGTTACCCAGGATCTACACACGTTGTAGGCGTGTTGTGTGTTGCTTCAACACACCGACAACACGCTTATTTTTTACAGTGTAGATAATTAATTATGAATCAAAATAAATAGCCAATCAGGTCCGCCCTACAGCGGAAAGGCACCGTAGAGGGGAGGGATAGGGGAATGCGTTGTAATTTCGTGCGCCTGAAAATGTGTGCAGAGGGAAAATTCCGAAAGTGTGTGTGTGTGTGCGTGTGTGTGCGCGCGCGTGCGTGCGTGCATGCGTGCGTGTGTGTGTGTGTGCGTGTGTGCGTGCGTGTGTGTGTGTGTGTGTGTGTGTGTGTGTGTGTGTGTGTGTGTGTGTGTGTGTGTGTGGGTGGGTGTGATTAAGTGTGTCCCCTCCCCGCTGGGCTGCCTTTCCGCTGTAGCGCGCACCTGATTGGCTATTTATTTTAAGGGACAACACCACTGTGACGGCTTCAAAAAATCGATTTTTTGAAAACCATCTAGAAAAATCTAAAATACATTTAAGATTAAGATGCCGTTGGACCCAAGTCGAAAAAATAATTATTATCGGAGATATTGAATATTTTGTGGAGCGGTGCAGCGCTCCGTGACGCTCGGGGTTCCACACAGCTGCGCGCCTCAGGGTCGGCAGGTATACCGGGCCTTTCCCAGGTCCTGCGGGTCTTTCCCAGGTATTCTTTTGTCTTCCTTCACAAAAACCGGCTATTGTTATAAATATAGTTTCGAAAAAAAGCTATAGGTGGTGATAATTGAAAAATTTTCAAGGCAGGTATAGAGATAGCGTCATAGCGTCAGTTTGCGAATAGAAGCGACGCTACTCGTGTCTAAACGCTCCGATTCGTTTCGTTTATAAATATCGAACGCTCAGAATTATTCTTTGCACATCGAAATGGATAATCCGAAATTGTACGCGGGGAAAAAGGGAACAAAACGGAGCTATGTGACGAGGAGTCGAACGAAAATTTCGAATCGAAAACCTCCGTACCGTTATAGCTCCGAAAATAGTTCTGCAGAGTATGTGAGCACGTCGGCGAAAAATATAAAATCGTCGAACGATTTAGAGGTCGGTGTTACTAACGATTTTGGTTATCGTATAGTACACCTCGTCAATGCATTGAACATTATATCGACGTTAGTGAAGTGCAAAGTGTGTGATCGCGATATAAAGTTTACTGAAAAAAGTTTGCGCGGACTCGGATTCAAAATCGAGGTCGATTGCGGCCATTGTGAAAAAGAGCAAATTAATTCGTGTCGTATGATTGACAATGCATACGAAATAAATCGTCGGATTGTATTCAGTGTGCGTCTTCTTGGCGTCGGTTTGAATGGCCTAATGAAGTTTTGTGTATTTATGGACCTACCGCGCCCCATATTTCAGTCTTTCTACGATCGAATCTTAAATTCGATTTCGATTGCCACTAAAGCTGTGAGCACAGTAAGCAAACAAAAGGCTGCACTTGAGGAGGAGACAATTTCGTTGGAAAATGGGGTGGAGGCCGGAATTATCGTTTCAGGCGACGGATCGTGGCGTAAGCGCGGTTTCAGCTCGCTTTTCGGCATAACATCGCTAATCGGCTGGTACACTAAAAAAGTGATCGACGTTATGGTGAAATCGAAATATTGCAAAGCTTGCGAGCATTGCGAAAAAAAAGAAAGCACCGCGGAGTACTGGCAATGGAAAAGTATCCACGACGATGAGTGCCAGGCGAACCATAGCGGCTCCTCCGGAAAAATGGGAGTCGACTCAGCTGTCGAAATGTTTCAACGGTCTGAAGAGCTCTATGGCATAAAATATAATTATTATATTGGTGACGGCGATTCTGAAACGTTTCTGGGCATATCGAATAGCGATCCATACGACGGTTTCGAGATAAAAAAAAGAGTGCATCGATCATGTCCAACAACGTATGGGGACGCGCCTCCGCGAAATCGTGAAAAAACAAAAAGGATTGTCTGGCAGAGGAAAGCTCACCGGAAAATTGATTGACGAGTTGAGCACATATTACGGCTTGGCTATTCGGAGGAACAGCGATGATGTTGAAAAAATGCGGAAGGCAATTTGGGCAACTATCAAACATAAAATATCCACAGATAGTGAGCCACAACATGACGATTGCCCAGAGGGAGCCGAGTCGTGGTGTTCGTGGCAGCGAGCGGTCGCAAGCGGTAATATTTCTGAATATCGCCATAAGCCGCCTCTTCCTGAGGAAGTATTGGAGGCAATTACGCCAGTCTTCGAAAATTTGAGCAGAGACGATTTGCTGCAGCGTTGTTTGGGCGGCTTCACGCAAAACAACAACGAAAGCTACAACAAATCAGTTTGGGCAATAGCTCCCAAGTGTCAGTCCGGGAGCAAAAAAATCGTCGATATTGCAGCTGATATCGCGGTATTATTATTCAATGATGGCCTGAGAAGCCTCATGACAGTTTTGGAGACGTTGGGGATAACTATCGGCCCAAATTGTTTCAATTTTTGCGTTGAAACCGACGCAGCGCGGATCGAGCTGGCGGAGCGCTCGCTCACAGACGCTGCAAAAGAGGCAAGAAGAGCCTCTACAAGTTCGAGAAAAGATGCTAGGGACAATGATTTGCTTCTTGAAGGCCAGCTATATGGTGCCGGCATCGCTGATTAAAGGTGAAACATTTTTTTTCCAATTTATCGCATAAATTATCAAACCTAAAACTTTCAACGCGTTTTTCTCAAAACCACTTTTTTGAGTGCGGCACGCAGCAGAACTCGAGCAATCTTTATCCGATCGACTTCAAATTTGGACTGCATCAATAAAACTACATTATCTAAAGAAGTACATAGGATTTTTTCGATATCTCAATAATAAAAAAAGTTATAGCCTATTTTCGACGAGAAATTTTGCTCGAAAATCGTCCTTTAATTTCAAAAGCGTGCCTATTTTTAAAAAATCAATATTTTTTCAAATCCCTGTGTACTTCTCTTCAAAATATCATACTATTAACGAAAACACTCGGTATTTTTGTTCAGATCGACTTTGAAGAGATTTCTGCTGCGTGCCGCGAACCACTGCAGAGACAACAGTACCTGACGCGGCAGCTTCCCCAGCGTCACCATGGGGCGTGAAAAATTTGAAATTTTTTTTTATTTATCTTCAATAAACAACGAACAAAACAAAAAAAAATTCGAATATCTCTTTTTTTCTCACAAAAAAAAATTCTTGAAAAATGGCAAAAAAACAAGGGGTCACAGTGGTGTTCTGCCTTAATTCACAATCAATTATCTATGCGACTGATAAAAAAATGACTGAAGACTTTTCGTCTCAGAATTTTTTTTCCTACCAGATGCTAGAAGGGCGTACGTTACTTCTGGGAGACCCTGTAGAATCATTGAATTTCGCACAGTTTTTCATGCGATTGCTGATATTGTAATATGCAGATCGTGCAAACAAAGCATAACATTTGGAGAGAGCGGGCATCGAGGTTTAGGTTCAAAATTACTTTATCGTGTATGTGCGGTCGAAGAGGAATTAATTCAGGACCGTTAATAAAGACCGGTTACGAAATAAATAGATGGATCGTGTTCGATATGAGGCTCCTCGCGTTGAACGAGAAGGCATCAATGTATTTTGTGGCCTCATGGACCTGTACCAAGGGTTGCCGATATCAATGTACGAAAGGATAGTGTAGCACCTTCACTTAGCATCGGAATCGATATTCAAAACAGTCAGTGAGAAAGCTGTCAAAGAGGAGCGGGAAACAAATGTAGAAAAAGGAAGAATCGAAACTCATTTGAAAGTGCCCGGCGATGACTCCGCGAAAAATTATAGCTTCACTTCATTGTACGGTGTAACAACTGTCTTTGGGTACTCCTGTGGCAAAGTATTCGATCTTATCGTAAAAAAGTTTATACCGCCACGCCTGTACCATGATCAAGATAACAATGGACGACGATGAATTTGAAGAGTGGTATGAAAATCACAAAGAAACGTGCTCTTGAAATCACGTAGGCTGAGCGGGAAAGATGGAGGTTGATTTTATCATAAAAGTGTTTTCAAGATCCGACGGAAAATTTGCCGTAAGATATACAAATTACATCGCCGACGGCGATTCGAAAACTTTTGCGGGTATTTTGAACACAAATCCGTACGGTGACGATTGCCCTATTGCAAAAAATGAGTGCGTGGGACATGTACACAAACGTATAGGTACACGACTTCGAAATATAAAGAAGAAAGAGAAGCTTGGTGGTAGGAACCGGCTGCGCTGGATGGTGCAGCGCTCGTTTTCTATAGAGCCTCGACGTCTCGCGCTATGTCGAAAAGTCGAGTGCCGATAGGCGACGATTGCTGCGCGCGGGTGTGTGTGTGTGTGTGTGTGTGTATTTCGTCGTCGAAAATGAAATCGATTCGAGCTTATTTGTCCTTGCAAATAATGAACATTGCATGGACAAATAAGCTCGAATCGATTTCATTTTTCGACGACGGTTATCGGAGGAATTCTGATAACGGCCGTACTTTCTAACAAACGGGGTTGCTAGAGACTCGTCCTGTGGATGACTGGTGATATTGTGCCATCTTTGTTTAATTGATTTCACCACATAAGCTCGAGCACGATTTATATTCTGGATGCAGCTTATCGTTGATAAATTCGATTTCGGCCAAAGTCTCGAGCGAACGAGATCGCCCGAGACTCACTTTGCGAAATAATGATAAAACTTTACAAGCAATGCATATTGTTTAAACAAACACGTTTGCCATTTTTCTCTCTGCCGGGTTTTATCTTCGGCAGGTTCTCCGCGGGTCGAATTCTCTAGCAATGGAGATCGCTAGTCTCCCTCTATAGAAGAGTGGTGGAATTTTGAAATCGTGAATTCTTTAAACAAATGCGCTCGACTCGATTTCATTTTTCAAAGACGGTCATCAGTGGAACTCTGTAAACGGTCGAACTTTCTAGCAAACGGGTTGCGGAGAATACGTCCTGTGAAAGGGCTGTGGCATTTTATGATATTTCTTTAATTGATTTAACCAACTAAGCTTGAACATGATTAATTTTCCCGATGCCGCTTATCGTCGATGAATTCGATTTTGGCCAAATTCTCAAGCGAACGGGATCGCCCGAGACTCACTCTTCAGCATTTTTCTCTGCCGTGATTTATCTTCGGCCGATTTTTCGCGGATCGAATTTTCTAGCAATGGAGATCGGTAGAGTCTCGCTCTACACAATAACGGTGAAATAACTCGATCGACGGCTAGGGGACAGAAAAAAACGTGGACGGACAACCCGATATTCGGAAGGCAGACGGTAGGTCCGATAACCCGAAAGAGTAGAGCACACGATCACGAATCTAAATGTTTTGTATCATTACTGCTCCAGCAAGAAAAATATTTCCCAAACAAACGTATTCGCAGCTAGCTGATCTGTCTTTTTCGCAATCGAAGTCAGTGCTGCAGATACTTCCTCGAATGTTTCCATGTGCAAGAAATATTCGCAATGTCGCTGTATTAAACATTTTAAAAATCGATTCGCAGGTTATTGGTTTTATTTCGTCAGCGATGGAAGTCAACACTGGGTTAAATTGCCTGAATTCCTGCCCCGGCACCTAACATTCACAATGCTTCTATGTTAAAAGCTGTTGTACATGGAAATACTCATACCCGACACTATGCATGAAATCTTTAAACAGAAAGAGTAGCGTACACGATCACGAATTCAAATGATTTGTTATTACTACTCTGGCATGCAAAACATTTCAAAACCCATTCACAGGTTACTAATCATTTTTTTCTCAACAATCAGAGTCAGCGCTGCATACACTTCCTTGAATTCTGTCAACAACAAAAATTAGCACTATCCTTGTGTTGAACATTTGAAAAATCCGTCTGCAAGGTATTCGTTTTATTTCGTCAGCGATCTCAGTCAACACTAGATTTAATTATCCGATTGTGAGATCCTTTTTCAACAAGTCACAACGCTGCCGTGTTGAAGAACTGTTGTACAGGAAATGCTCATCCGCAACAATATGCATACAATCTTGGCACGGAAAGAGTCGAGCAAACGATCATGAATCTAAATTTTTTCTATTATTACTGCTCTAGCATGCAAAACATTTAAAAACTTATTTGCAGGTTACAGATCAGTTTCCCTCAGCTATCAGAGTTAGGGCTGCAAATATTTTCTCAAATTCTTGTGACGACAAGAAATATTTACATTATCACTGTATTGAACATAAAAAAACCCATTCCGCAGGTTATTATTCCCATTTCCTCAGCGATGACAGTCAACGCTTGATTTAATTCCCTGAATTCCTTCTTGGACAAGTAACATTCACACCGCTGTTATGTTAAAAGCTCTTGTACAGGGAATATTCATAAACGGCGTTATGCATAAACTTTCGGAACAGAAAGAATAGAGCACACGATCACGAATCTAAATGTTATGTATTATTGCTACCTGGGCATGCAAAACATTAAAAAACCCAATCACAGGTTACTGATAATTTTTTTCGTAATAATCACAGTCAGCGCTGCAGACACTTCCTCGAATTCTGTCACCGACCAAAAATATTCACACTATCCCTGCGACGAACATTTTAAAAAACCATTCGCCGGAATTGGTTCGATATCGTCAGCGATGACAGTCAACAGCGGCTTTAATTCCCTGCATTTTTTTCTCCGGGAAGTCACATTCACAACGTTCCTTTGTTGACGAACTGTTGTACGGGAAAAAACTCATTCGCGACAGTATGCATGAAATCTTGGCACGGAAACAGTCAAGCGGACGAACATGAATCTAAATTTTTTATATCGCTACTCTGGCATGCAAAACGTTTGAACACTTGTTTGCAGGTTACTGATCTGTTTCCCCCAGCGATCAGAGTTAGCGCTGCAGATACTTCCTTAGATTCTTTCATCGACAAAAAGTATTCACACTATCACTGTGTTTAACATTTGAAAAACCCATTCGCAGGTTATTCTTCCCATTTCCTCATCGATGATCGGCAACGGGGTTTTTAGGGGAGAAAGCCCTTTAGACGCCCGAAAATGAGCTATTTTTGTGCATTTTTTTGAGGGGGTGGAATAACCGCATCATTTTCAAATTTGAATGTGATTTTATTATAGGTTTAAAGAGCTCAAAAACATTTTTTTAGAAAATAAAATGGCGACGCTATAGCTTTTAACCCCAGGCGTCTTTTCTGTGCCATAAAAAAATGCTCAATTTTGTTGCTTGTTTGTTTTGCTGTTCATCTGAAACAGAAAACAAAAAGAACTTTAGGTTTATCCTTCCGGTAATATCATAGACAGAAACGTCTATAAATGTCAGCGAGATCGATCAATAACTTTTTGAGCTACAGTGTAAGCAGGTTTTGAAAATGTATGTGTGACATCTTCAAGTTTTGAATTTTTTCTAGATCGGTAGCTTTCTGCCACTTGTACCAGCTTTCGCCTCCAGTAGGGCAGTTTCCGTGATTCGGCACTTCTTTTGTTGAAGAAATATCATAATAAGTAGCCATAATTTCTTTTCTCATATTTCCAATACTTTACGTTTCTTAGAATACGCAAGATTACGCCGAATGCGCAAACCATACTATGTTGTGAGTTTTTTTTTCACAATTTTATCTGTCAACTTGCCTCTTATTATATATATATATATAACGTCCTTTAAATGAAATGTGATGGTATTTTTGCTTGAAATATTCTCACGAACATCTACTGTACGAAAAAAAGCGGTGCAGCAGGTATATACAAAAGTAATGGGAAGAAAAAATTGCACCACCCGCTAGAGTTCGCGGTATGCGGTCCCGGCGCTCTCCACTATGAGCTATAACTCCGTAAATATTTCATATATCGATTTTTTCTTTTACCAGTATCGTTTTAATATATTATAGTTTCTAAATATGTTTTAAAAAATCGATTTTTTGAAAATTCTAAAGGGTTTTCTCCCCGTAATTCCACGAAACCCTTGCCCGACAAGTAACATTCACACAGCTACTGCGTTGAGAAACTGTCGTATAGGAAAGACTCGCACGCGACACTATGTCTGAAATCTTGGCGCAGAAATAGTAGAGTGCTACAGCACAAATCTAAACATTTTTTATTATTACTACTTCGGCATGCAAAACATTCAAAAACTGATTTGTTGGTTACTAATCTGCTTCCCTCAGCTATCTCAGGGATGTGAATCGTTCTTCGAATCCCTTTCCCGACGTATTCACCCTCAGCGAGTTGAGGCTCATGATTCTCAGTACCTTCAGACCCTTGATTACCCCCGAAGCAGTGTTTTCGCCTTCGGTTTTCCTTTGGTTTCTCGCTGTCACCATTTTCGTCGATCTTCTTCTCCTTCTCATCAGCCGCGGCGGTTTTTTTCGGCGATTATTTCCTTGTCGGGATTTTTCGTCCGTGGTGTGCCGGCGTCGTGGGCGTCTTCGTGCCCTCAACCACCAGGCTCGATTCGTTCTTCTCTTCTTCCATAATAAATCCTTTGCATTCGTTCGTCTACTGGGTTTGTGTACTTCTTTCGTGCGACACGAAAAATCCGGCGAAAATCTTAGCAAAGCGCGACGAAAAAAACTCCATTCTATCACACAACTATTACACATTGCATGAAATATATTTCGAACGAAGATGCGAGGTTATAGCTGCCACTTCCAACCTGGCAAAGAACAAATTGTTCTGGAAGGATGCGAGCGCGGTCGGTAAAAACGGAACGATGCGAGCTGCGCGCTGCTAGTGAGAAAAGAGATGAAGTACATTTTCGGTCCAGAAGATAATATTTTGAGCTTTGTTGATACATTTTTGCTAAATTTATGTAAAAAAATTAAAAATGACTTTTCTCCGCCATTTATTCATCAAAACAGGTGAAACAAAGCTTAAAATGTGTGCCTTTCCTGGTCTAAAGCAGCCTTTTCTAACCTTTTTTAACGGCGGACCCCTAGGCCCCCCTCCTTCCTTTGACGGTGGAATTTTGTACCTCTATTCATGTTGTCCGCGGACCCCAGGTTGGGAAACCCGGGTCTAGAGGATGGTTCTCATAAAATTACCGAAAATGCGATGCAATGGTTAATAATTCATAATCTTCCATGGTAACCATAAACTGTAAATTTTTGTTTGAAATTTTGGAAAATGGCGAGAACGATCCCCTCGGAAATTTCATTCCATTTGGTTGTTCCGTTTGGGAGAAAAGTTATTTCGAAGTGGTGGGAGGTATGTCGCCTTAAGGGCGGAATAATTCACGAGAGAAAATGTTGCAATGCAGCGTAGAAACGATGAAGGCTGGAGGAACGGAACTGCGGAGCATGGGCAAGATTATCGCAAAGTGATAATCGAGCGAGGATATTGTACCGTTGCAAAACCATAACAGGGCCGAATATCGGGATTGAATTAGCCACCTGCGGTAGCTGCTCACAGCGTTGATCCTATGTTGTAGGTACTCACTTCATATCGATTATATTCAACTTCGGGATTAAATACGCTTGATAAGGGTGTTTTCGAGTAGTGACCAACATAGCATGACTAATTATGGACATGTCGGGCCCATGTTATTTGGCTCTTGCTGGACGGATGTACGAACCGACGTTCGAAACGCCACCTGGTTCGCATTAGTCGTCCTAATGGAAAACCAATCGTAATTTTTTTCTTCCTCAAATGTCACTCTCATTACTTAATTACAAGTTAGAAAGAAAACTTAGGCGGAACATTGCATTCTATGAAAACACATTTACAAAGTAATTAAATTTAGAGGAACGGTTAAATCTACAGAGTTAGTGTTTTACAGTTATATTTATATATGTTTGAAGCAACATCTTAAAATTGCTCAAAGAATTTTCCTCGGAATTGTACAAATTATACGCGTTTCTCTCGAAACAACATTTTTTAAATCGGGTGTTTATTTTTCTCACAAACAACTGAGCCTATCGACTTGCAATTTTGCACACGTGTAGAATACATGTCTGTCTATCGCCCGGCTTTCCATCTTTTTGATTGCTTTATAATGACTATTTTTCCGGCCCGCGAGAAGCGAACTATTTATTGCAAAAATCAGAGTTTTCTTTTTCAAACGCCGCCATTCCGTAAATTATGCCTAACATTTTTTATAAGAGGGCCGAACGATAGCCTCACATGTACCTACCATACACGTGTGCGGAATTGCAAATCAATCGCCCAGTAGTTTCTGCGAAAAATGCTCGTCCGACGATAAAATTTTTTCGTGACTTGACCTGCGCAGCATCAAATATCATGTACAATTTCGAATAAAATGTTTTTTTAAAATTTAAGATGTTACCTCAAAAACCTATAAATGTAACTGTAAAATACTAATACTGCATATTTAACCGTTTCGCTTACTTTAATTTTCAAAAAAATCACCTTGAGAATAGATGTTCACACTAGAATACGTCCTTAAGCAAACCCAAACTACTTTGTCGTCCCCCTTAATATTGTGAACATTTATAACACTTTGGAATGATTCGACACGGAAAAGGACCCGAGTCGAAATTTTCGAGCTGCGTTCAACCCACAAAATGAAGGCGAGCAGAAATCGGCGTGAGCGGATTATTGGGTATCTAAAGGAGGGTACAATGTTTGAAAGTACCATGCGTTAGAGCCTCCGGCATGGCAGAAACTAGACTTTTTGACTCAAAGGAGGTCAGTGAGGGTCACAATTGAACCTACGAAACCTCGGGTCGGCCTACTTCGAGCGCTCCCGCAGAACCTACTGGCCCCCCTTTCGGCCTACTGTACACTGCTAAACAAAAAAATTAATTTACATCGAATCTATTTAAATAAAATAGGTTTTTTCCTTGTCTCACAGCCTACTACGATCATATTTCTTTCAAAGATATTTATATATATTAATAAAGACGAGATTCAAATTAATCTTTCTTTGCTTACAATGTACACTGTAAAGCTAAGTGTACTATATGCATAAAATATTTCATTAATCGAAAATAAAATGAACTCCTTAATTGAGAGCTTTACCACAAGGATTTTTCATCGTAATTCGTCATTCCCTGGCCTTTAGAAATGATTTTTTTCGAAGAAAATATTTGCCCTATATGCGACTTGAACCTAGTCCTACCTACTCATAGCTACGCTCCGCTGCCCCTATGCTACCGAGTGCTTATAACATTTTGGTCGCTGATATGGCATAAGAGACCAAATGGATACCTCTAACTATTTGTTGTATCACATAAGCTATATGAATTAGTTAATATGATTGTGATAATTAGAGAGTTTCATCGAATAACATGCTATATATTTTTCAAACACACACACACACACACACACACACACACACACACACACACACACACACACACACACACACACACACACACACACACGCACGCACGCACGCACGCACACACACGCACACACACACACACACACACGCATTTCATTTAAAATCGACGGTAATCGGCCGTCGCCATTTATCAACTCATTATTGAATTAACAAAAAAACAAAACGAACAAAAATAAAAAGAAAAAATCGAATGAGGTTGAATTCTAAACCGACAATTTCAATCCTTTAGAACATGAAATAGACTATAATTAACACCCTAACGTTCCATATAGATATCAACCTTATATGTTATTAAGATCTACACTGCCAGCCAAAAGTTTTCGGACACTCCACATGATCGCAAAACTTTTGAGCTCTGGATAACTGCCAAATAATGTTAGAGTAATATAATTTATTTAATGTATTATTTCACGAAAATACTATAAAGATCTATATAATTAAGTAATTGTATTTTGCGCCTCTTCCTCAGATCAGCATGTAGTACCCCTACTCGTTGCCTAAGTAACCACGTATACAAAGTCTATAAAATTTTGCCCATAGTGGGCTATGAATCCCTCCGCTTCCGCTGTTTCTTCATTCTTTTTCTCGTGCTGAAAGACACCACGTGTTGTCCGCGTTAAATCTCAAATATTGAAGAAAGAAAATGGGAAGAAAGCGGCGAAGACATTCTGACGAATCAGAAAGCTACGAAGAACGTTTGGAAAAAAGAATTCGGCGATTGGAGCGATTGCAGGGGAAAAGACGGAAGCGACGTAAGTATACGGTTTTTTCTTTTTTTTCACAAACTTTTTTCCAATCGATTCTGAAGATGGAGAATCATAGCTTGTGCAAAGGAAAATAAGAACGCTCCTGTGGGCTCTAACCTAACGAGCGATCGTCAAAGAAATTCTAAGAGAATCGGCAACTCATGAAGGTTTGACCTGAATGAGGAAGGGCGCAGCCCGTGCAAGAAGAAGAACAGTTCACATGGGCTCTAACCTATCAGCGAACTCTTCACGCATCTGCAACTCACGAGGGTCTAACCTGGTTAAGGAAGGGCGTAGCCCGTGCAAAGAAGCAGTAGTTCGTTTGGGCTCTAACCCACGGACGAACTCGACAAAATACGCAACTCACGAAGGTCTAACCGGAATGAGGAAGGGCGCAGCCCATGCAGACTGTACTTAGTTCACCCTGGCGAAATACGAACGACATTCTGGACGATATACATCCTTGCCAATAAAGGAGTCGTTCAAATAGGCTCTAACCGAAACAGAAAATCCGATATTTATCCCCATAATTTTACGGGATGTCAGGTCGCCATCACGAGTCAAGCACAGCATCCTCGGAAGAGTGGAGTTCTCAGGACAGTCGAGAATCCCATTCGGATCGAAATCATCGACACAAGAAGGACCAAGTTAGCGTCCTCTCTGGAGAGTCGGATGTTCCCAGTGAGGCCTTGACGTCCCAGCTGGCTAACCAGGTATCACCAGAATTCCAGTGCAAAACTAAAGAGGTAACTGGTAATGTCGACAGTTCGGAAAATGTGACAGAATCGCCCAACGAAAATCTGGACCCACGCATTGTCGAGATTATGGGAAAAAGATTAACGGTGACCCGCGAATTCGCGCCCAAGATACCGAATGAGTTAATGGTTCGCTGGGAAGAGATATTAAAGAATGGCTTACCATCCGAGGATCGTGATACGATCTTCAACGAATATCCGCCTCCAGAAAATGCTGCCTTCATTGATCCCCCGGCAGTTAACCCTGAGGTTAAAGCAGCTCTGAATGAAAGTGCCACCAAAAGAGACGAAAGAATTGTCATAAAGCAAAAGAAGATTGCAGCGGCTATAGCTGCCGTAGGAATCGTTTTTCGCAATGTCATCAATGGAGCAAGAGATGAGATGGTGCTCTTACAGAAACTAAGCGATGCAGGACGCATTCTGGCAGACCTACAACGGGACGAATCCCTGATACGTCGAAGTTTGATATTGTCGAATATCAATACGTCGTTTAAGGACGTCCTCAGCGCATCAGCTCCAGACGAATGGCTATTCGGGAAACAGATCGAAGACAGGGTAAAGGCTGCGAAGACATTGGAAAGCGCATCAAAGGATCTACGAATATCACGAAAGCCATTCATTGCACAAAATTCAAAAAACTTCCGAGCCCCGCTCCGTCGCACATCGAGAGTACAGCGTCAGACGATGGAATCGGGCGGGAAGAAACAATCGCGACGCTATCAGCGGTCTCCGAACCTCTCGGGAATTCGGAAACGGGAGGACAACGGGCGATCGACTCACAGACAGGAGAATCGTCCACGGCGCAGGTGGTAAATAGCCCTGTAAGTCCTATTGCTGGCCGACTACGTTCCTTTTGGCAAGAATGGACTAATATAACGTCCGATAGTTTAATATTATCATGGATTAAAGGTTATAAGATTCCTTTCGAGAAGCGACCAGTCCAGAAAAGTTTTCGGGAGACCACAAAATCGAGAACGGAACAAAGAAAATTAGGCGAACTAATTAATAACCTGCTAAAAAAGGGTGCTATTGTGCCATGTCGCCAAACTAAGGGACAATTCATTTCAGACGTATTCCTTGTCCCAAAACCAGATGGGAAAGATCGGTTTATTCTCAATCTAAAAAAACTGAATGAATTTATCCGTACCGAGCACTTCAAACTAGAAGATAGAAAGACGGCGGTTAATCTTATTTGCAAAGATTCTTTTCTCGCAAAGCTCGACTTAACGGACGCATACTATACGGTGCCCATCGCGGAGAGCGATAGAAAATTCTTACGGTTCTCGTTTAACAAGAAATTGTACGAATTCGTGTGTTTACCTTTCGGCCTAGCGACTGCTCCATACGTCTTCACGAAACTGCTGAAACCAGTAACAACATACTTACGGAAAAGACACCTCCTTTTAGTAGTATATTTAGATGATTTTCTAATCATTGGCGATACCTATGAAAAATGTCGGAAAGATGTGCAAGAAGTTTGCGTAAGCCTGGAAAGACTGGGTTTCATCTTAAATCAAAGAAAGTGTCAATTGTCACCCAAGAAACGCTGCCAATTCCTAGGGTTCATCTTCGACACGGAACAAATGACCTTAGAACTCCCAGAAAGTAAAAGGCAAAAAATAGGAGATTCTATTCAGAAATTTCAACGAAAAATGTTCTGTAAAATTCGAGAGCTTGCCGAGTTTATTGGCGCGTTAATTGCATGCTCCCCGGCAATAAAATATAGCCTAGGCCACACCAAAAAATTTGAAAGAGCCAAATTTCTAGCTCTAGAAACTAACTTTGGGTGTTACAATAGCGTCATGAGAATTCCAGAATCATTACAGCCTGAATTCGTCTGGTGGCAAAGAGCCATACGCTCACCCTCTAATTCGTTCGAGACTCCAAAATTCCGTTACGAAATTTTCTGCGATGCATCTCTTTCGGGGTGGGGCGCTGTATGTGGAAACAATAGAACGCACGGTTTTTGGAGCCTGAAAGAGAAGAAATCCCACATTAATCTCCTAGAATTGAAAGCCGCCTTCTTCGGCTTAAAATGCTTCGTGCGACACGAAAGGGAATGTAATATTCTCCTCCGGCTTGACAATACAACTGCCATTGCATATATCAATAAAATGGGCGGCATACGTTTTGAGAGTCTAAATAACCTAGCGACAGAAATTTTGGAATGGTGTGAACAACGCAAGATTGGTTTGTTAGCATCGTATATCAACACGAAAGATAATATTGAGGCGGATTTCGAATCTCGGCGATTGGAAAGAGAAACGGAGTATAGTTTAGCTAAATGGGCCTTTGGAAGAATAATAGAAGCTTTTGGACAACCTGAGATTGACCTGTTTGCCTCTCGTCTTAATGCAAAATGCGAACGTTACGTGTCTTGGATCAGAGACCCTAAAAGCGAGACAGTAGATGCCTTTACGATTAATTGGTCACAGTTTTCCCTCTTCTATGCTTTCCCTCCTTTCGCTCTCGTGCTACGAGTATTGCGCAAGGTAAAGGAAGAAGGAGCAACGGGCATTATGGTTGTACCAAATTGGCCAGCACAACCGTGGTACCCACGATTCCAATCCCTTCTTGTAAGCAAAATCGTTATGTTAACTCCTGAGCAATCAATGCTATTATCCGTCAACAGAGATCCACACCCATTATGGAAACAACTTACCCTGGTGGCCGGAATTGTTTGTGGAAAGCCTACGAGATAAATAATATTCCAGCAGAGGCACGCGACATCATGATCGGGTCAATACGGAAATCGTCGCTCAAACAATACGACAGTGCTTTAAAAAAATGGTGGATTTTTTGCAACAAGGAAAACATCGACCCATTCAAACCATCGAACACAGAAGTTCTGAAAGCCTTGGCTGAAGAATTCCAGAAAGGGGCAGCGTACAGTTCACTCAATACCCTTCGATCAGCAATATCACTGATAGCTGGACCGCAGATAGGACAGGATTTTAATATTCGAAGGCTTTTCAAAGGAATAGCTGAAGCTCGCCCAGCTAGGGCAAAATATGACTTTACGTGGGACCCACGAGTCGTCCTGGATTATCTTAAAAGTTTAGGAAGCAATGAAGACCTACCCATGGACGTTCTTGCAATGAAGGTCGTTACTCTACTGGCGCTGGTGACGGGTCAAAGAATGCAGACCCTGGCTCTTATCCGCGTGGAGAATATAAGGTGGCAGGAAGGGGTTTTAATCATTAAGATCCCTGATATCATTAAAACCTCCGGTCGAAATCGAAAACAGCCCCTGTTGACTCTGCCAGTGTTTAAAAAAGATAAGAACATATGTGGAGCGACAACATTAAGAACATACATCGAACGAACTGAAAGGATCCGAGGAACGTGCGAGACACTTTTTGTGGCGGTGCGTAAACCCCATAAGGCAGTCGGATCTCAAACTTTAAGCAAATGGGTGAAAAAAGCCCTAGACAAAAGTGGAATAGATACGGATATTTTTTCGGCTCATAGTGCAAGACACGCGTCTTCTTCTGCTGCAAAAGCAAGGGGTGTCAGTATTGATTTAATAAGAAGTACTGTTGGATGGACACAAAAGTCACAGACGTTCGCTAGATTTTATAATCGTCCAATTATCCAAGATAAAACCTTATTTGCTCAGGCAGTTCTGAATAGTTAAACAAGATGACTACCAAATAATAATAATAATAATAATGATGATAATAATAACAATAATTTCGGCAATCGGCTTCTTTCAAAACATACGCGGACAACGGATTGTGCCACAACAACTTCAAACATCTACATGCTGATCTGAGGAAGAGGCGCAAAATACAATTGAACGATTAAACGAACTTACCTGTAAGTGATGTTTGATCGTAATTGTATGAAGCGCCTCTTCCGAAAGATCAGAGTCCCTTCCCAATTGTTGTAAAAATTAATATACCCATCTCCCTACGAGAGATATCCCAGAAGGGTTGTGGCTACTTTAAAGTAATGAAGAAACAGCGGAAGCGGAGGGATTCATAGCCCACTATGGGCAAAATTTTATAGACTTTGTATACGTGGTTACTTAGGCAACGAGTAGGGGTACTACATGCTGATCTTTCGGAAGAGGCGCTTCATACAATTACGATCAAACATCACTTACAGGTAAGTTCGTTTAATCGTTCAATTATACAGAGCTTTATAGTATCTTCGTAAAATAATAATTATTCTACCATAAGTTTGCAATGATCTAAAGTGATATTAAGTTTTGCAGTTATCTGAAGTGTCCGAATACTTTTGACTGGTAGTGTATATTTGAATATATTAATGCACCTACACATTTCGAATATAATATATATAGATATAGTATTATATAATATATACCGTCGCTTAAAAGTTTGGATACACCAGTCGATATTTCTTGCTGCACTAGAAGTTACACAGCTTCGTAAAAAAAAGATAACCAAATTCACCGAACGGCGTTTTGACGGGAATAAATTCAGCTTTATATTGCTTTTCTGAAATATTTTTTTATAATTTTCTTTTCGACCCGGTACGCACTTTTATATGTGACTGATTTTCGGCTTTTTTCGACCATCGAGAATTGGGCGCATGACTTATGAAAAAAAAGTTTGTTACGTTTATCCGTGATAAACTTGAACGGGGTGGCAGGAACTCCATTTGCGTTTTTTATAAAGTTTTGTACGATTTTTTTCGCAATGTTTTTTCATTTTTTGCTAAAAATGACTAATTCTAGATAATGCAATGTAACTCAAGAAGTAGAGGGTTTAAGAAGAAATGTCAAGGACGAAAAACGTCGCGTAAGCTTATACTAGATAGACTGGCATTTTTTAAGAATTTTCCTGTGAGATTTTTTCTCACAGGAAAACGCCCATTAATCCGATAGAATTGGAGTAAGACTGTATATACAAGCATACTTTTATGAATTGCCTATAAAATAATAATAAATCGATATTGAGCAAATTTGATTGTTTTCGCATATTAATATTGCACTAATAATTTGATAAGGGGACGATGTATTTTTATTAATTTCGTCTTATTTTCGTCAACGAACGGGTTACCGATCAGGCCACAATGGAATGATGATGGGCGAGATATCGAATTTGGGCCGAAAGCAGGTTAGGTGGGGTCGAGGCAACAGTTTGAGATTGAAAGCAGGTTAAGGAGGCCTGTGCTCTGCCCGTTTCACTAAAACTGGGGGTCGAGAGAAGGTTTGGGAGGTCTAGCAGAGGCTACCCTGGACCAAGAGGAGGTCGTTCATGGCACTGAACTCGACAAATGAGGTTTCGTCGGTTCAACGCAGGCTGGCGGCTTATGTATTACAAAAGAAATGGGTCCTGCGAGGGTTCAGAGGAGGCTAAAAATTTCGACTCGGGGAGCGTTTCCAAACGATTCCATTTCATTGAAATTAAAATCAATCGAATAATTATTTTCTCGGTGCATTTATTTGTTTAATGGCGTAATTTGTATGTATAGTTATAGTCCCAGTTTGCCAGAGAACCTAAAAATATTACCCAAAGCCACAAATTGGCTGCGTATTCACTACTATCAATCGATTCGAATTCTATTTTACCGAGTGAGGGCGTTTGACGGTGCAACCTCAAATACATAGAGGTGAACGTTATTTGTACGTATGTATTTGGACGTATAAATTATTCCCTTAGCTCCCCATCATGGATGTCAACTGTTTGACGAGTAGAGTGATCGATGCGAAATGGACGTTGCAGAGAAAGAAAAAGAACTAGTGGACGTACTTGTAATACTGAAATGAAAAAACAAATGAAGGCATGACTGTACTTGTAAGCTTATAAGTTAAGAGGTTGTTTAAGGGTCGCTTCCCGACTCCGCACAATGCTCTTAGGGCAGCCTGCGGCCGCGGCGGTCCGGGCCGGTGGGCGCGGGCTTGGACCGCGATTCTGGAGAAAGTCTTGTTAGAAAGTTACTGGTGAAATCGAATTGAAATTGGAAACATACACACTAATCGTCACTTCACTATAATCACTGCTTATTAATGTTCGACTTTCTTGAAAACACGCAATTCTAATTGTTTTACATGTCCTTGTTTTTTTTTAGATTAATATTTTTAGCCGCAATTATGTCACATGCGGTTCATAGCAACATAGCATTGGCAAGTGTCACGCAAACGATCTCACACACAGGTCTGGAAACGAATAGAAGCCAGATTTCAATGATGGCGTGAGGCACCGTTACGAAATCCACTTTTTATTTAGATCGCAACCACAGGCATCGCTGCTGTCGGAGAATGTCTCCCACCCACGGTTTTCTGTGACCTCACCCAAGGAGACTATAGGGAAGGAGTCCAATTTTCGTATAGTGAGACGGTATAAGAAACTTCTGTAAATTTGACCCCAGAGCGTGGTGGTAATATGGCCTGTAGGCGCCGTTCGTGTCTTTAGTGTACGAAAAATACAGTAATACAGCCAGCGTACCGCGTGAAACTGACTGTCATGGCGGCTAATTGTTGACGCTTGTCAAAAAACACCTATCGTGCACTAAGATTGTTGTTTTGCGATCTAGTTCGCCTAATTAGTTTAATGCAATAATCGGTATAACAGTTTTTACAAAGTTCTTAAATTTGTGTTTAATTACGAAAAATGTATTATGACCTTGTAAAAGATTTTTATAATGCTTTTTTGGATAGTTACAAAAAAACATCTACCATCAATAAACACATTAACGTCAATAGCTTTTAGGAATTATTACTATTTTTATTTGCGTTATTCTGATTCTTATAACAAATGTAATCAATAATCAAATTAATTTACCTATAAAAGACATAACAAATCATTTCAATAAAAAATAATATTAGTTATAAAAAACTCTACGAGGAGAGAATCGAAAGCAGTACCTCGCGCGGTGCCATACAGTAGTTTTATATTGTGCATAAAATTAAACTTAACAAACAAACACATCTCAGCAATAGTTAGATTGTAGACTTTGGACTGTTGTTATCCGTATCTTTAAGACATCATATTATTTTAATAAATGTAAAATGATGGCTCATGGTAGCGGTGAGTCTCGTGATGCTGCGGATGATGCTCGCTACTGTGTAGCGAATCTCTGTGTTGCTAATGCCGCTGCGGGTGGTGCTAGAGCTTATGCAAAGGATATTTCCGCTGTGACTTTCGGGTGTATCGCTTCAATTCTTTCGATGAGTTGTCGTTGTCTAATGTCTGTCACTTTATAAGCGTTTGTATATGAACTTGTAGTATCGGCATCTCTTATAATTCACTGGGTGATCTAGGTTATTGCAATTTGCACAGCAGAGAAGCTGTTTATCTGATCAGTTATTTAAAGTGCATTTTCCGTTTTCGTGTGAAGCACTACACTTGACGCAGTTGTATGTGACGGTGCAATTTACACTCGCATGTCCTAGTCGCTGACATTTTCTACGTACTTTACTCACTATAATCTCGGCCACCTAACCACATTTGAATTGAATTTATATTAACGTCGGATATAAATTGTTATGGCATTTTTAGGTGTTTTTTTCGTAATTAGGTGGGTAATTGCACTACGACATAAATGTAGAAATATCTTAAGGCACTACTACAGCTACACGAAATTTCTTTATGAAATGAATTAAGGTTAAGAAAATCAAAACTTTCAGCCTATGTGACAGCTAATGACAACACAGACAGCTGACAACAACGCATGCGCAAAACATACATGTATACAGTGAGCCAGCGGGAAATCCCGGGTTCAGCAGGTTACTCCGAACATTTCTACTGAGCCGTTTTTTTATTTTTCGACGGCGTCATCAAATGGAAAGCATTCAAAAAGAGGCGTTCGATTTTCGAAAGGAACGTTCGAATCCGTCATGATAGACGATTGAAAAGGGCCGAAGGGTAGACGAAGGGCCACGTAGCCGACGGGCCACGTAGGCTGACGTCAGGAGGGTTCTGCGAAATAGCAGCGTTTGACAGACGCCAGCGCGCGTGATCTGACGTTTATCGAATTATTCGCTACGTTAGCTGTCAACCTATCCGGTTCGAGACTCGTGACAAGCCGCACGATTTGACGTTTCACTTATCGTCTGCTATCAGTCGGCGTGCCAAAGAGTGAAGCACGCCGCAATTAATGAAATTTACGATTTTTAATGTGCTTATCCATTGAGAGTGCCTATTTTTTTCATTGTCTAGAGAAATAAAATCTAACAAAACCAGTAAATTGTCAATGATCATCAAATTTCGATGTACCGAGCGATTTTTTTTCGTATTGAAAAAAATCAGCAGCCAGATTTTCATTTCAAAACTCTCTATAATTTGACGCTACATTTTTGGGGATTGGACGTTTTTCGGATTCCATTTCTCATTCGACCACTCCGTCTTGTACGATAGTCGGAATGCAAAGTGTGTTCGAACTGGGGTAGGGAACATGAGGAGAAGCTTTGCACTTTCTCATTGGGGGAGACGAAATCCGTCGGTTCCGGCAAAAGAAAATCGATACGACGTTTTTTGAAGATTGAAACAAGATGAGAAGATCTTCTGTACCACCTGAAATGCAATTTTTCACGTCCCGATAGGCATTGATTCCGGAAATCCCATAGCGTTGCCAGTCGGTTTGTGATTTCTCTTAAGAATATTAGAATGCCAACGTAGTCTGAAATGTCAGAATTTGGGCACTTTTATAAAAGACAGTTATTGAGTGGCAATCGTCCGAGCTCAGTTACAGCGATAGACCATCCACGTCTTCAGCTTCGTTTACCGAACCGGACATGAAATCGATGCAGTTTATGACGAGTATGACGGGGTTATGGTGAAAACTACCCGAATGTACCCATCAAGCCGTTGATTTCTTCGTTTACACGTACACAAAGGAGCTATAGTAATCCCAGCTCATACCTCTGCTTACATGATCCACTCTCCCCGATCGGGAACGAGATGAAATCAACGACAACCTCGACGGGATGATTTCGAGAATGTGTTACGGGTTACGGATGCTAGAAAAATGATTGAAAGAATCGATTTCACGTCTGTTCGCTAGGAACTGAGAGGCAATCGTCTGAGCTCCGTTTCGGCGATAGACCATCCACGTCGTCAGCATCATTTACTGAACCAGAGATGAAATCGATGCATTTCACGACGAGTATGACGCGGTTATGGTGAAAACTAACCGAATGTACCAATCGAGCCGTTGATTTAATGTTTTACACTTACGCAAAGGAGCTATCGTAATCGCAGCTTATACCTCTTCAACACATGATCCACTCTCCCCGATCGGGAACGAGATGAAATCAACGACAAACTCGACAGGACGGTTTCGAGAATGTGTTATGGATGCTAGAAAAATGATTGGGAGAGTCGATTTCACCTCGGTTCGCTAGGAACTGAGCAGCAATCGCCCGAGCTCTGTTTCGGCGATAGATCATCCACGTCGTCATCGTCGTTTACTGAACCAGAGATGAAATCGATGCAGTTTATGACGCGTAAAACGCGGTCATGGTGAAAACTACCCGAATGTAACAATCGAGCCGTTGATTTAACCTTTTACACGTACGCAACGAGCTATCGTAATCGCAGCTTATACCTCTGCTTATATGATCCACTCTCCGCGATCGAGAATAAGATGAAATCAACGACGAACTCGGTGGGACGGTTTCGAGAATGTGTTATGGAGAAAAATGATCAAGGGAATCGATTTCACCTCTGTTTGCTAGGAACTGAGTGGCAATCGTCTGAGCTCCGTTTCGGCGATAGACCATCCACCTCGTCAGCATCGTTTACTGAACCAGAGATGAAATCGATGCAGTTTACGACGAGTATAACACGGTTATGGTGAAAACTAACCGAATGTAACAATCGAGCCGTTGATTTAATGTTTTACACGTACGCAAAGGAGCTATCGTATTCGCAGCTTATACCTCTGCTTACATTATCCACTCTCCCCGAACTCGATGGGACGGTTTCGAGAATGTTTTATGGATGCTAGAAAAATGATTGATAAAATCGATTTCATCTTATTCCCGATCAGAGAGAGTGAATCATGTAATCAGAGGTATATGCTGCGGTTACGATAGTTCCTTCCGTACGTGTAAAAGATGAAATCAACGGTTCGATGGTACATTCGGGTAGTTTTTACCATAACCGCGTCATACTCGTTATAAACTGCATCGATTTCATCTCTGGTTCGGTAAACGAAGCTGAAGACGTGGATGGTCTATCGCTGTAACTGAACTCGGACGATTGCCACTAAATAACATTCTTTTATAACAGTGCGCAAAGTTTGACATTTTAGACTACGTTGGCATTCTAATATTCTTAAGAGAAATCACACACAGACTGGCAACGCTTTGGGATTTCTGGAATCAATCCCTATCGGGAAGTGAAAAATTACATTTCAGGCGATACAGAAGCTGCTCTCATCTTGCTTCAATCCTCAAAAAACGTCGTATCGATTTTCTTTCGAACCCAGCTTGAACACACTTTGCATTGATATTGGTTCAGAAAAAAATCTTTTAGGAGATAAATCCGACTATTATACAAGACGAAGTGGTCGAATGAGAAACGGAATTCGAAGAACATCCAATCCCCGAAAATTTAGGGTCCAATTATTGAGAGTTTGTTAATAATAATTCGGCTGTTGATTTTTTTCAATGCGCAAAAAATCGCTCGGCATATCGAAATTTTATGATCACTGACAATTTGGTGGTTTTGTTAATTTTTATTTCTGAAGAAAACGAAAAGAACAGGCACTCTCAATGGATAAGCACGATAAAAATCGTAAATCTCATGAATTGCGGCGTGCTTTACTCCTTGGCACGCCGATCAATAGCAGATAATAGGTGAAACGTCAAATCGTGCGGCTTGTTACGGGTGTCGAACCGGTTAGGTTGACAGGTAACGTAGCGAATGATTCGCTAAACGTCAGAGCATGGGCGCTGGCATCTGTCGAACGCTGCGTTTTCGCAGAACCCTCTTGTCGTCAGCCACGGCTACGTGGCCCTTCGTCTACTCTTCGGCCCTTTTCGATCGTTCATCATAGCGGATTCAAGCGTTCCTTTCCAAGATCGAACGCCTATTTTCGAATGCTTCCCATTGGATGACGCGGTCGAAAAATTTAAAAAACGGCTCAGTAGAAATGTTCGGAGTAGCCTGTTGAACCCGGGATTTCCCGCTGATACACCTATTCTGGATCACCCTGTATATAGCACATAGTGACTAACGTGCGCAGCGCCGCTTATGCGGAACTTAATTTGGCCCCACTTTTACGGACGCGCCAGAATACGGTGATTGGACTCCTTTCCTATAGTCTCCTTGTGTCCAACCTTACGATCTGACGTTTTACATCCGACCATTTTAACCATAACCTCCTGGTGGGGCCATCTTGTGTCAAACGGCCGAGACTTATTTGTACTCCCAATAGTTACGCATGACCTCGATTGCGATGGTGTCTATCAATCATTTTTTGTCTTCCGTAAGCTTATCATTTTCCCATTTTTTAAACATTTGTATCCGTATCATATATGCGATAAACTGGGTAGGAGGTAGAGTCATCCGCGCATGCGTTTCGTTTAGGAGAGTGAGAGACATGGAGACTACATAATTTCGTCGGAACTCCAATGGAAGCGGTGTGGGAAAAGTGACCACAAAATCGAGGAACCGAAGGGTTTCCGAAATGGCCACTTCATGGTGCTGATTATTAGTGGAGATGGCTTAAAATTAGTTATGTGTGAGAGAGATCGAGTGATGAAGCGTCATCAATCGATCGAAACTTTCCAAAAGTCAACACTTCACCGTCTTTGGCTTCTGTAGAGGAGTTTCTCAACTATGCCAATATGATGAATTGCCTGAAGTATAATTTTGTGGTGAACTAACTGTACAAAAAATATCAGCGAAAATAAATGGGATTAAAAACCATGACTAATGATACAAAAAAAAACTCAACGTTTTTCTCCGGCTTAACTTTATTAACGATTTTCAGTTAATTTTTTAGTTACAATTTTTTACTTGTACACTTCACAGTATTCACTACACAAACATGTCGACAATGACATATTGGTTAAAATGATCCCTTTTCAATTCGTGCTCAAATACTATTTAAATTCGAAGATCATTTCATTTGAACAATTGATTTCACTCATTGTTTAACGTTCATGTCATGTTTTCTTTCATTTTTAATCCTGATTGTTTCCATTTGTAATATTTTTTGAAAGAATATTGGATTCTTATATATACATTGCAGCAATTCCGCAACAATGATCGATATGTTCAATTCTTCATTTTAATTCAGCCCTCCGAGTGCACACCTCCGCCGCCAACCTTTGAGTGCATCTTGGGTTCTACAATCTGTGCAATCTGACCCACGGCGTTTTTCAAATCGTTGTATTCCGGTAAATATGCATTTTTTTTGTAGAGACGTTTTTTCTAGTGAATTATCCATATATTATGGCCCTAAATTTATTTTTTGACGAAAACGAAAATTAGAGGCGAACACATTCGTTCAAAGTGGGGCATACTTTGAAAAATATGTTAAAAATACTAAATACGTACGGTCAAAACGACCCAGTGTGCACTCGAAGGGTTAAATCTAGCCATTATGTATACGCTGTATACCATCCATTTTAAAGATTTTCAACTGAATTTCATTTCTTAGGTTAAGATCAGTTTTAGCGTCTATAGTCAAATAATTTTTCCCATTGAACGAAGTGAACTTGCATGCTTCATGCGCCCACCACTAGCTAATTTCCAGCCATCGCTTCCAACAGTCAGCGTTCAACAGTGGTGGTTTCGGGAACCCTTCGTTTCCTCGATTTTTTATCACTTTCCTAATGCAACAGTTAGGGCTCCTTTATGTAGTCTCCATGGTGAGAGAAGCAGACAGAAACTATTCTGTTCTTGACGCCCCCCCCCCCGGCCCCAACAGCAATGCCACGCAGTGGCGAAAAATGTAAAGAAAAGTGGATCGGCTTAGCGGGCCAACCATATCGTGGCCATTTCAAGACCTATGTATAAGTACCTACGATACCGTGGCTGTTTAGTTTCCAGACCTCTTTATAAGACCGTGGTCACGCACCCGTGATGACAAAACAAAACAAAAATAGAAGCGCGGTCTCGTCGCTCGACCGGCACATCATAGCGTGCAGGGATACAGATGTAGCGTTACAGACAAACAAACAGAGTATGGGCATTTACTAAGTTCATTATAGAGAAACCTGATAAATTATAAAGTTACCAAATAAACCTAATAGTAAAGCAACCTTGGAAGTTATGAAATAGCCGTAAAAATTACTGAATATACTTGTTAGTTATAAAATAACTTTATACGTTATACAAGAACCTTGTTAGTTACAAAATAACCTTATAAATTATAAAGTGAAAAATCTTTACGTCTTTATAAGAAAAAAACGTCTTTTTATAACTTAAAAAGGAAGAGAAAACGGCCAGGCTTCCGTAGTCCGGTGGGTACGTGCATAATTGCAGTAGGGCATTGAAACTTAATTACATTGAAAAGTTTTGCACATTATTCCGTCGTTCATTATTTAACAGTATTCAACAAACGCTACTACTAATAATCACTATTTGACATGTAGCAATTTTCGAACAGTGTCGTAAATATGACACAAAGAACGCTGCAACAATTTTTAAAAACATCGTACTCTTTTCTCAAACTCATTACTTATTTAATATTTAATAAGTTTAAAAGATATTTAAATTAAAAGTAACAGAGAAAATGGGGCTCGCGAGATACTCGGCAGTGGAAGACGAACGGACATGACGATATTATGAGGAATCCTGGCAGCTACAGAAACCCTTCGAGTTCCTCGACCAGTTGAGGCTCTATTAATAATCACTGACTGCTTATCGATTAACAACTCCAAGTGTGCGCGTCGATGTTCCACTCTATTCAAGGACTCTTGGCACATATATTATTGCAAGCCTCCATACGCTAGTACAATCTTGCTCTTCACTAAGCAGCTGAGCAGCGTTCGTTCCGAAGGTTTGCAGGTTATTCGTAAACTCCACTCGCGGCACTTTTGATACAGGAAATTATGAAAATTCACGTTGAAGAAATGATATCGTTGTACGTATAGTAAAAATTGGGTCGAGCCTTGGTTCAATATTCCTAATGGACCCATCTACCTACATTGATCGAGCACAAAAGGACCGACTCTCGCATGGCCTGCATGTTATCCCGAATTCAAGCCTCGGCTATGCATTCCGTTTGATGAACCTAGAGGAGTCCTGCATTTTCGAGGACACAGCTTCCTGTGGTTATGCGCTCACGTCGCCTCAATAAACTGCTCGCCGCCTCCATTTAGTGTGGCATCGATTCATTTTCGAGATCTAGACCTGTTCGCAGAAATTGTTTACTGAGCCATAGGCATTTTTGTTCTCTGGCCGGGGTCCGTTTGGCAAACGGTCATCCGGACAAGTAGAACAGGTGAGATCGCTCTTATCTGATCGTTGTAGATTTCCTTTGAGTCTCAATAAAGTGGAAAGAGGCCGATATGCGCATAATGAAATATATTTAATAGTACGGATACAAAAGTTCCAAGAACACGAGGACAACCCTCGTCTATCCTAGAAGACTGCCTCAAGGAACTTTAACACTAAAATCGAAATATTAAGATTCCATTGAAATTCACATCACCGAGACATTCATTTATGGTGCATTAAGGCACGAACCCGAATATTCAATAATTAACTGATTTTCGTCTAGCACAAAGTAAAAATTCATCCCAGTATAATGGTAAAGTTTATCAAAGCTTTTCCGAAATTTAGCGCCAAGTTACCGAACTTTGAACCGAAAATGATGACTCTAAAAATCATCTTATTCATACGGGCCTTTATGGAGATGACACGCTGGTCACATTTCTGTCTAATAATCTATACAATAAATAACTCTAGATACGTAATATGGATTGCTCACGTGTGTAAAAAAATTACTCAAAACAGCTGCGCTGTTTGAGAGAGACCCGGAAGATGTGGTGTAGGTGGAAAGAGAAAAGGCACCAAATTCCGGACATTCGGAAAATAATATAAAAGTATTATATTATTTATATAATACCAAGTTACAATACACATGGAGAAAATTAGCGCGGTAAATGATAAGGGAAACCCGATTTAACTAAATAGATAAGAACTTTCCCGAACGAGGGCGGACAATGGCCGCCGCCGTGAGACTCGTTCCGCCACGCGAGTGAAAGATCGGATCGACCGGGATTTCGACGATTCGCCCGTAACGCAGTAATATCGCCCGAATCACGTGTTTGCAACAGCGTCGCGAGTACTGTCGTTCAAGAGTAACTGTGGTCCCGAAATATACGATGAGGAATTTCCCGTATACTGATCAACCCGTGAGACGACGCGTGTGGTTCTTTTGATCGATGAGGAAAGAATGAGAGAGAGAGAGTGAGGGAAAGCCGCGTGATCACGCGATGTATGAGAGGAAATGCCCCGAAAAGTGGCGTCATTGACGACAGCTACGAGAGGATCCCGGCGTGACTCGCTCGTTTAATTGCCGCAGAAAATTATGAACAATTCGGGAACTACGAATCGACCGTAATTCCTGAATACGCGTCTTTTCAGAGAAAATGTAAAAATGGCTGAGTCTTTCAAATTTTCGTGAATTTTTTTATCCCAGTTTATCGTTGGGTATAATAATTGATGGGAACCTATTTTTTAATAAGCGCCACGGCAATTTATACATGGTTCAAACGGGCCCTGCTTATGCCCTCACAAAATACGACCCTCCGCGAAAGGAATACCTTAACAGTCTACAAAAACAATCAGTTGCACAATATAATTTCGGAGATTTTTTATGTTCGAGTTGAACCTTTATCCATGTGGTAATACACGGACATCTCGTAAACACGAGTCATAGAGCTGTAGAGACACATATAATATTCAGATTTAAATATAAAACTGAGTAAACCGTATTTATATTGTTCGGAGTGTGGTGTGAACAAATTGAGTGGTTTCTCTATTTCTTTCATTAATAATACTCGAAAAAAATGTGAATTGTGAGCTCGAACAATATGTTTCGGACATTAACGAAACTTGTAGGTTTAACGTGGCAATACGGCGGTATACCTGGCTCTGTCGACTGATCGTGAGCCACTCACGGTCAAACACGAACAAGCGGGTATTTCAAAATCCATAAAGGTGTTGACCCCTTTGAAGCATATATTTTTCTTTACGTGCACGTTTTTTGTTGCACTTTCGTTATTGGTAACACCCGCTACGTGTAAATAAAATAAAAATTTAACAGGTATGTTTTAGTAGTTATTGAAGTCCTAGGTATCTTGAAACGCATTTACAACCGCCATATTTAATTTAAAAAAACACTTTTTAATCGTCAAAATCTAAATTGAATTAAGTGTAACACCAGTGTTACACTATACCGCAAAGGGTTAAAACGTGGATAGTACACTGGAACCTCCATAAACGAAACCTTCACAGATGCAATTGCCCCCCACTATGTGCCGAATATCGATCGGTGTAGCGCATGGTGGTAGAAGCGCCAGGCTCTAGCGTGAGGCTCGAACCATGCTAGACAATAGAAGAGGGCTTTGAGGGGTACTAAAATCAGCTAGCCGAGCTGCGCAGAGTCCGCTTGAGTGGATGGTGCGCAACCTTTGTTTTGGCAAGTGCGAAGCAGAATTGATCCTGCCGCTGTGCTGATTAAAGAGTTTCCAGTGTATTACAGCCGACGACGCTTTAGCGATAGTCAGTCTTGCCAATGGCAGAAACTGTCGCCGTTGTCAAGTCTATCGGTCATTCTTTCTTGAATAAAATTTAAATGTATTTGTTTTGAATTCCGAAAATTATAACTATTAATATCATTTCCTGGCGTGGAAATATTTTTGAACAATTGGTTGGAAATTACCCAATAATAGTTTATTCCTACACGAAATTTCATTCGCAAGTAGCTGGCATCTCGCCGAAAACTCAATGTATTTTCATCCCCTCTCTCGCGGCGCAGAAACGGTTCCGAAACTCCTCAAGACGTTACGTCACAAACATGGATAATTATGAACATTTGACACGTACCATTTTTCGAATACTATAATAAATATGACGGATTAAACTCCGTCAAAGTAAAAAGCATTTTTCTTATTTTGTTCTGGAATTATATATTTTACAATAAGATTAGTTAACTTGGAAGGGCTCACTGAGAGCTATTCTCATGCATTATTTCAAATTTTGAAGCCGAAAGACTACAAGCCTAGAGGAAATTATAAGGATTCCTGGGGACTACGGAGTCCTAAAAATGAAGAGCATTGCGGATTCTAATATTTTCAAGCCGCCGTCAGCTGGCATCCGATCGAAAGCCGCAAATATTAGAGTGATTTTAGTCCTTCGTATACCATTGAAAGGTTCTCCGAAATTGGTGGAGAGCCGCTAAATCCCGTTGCCCATAGCTTTGATCCCGCAGAGTATGCATGGATTGCGAAACTTTACGTATGATATTCAACGGTACCCGCTCTTCTCCATCAATGAGTCCATTTCACATCGTTTTTGCCCGCGGCCTAGCTCGCGTTTACGTCGGACAATTGGTTCATGTGTACGTCGGCAATGGGTTTTAGGGTCATCTCGTGAAAGAATATTTACCGAGGGTGTTATGAAAAAGATTTTTTCTGTATAGTTTGATTCCATACTTATAATCACATGGCCAGAGAATAAAACATACGAAATAAAGTGAGGGTCTAATTAAAGCTGACAGAACTCTTTCACATTGAGTATTTACGGGGCCTGCATAAGCTTGCAATTTTGACGAAAAATGACGATTTTTCTTATTGCATAATTTTATAGCCTAGGGTCTTGATTTTAATTTGCAATAAAGATTTTGTAAACGCTCCAACAATTGGCCGAGTTTTGATGATTTTTGTGGAGGGTCAGATCACTGACTGTGCTACGGCAAACCACCCTACGGCGATTCGCCCTTTTTTCTTTTGTGTTTTTCTCGAAACTATGTTTTATGAAACGGTGTAACTCGTATCGCAAAATCTATCCGTCCGATTCACTTGAAATTCATAGCCCAACTTATAACTTTTACTATCGTATGACCTCATAATTTTTTATATGTTCACGCATTTGTTTATCATGGATAATTAAAGTTGTTATTTTTTCTAAAAAAAATATATAATTCTAAGGCTTAGCATTTTTGGAAATTTAAAACAAGTGTCGGATCATACATAAGTTTTATTATACTGAAACGATTTTTTTCTAATTTGTCATTTCAGATGACCCAAGTTGCCAGAACCACCTACGCTGATTGGCCATGCAGCAACGGCGGCACTTCGTTTAAATGATAATAACTTAATGTTTATCAATATATTTTAATAAAATAAACTCCAACTTGGTATAAACTATGTATAAAGTTCCGACCTCGGTATCTCACAAATGATCTGTTTTTGGGCCCCAAGTTTATGCAGATTCGTTAACTATCATCTGGTGCATTTTTTTCTTTTTCATAAAAGCCTGCAATGCCATCTATGGAACATCAGACATGATATACCCCGGATGGACATTACCCAGGTCGAACGATCCAGAAAAGACCATCTTCTCGTTGATGTCACGGAGCTTTTTAGGATCGTGTTACGCCTGCACATGATGACGGGATATAGAGGTTGATCTCGCCTGTATCGCGTGGCGGTGTCAATCCAACGACTAAGCTAAATGTTGCAAAAATATTCGGAATGTCACAAGAAAACGTGTCGTCTTTCGATATCCCTGTAACCGGAACTGTCAGGCTGCTGGAGCCTTTAGGCTCGTCCAGGGACTTGCGTACAGTAGAGAGCATGCGACTCACTATTTCAAAGCAACTCGTATCGATCGTAAATACGTCGACTAGAATAGTAATCACTCCAGACGTATACTTCGGGAAAGTTCACTGATCCGCGAACTCCGAAGACTCGGCCTGTTGCGGATCCGGCCTCCGGTACACATTTGGTAACCGTGCACTATGCCTGGTTGCAAATTCATAGGCTCGGTGAAGCATAAATTCTTGTCTCTCGCGGCAGGACAGCCCACCATCCTATTCGGTCGTTTGGACCGCGCGTACACTTCCCTCCCCTAATACTCGTGACTCACAGGACTATCGCGTTATGGCGGACGTAACTCTGTTGGAGTGATCAAGGTAGCCTAAGAGCTCAAGCCTTGTCTAGCATATTTCGCCAAAAGGCGAAAAAAGTGAATAGGAACTTGCGCCATTTTGCCTCATTATTTTATTTCACTGCCAAGCCGTAACTTTGAGTAAGTCCGCATTTGATTTCGATCACATAGCTGTTGGTATGGTTCAATTCCGTTGTCCAATTTTGGCCTCATAGTAAAAGGTTTGTGAGCGAAATAAAATCGTGGGAAAGCTTTGTGTGAATTTCCAAACGGCACAATTTTTCAAAAGATATATAACCTAGATGTTCATATTATAAAGATAATCTAGATATTCACTTGCACAGAATCATAACGCTGAAATGCCATATTTCTGAAACGTCACTATACGGAAAATTCTGGCGCACTAATGTCCAGACTCGTTTTCCGATCACCAGATGGCACCAATAACATCTTCCAATGGTCTATTTTCTCATAAATTTTACTGTATTGGGCGTTATTTAAGCGGTTTCTACCTTATTTGTCAATGTAACAAGCGTTATGTGTTGCGTTGATCAAGACTTTAGAAATCGTTCAAAAAAATCCAATTCATTGAAATTTATGGACATATGGCTGATGTAATTGTTCATTGAATTGGAGGATGTTATTAAGGCCATCTGTTGATAGAAAAATAAGTCTATACATTAATGTGAACTAGAAGTTTAATGTTCCGAAATCCAAGATGGGGCCGGGTTGAAATTCCGAACTTTGAATGGTCAGAACGATCAAAACTCCGAAAGAATTTTACACGAAAGACGAAAACTCTGAAAATCTTAACACCGTCAAAATAATTCGGCTATGGAAATTTTAAAAGTTTCAATATTTCAATAAATCGACGAATTATTTTAAGAATTTTTTTTATTCATTTGTGATTTTGTGTCAATTTTGAAATTTGTCTATACAATGTTATACGGTCTACATTATTTACAGTTAACTGTGTAGACTTTCGCTGGCATGATTTTGACATGAGGGCCGGGTTGAAGTTCCGAACTTTGAATGCGCCGACAGTTTAAAATTCCCAATTTAAATGTTCCGGAATTACAAGGTTCATCAAGCGAAATTCTACAGAATTTACTATAAATGATGTAGAACGTATAACATTGTCTAGACAAAGTTCAAAATTGACCTTTGATATTTTTGAGTGATATTTTTTATCACTACTTAATAAAAAATATCTTGAAATAATTGTCGATTTATTGGAAATTTTGAAACTTTAAAAATTTCCATAGCCGATTTATTTTAACGGTGTTCAGATTTTCGGAGTTTTGGTCTTTTGTGTAAAATTCTTTCGGAGTTTTGATCCTGCGGGGTAGTATATTTTCGGAGTTATAAGCGTTCTGATTATTCAACGTTGAGAATTCCAACCCGGCCCCGTTGAGATTTTTAGAGTTTTGGTCTTTCGGGTACAATTCTTTCGGAGTTTTGATCTTTCGGGGTAGTATTATTTCCGAGTTTTGAGCGTTCTGATTTATAGTTCGGAATTTCAACCCGCCCCCCACAATTATCGTATGTTGATACCTATTTCGGCATTTCTGCGTTATTACTTTTCGGAAGCATGTAATTTGTGGATTTTGACAGCAGTACCTGCTGTTCTTAGCTAATTATGGTAAAAGTGTAAAAAGAGTTTGAGTTTGAAAAAGCGAGTCTTTTTATGAGGGATGACTATTGAGGCAAAAAACATCTACGTCAATTGTAGCGGATTGCACGAAGAAGTGTCGACTGCGAATGCCTAAAATTTGTTAAGTTATTGTTCATTCACTCTCTAAATATTCCATACCCCACGCTTTACGACAAATTTTGACATTCCGTAATTTCATTAGGCATTGGCCAATTTGCACGTTAAAGCTGAAGATACCATATCATTTTAGATTAGTGTTAAGTACTGCTTAAGTGTGTCAAATAAAAACATACCCTCAAGCGTCCGGATGCAGTTGGCATTTGGTGGATAATTTTGTGGATAATTAGGACTGTAGAACTCCCGTTTCGAGCTATCTTCGATCATAAAATTTTCGCAATGATCCGTTTCCGCGTCTCTTGCATAACGTTTTGGAAATCCAACCGCCGTGATTGACCGGGATGTCACCTGGAAAGGGATTCGCTCGGATGTCAACCAGTCGAAATTCCTCTTCCTGTATTGGTCGGAACTAAGATTAATTTTCTCCGCGTTATCTTTCGGTGGTTGGTCCATCGAGATGGTGGATAAGAAATTCGGCGGAGGTACATCGATGTATGAAGCTTTTTCCTTCTCCGTTAAAATCGGATGCGCCACTTTCGATAATCCCGCAATTTTTCTCACTTCCGCTGCTGTCTTTTTTTTCTCCGGTTGCTGTAGTCTGTCCACGATAGGATTCGCAGCAGGAAACTGTAAACTGCTTAAAGATTGTCTTACGGATTGGTCGTCAATCTTTTTGGAAGGCGCCATCATGTCTTCATGATCCAATGCCTCATTGACGGCATTTTGCACATCTGTTTGTGGTGATTTGTCTTCATAACTTAGTGACATATTGGAGTCACCTGTGTGGTCATTTGCTTGTGATACTTTGCCTTCATGATTCAATGGGTTATTGATAACGTTGTGGCTATCTGCCTGAGATGTTTTGTCAACCAGTGACTGGACAATTACTAAGGCTTTTCTGCTGCCACGACTCTCCGAGCTGGCATCCTCGATCTTCCTCCCACGCTCCTGGAGGAGCGTATCTCCGGTATTGGGCATCTTGATGCTGTCCGAAGTCGTCGATGCTATATCAATTTTCGTATGAAGAGAATTGGCTGCCATTGAGTTGTCGTTTGAGCCAGTCCTCTCCAGTGTGACCCACGAAGACGATAAAGGTGGCATAGGTGCAGATTCAAAAGCTGCTTCAGGGTCAAACGAATCGATACCTTCTACTGGGCTGCTAACAATGAAGGAAGAGGAAAATATATACATATCCTCGTCGCCGTGAAACCAAGATTGCTCGGATGTCAATTTGGACTTTGATTGACTGTTTCCCTTATTATTATTTCGTCCATCTACCGGATCTTGCAAATGAATGCCCTTCGTGTCCAAATCCTCTTCCCATTCGCGACGACTGCTTCTGATATTTTTGCTTTCGTGAGTGGCGGGTTTTGCATCGGAGATTGCAAATACTGGGCTCGAATATACGTTCCTGAACATTGGGACTTCCGCATCGAGCGTTATTCCCGCGTCTAGTAAAGTTTCTTCAAAACCACTCAAGATATTTCTTCCATGGCTGTAAGTTCTGCTAGGAGCGTCTGCCTTGGGAGTTGTCGAATGTGATAATGTCGCCGCTGGTGCTCCGATTCGTCGAGTACTCGATCCTGTCGTCCAGCTGGACTGTTTGGCTCGATGAACGGTCCCCGACGTGGCTCCGGTAACTGTAACAATACGACTGATATGTGGTGAAAACTGCAGAGTGCACGAGAAACGTAATATCTCTTTTCAGTTTCTCGATTTAACTGACTAACAAGTTCGAAGGAGCAAGCGATATAAAAATTATGTTTCGTGTACTGTTGTCCGCAGACTATCGTTGCATATACAATTGTTTTTGTATATATCATCATACAAATAAAAGGGATGCTATCTAGGCTTTGGGCAATTTTTCCCCTCATCGACGATTGTTTCGTGAATTTTTTTTCTTTCGGGACTTCAATTAAATTATTATCAGAATGTGTCGAAAGAAAGCGTTGAACAATATATGTGGAAAAGTGGGGCTCTTTTTTAACGTAGTTCTTGTGTTATAATAGAGTGAAATTTTGTCCCCATAACACATGGTAAAATATTGAGATCTTGGCTATATGCGTTGGACACTTTGACTGGGTCTATTAATTCTAAAGCTGCGGGCGAAAGTTAATTAAAGGTGTATCCCGAGATTGAAATATACTAAGCGCAACAATTAAGGGATCACTATTTTTTCGACGAAAAATAGCCCTTTTTCAAACCACTGTAACTCGCTGAAAAATGGTCGGAGAAAAAATGAAAAAAAAGCATTTTGTAGTGTAAACCTTCGACTTTGATAATCTGATTATAAATAATTTTTTTTCGTTTCGTTTAAATAAAGAAATTCGTTGTTAAATAAAACAAAACATAAAATCAAAAAATTTGCTCGAGTTTGACAAGGTACATGGGGAACAGAATTTTTTTTTTCGAAAATCTGTTTCAACCATTCGAAAGCTTGTATCTTTCCCAACAATTAGGTTTTTTTTCAATTTCTGTGCGATTTTTTTAGCCAAGTTATCGCAGCTTTACGAAAAAATGCATTTTTCAACTTTGACCGGTCATAACTCTGGTCCAAATCATCGCACAGCATCCAAACCGGCATCGTTGGAAAGCTTGGATTTCCCCCTACAAAACTCTTTATTTTTCGTATTTTTCAGAAGCCGTTTTCAACATTGTAAAACTGATTGTTTAAAAGTGTGTAAAATGCCCATTTTTACACTTTTTTGTTTATCATGTTATAACATTACAACAAATGCAGAGGCACCAATGGTTTTTCCGTTTTTTTTAGTTCAGGGTATGTAGAAATACTCCACCAAATAGCAGATCGCTGCCTTTATTCTTTATTCGGGTTGCAACCCCGTTCTTTTGGAGAAAATCGAGATCCGTCAATTTTCACGAAAATCGAGGTTTCTTAGGTATCAGTGCGGGGTGAAATTTCTCGAAAAAAAAAATCAGAAAATTACGAAATTTGGTATTCAAGAGTTTTCGAGGTTGCTGATTGCGAATCTGGGATAAAAATGGAAAAATTCAAAATGGCGGATCCAAAATGGCGGATCAAATACAAAAATTCTTGCAATTGGGCGAAACTCGATGTTTGGGGGTTTTCGAGCTCATTCATTACGGATCTGAGGTTTAAATTGAGGATCGCAAATTCGAATTGAATCAAACTTTGCATTTCGGATTGCACTGATGGATCTGAATCGCATGAAACTCGGTAATCTGCGGGTTTTGAGGGATCGTTAATTACGAATCTCAGGTCGAAGAAATAAAAAAAAACGACGGGTCCAATATGGCGAACCGAAATGCAAAGTTTGATTCAATTTGAATTTGCGATCCTCAATTTAAACCTCAGATCCGTAATGAATGACCTCGAAAACCCCCAAACATCGAGTTTCGCCCGATTGCAAGAATTTTTGCATTTGATCCGCCATTTTGGATCCGTCATTTTGAATTTTTCCATTTTTTATCCCAGATTCGCAATCAGCAACCTCGAAAACCCCTGAATACCAAATTTCGTAATTTTCTGATTTTTTTTTCGAGAAATTTCACCCCGCGCTGATACCTGAGAAACCTCGATTTTCGTGAAAATTGACGGATCTCGATTTTCTCCAAAAGAACGGGGTTGCAACCCGAATAAAAAATAAAGGCAGCGATCTGCTATTTGGTGGAGTATTTCTACATACGCTGAACTAAAAAAAAACGGAAAAACCTTTGGTGCCTCTGCATTTGTTGTAATGTTATAACATGATAAACAAAAAAGTGTAAAAATGGGCATTTTACACACTTTTAAACAATCAGTTTTACAATGATGAAAACGGCTTCTGAAAAATACGAAAAATAAACAGTTTTGTAGGGGGAAATCCAAGCTTTCCAACGATGCCAGTTTGGATGCTGTGCGATGATTTGGACCAGAGTTATGACCGGTCAAAGTTGAAAAATGCATTTTTTCGTAAAGCTGCGATAACTTGGCTAAAAAAAATCGCACAGAAATTGAAAAAAAAACCAAATTATTGGGAAAGATACAAGCTTTCGAATGGTCGAAACAGATTTTCGAAAAAAAAATTTCTGTTCCCCGTGTACCTTGTCAAACTCGAGCAAATTTTTTGATTTTATGTTTTGTTTTGTTTAACAACGAATTTCTTTATTTAAACGAAACGAAAAAAATTATTAATAATCAGATTATCAAAGTCGAAGGTTTACACTACAAAATGCTTTTTTTTTCATTTTTTCTCCGACCATTTTTCACCGAGTTACAGCGGTTTTAAAAAGGGCTATTTTTTGTCGAAAAAATAGTGATCCCTTAATTGTTGCGCTTAGTGTATATTTTCCGAAGCGATAGACTAAATTGGTGAGTTTTGAGCTAGGAATCTTCTCTCCTAATCATTGCTCAATTCATTCGCCAATTACCCGTATGTTACACTGACTGAGAACAAAAATGATAAGCGTCGATTGAATATGGCCGACAATATTGTTATTTTTAACGTTTGAGAAAAATCATAATCAGGAATCCAAATCTGCAAATGTTCATTAAGGAGAAATTCAAATGGAAATTCCAACGGAAGCCGAAACTCTTCAACCATATTTAAATATAAAATTGCATCCTGTTGATTATTGAAAATATTATTTACGAAGATACATTTTTATTGAACGTAAAAGAAACGTCTTATTGAAATGATCAAATATATCTTCAAAATGTTATTCCCTTTCGTGTTCTGACATTCACCACGTTTTTGTTCTCTCGAGGAACGGAAGGCAACTGCGATATTGAGATTAAAAAATGAGCATGTAGCGGGGAACGGAAATTGTTAGGACGATGTACCTTTTTCGTGCACTGAGCCGCGATACGATTTTTACTCGCTGGAGGCTTTAAAAATATGTATATTCACTTTGAGCATTATAACATTCCCTGTGGACAGAGACGACGGAGAGAATGCAACAAGAAGAAAGTATAACAAAGTGTGAATAACAAATTTGCATTTCATTATTGTTGCCTCTCGTTCACACAGTTCTCTTTTCAACTGAGTGCAGACCTTATTTTCGCATTCCTCATACGAGAGTCCACGCGATGAATCCTTTGTGTTACTTTCTGAATTTATTTCAAACCAATGCCGTCGTCAGTTTACCTACAACTCGAGAGTTTCGCGAGTTGTATATTCACGTATATGTATTTATGTTTTTTTCCTTAGGCCTTTCAATAGGTGGTTGACCATTCGCACCGAGAGAAATGGATTGTTTGAACAAAATAAAGGTTTACTAACTTCACGTGGACTACTAGACTTTTCTTTGATATTTGATGAAATGGTTACTTTGACTAAACATCCCAGCTGATTAGAACTGATGCCAATAAAAGCCATATATTCGAGTATCATAATACTTTATTTTCAGTCAAATAATATTCGTTATTCACTGCAAGGAAGTTATGTATTTAATTTGACCTTCCGAGGTCACTGGCGTCCAAATTGACCCAACCCCCAGATTTAGGACTGAATAAGGGTTCCGTCTTGGCCTCAACGGGCTTTGCCACGCCTCCACCGAAGGTTTAAAATTCTCTCTGTGCATAAGGACTAATCATTTTTTAATTGCAGCGTCAGTTTGTCGTTGACAACCGTTCGAAAAATATTTTCGTGTGCCGGCCATTTTCAGATCTCAAAATCAGTACTTTTTTTAGGAACGCCCAATACAGGGCTCTTCGGTCCAAAAGTACCATATCGCAAGGGGATCACCCATACTTTGAACCAGAAAATATTGAAAAATGAAATAACAATAAGTTTGTGGAAAAGTTCTTTTTTCGGAATTTTTATGTTAAAAATTTGTTTAACCTTTTTATTATTTGATCTCGTACATAAATGCAGATTTTCCATATTCTAGAATGTAACATGTATAATCCAGATTTTTTTTACTTAATTGGACTGATAGTGTTTATACCGCAACGGTTTGAAAACGACTGCGATCTTGTTGACCCCGTGTGGCTCGCGCGGAAGTTTTCAAAAGTTTGGCCACTGATATTTCATTCATTAAACAGTCTTGTTTACTTCATGAACCACTATTTCTGCTTCTGGTGTTTGCTCAGAAGTGCTCAGAATCTTGGACGGATTATTCGATTTATTATTGATTCGTTCCTGTTTGATTATAATTCCTGTACAATTGTCGTAAATTAATCGATTTTATTCATTCGTCATTGCCAAATATTAATTCATTTGACTTTTCATTATCAATTATCGATTCCATTGATTTGCTATTTTCAACGGTCAATTTGGTCGATCTGTCATTGACAATTGTTCATGTAATCGATTTTCCATTGTCAGTCGTCAGTTTGATTCATTTTTTATCGTCACTTTTTAATTTGATTATCAAATTATGAGCCTCGTCGTTCAAGACCGTTTGCAATATTTAGTCTTTGAGCGAGAGAATTTATCTATACGTTCCGCAAGAACAATTTATGCTAAATATACTTCATCAGAGCTGTTTCCGTATTTTCCGAATTTTCAAATTTAAGGGCAGAAAACCCTTCAAACGCTCGGAAATAAGCCATTTTTTGTCAATTTTTTTTAGGGTGATGAAATAATCGCATCATTTTAAAATTTTAATGATGTAAAATATGAATTTAATTTTTTTTACAAAAGAAAATGGCGGCGTTATAGCCCTTTCCCGTAAGCGTATTTCCTGTGCCATCAAAAAATGCTCCATTTGTCACATTTTTACTGTTCATCTGAAACAAAAAACAAAGATATTTTTCGATTACTGACACATGTAGGAGAAGGATAAACCTATAAAATAATAGAAAAGTATAAAATTGAAAATTACGCAGACTCTTTAACCAAAAGTCCAAATTTTCGACCATTTTTTTGACAGTTTTTACCTCAAAAGATTATTTATCTACGCGATATCCTTCAAACTTTAGGTTTTTCCTTACGGCGATATCAAAGAGAGAAACCTCTTAAAATTTCAGCGCAATCGATCAACAACTATTTGAGCTACAGTGAGAGCAGTTTTTGAAAATGAAGTTTTGAGATAATCGCGTTTAAAGTTTCAATACGATTAAACTATACATTTTAGTGACTTACCGATCAATCAGCGATTTCAGGCCCGTGCAATAACTTCCTAACTTACTAACTTCCGCCTTCAACTTCCTCGAAAAGCTGATTTTCTTTCATTTGCTGCTGTTTCCGGGCTGTACGAACTGCCTTTTTCGAGGAAAGGCGCATGCGGTTCTGCGTCTCTATCCGTGCCTCGTCGCAGTTTCCGTACGAAAACTCTGGCGTACATCCCAACAATTATGTCCAACGCATTCATAATTCTTAGAATGGAGGAATAGTCTTCATTACACACCCCAGCAGAAATATCGGTTGCGATGTCAACTATTTTGAGCCCAGAATGAAAGTTTTTTGGAGCTAATCGCCAAACTGTTGCGGTGAAACTCTCGTTCGCCTTTTGGGTATGACCACCCAAGCATCTTTCGAATAAATCTTCCATCAAAAAATCTTTGTAAATTGTTAAGAGATGTTGCTTCATCTCTTCACCAAGTAACGGCGTAACATCTTCAAGTTCTGGATTTTTTCTAGAGCGATAGCTTTCTGCTACTTGCACCAATTTTCGGCTCCAGTGGGGCAGTTTCCGGGATTCTGCACTTCTTTTGTTGAAAAAATATGGTAATAAGTAGCCATAATTTCTTTTTTTTCTTACTTTCAACACTATTTATTTTTCTTCGAATACTCAAACCATAATATTTTGTGAGTTTTTCACAATTTCATCTGTCAACTTGCCTCTTATTATAATTATATATATATATATATATATATAATAAGAATATTTTTAGCGAAAATACCATCACATTTTATTTAAAGGACGTCATATATATATATATATGACGTCCTTTAAATAAAATGTGATGGTATTTTCGCTTAAAATATTCTCACGAACATCTGATGTACCAAAACAAGCGGTACAGCAGGTATATACAAAAGTAATGGGAAGAAAAAATTGCACCACCCGCTAGAGTTCGCGGTATGCGGTCCCGGCGCTCTCCACTATGAGCTATAACTCCGTAAATATTTCATATTTCGATTTTTTCCTTTTGACAGTATCTTCTTAATATAGTCTAGTATCGAAGTATGTACAAAATCGACTTTTCGAAAATTCTAAAGGTTTTTCTTCTTTTAAGACGATGTGCCACACGTCTCCGACCACTTCGAAATGTTAAAATGGGAATTCGCCTTAACGGAACAACCAATTTCGCTTGCTCCAGGAGCATGGTTCCCGCCATTCTCCAAAATTTCGAAAAAAATGTACAGTTTGTGGTTACCATGCGAAAAGTTGTGAATTATTAACGATTGCATCGCATTTTCGGGAATTTGGCGAGATCCATGCTCTCGACAGTGAAAAAGCACACATTTTAAACTTTGTTTCACCTGTTTTCATGAATAAATGGCGGAGAAAAGTCATTTTGAAATTGTTTACATAAATGTAGCAAAAATGTACCAACAAAGCTCAAAATATCGTCTACCGGACCGAAAAGTGAGCTCATCTGTTATCTCACGGGCGGCGCGCAGTTCGCACACGAAAAAAAATGATTCGTCAAAATTAATAGTTGGTGTTTATAAATTACTGAGGAAAGATGAACATAATGCAGTTTCACACTGTAAACCAATTATGTTACAGCACTTTTAGGAAAAAATAATGGATTAGACGTGCTTTTTTACTATTCGAACGGATGGAAATGCAGATTTAAACTGTAAAAAAATCATAATGATCACCGCGATAAAGTAAACTGTCGAATTTACAAATTAAATATAAGATATCGCGGTACTCAATGCGTAAAATATACGGAGTAACTTTTAAAAAAAGTGAGATTAGACTGGTAATCACTGATTTGAACCATAACATTCTTCAACAAGCAAATGTTAAAAACGAGATAAAATTCTATTGAAATTTGGTATTGTCTTCTGAAAAATGTGGTGTGAGTTTAAATTAAAAACTGCAGTGTACACCTTGCAAATTGTATCGTAGGTCGGTATCATTCAATACATACGGATTTAATTTTTACAGAATCAATTGTCATTTTTTAACAAATTGGGCAAAGCATATTTTGATAACGGGTTGTTGAATACTAATACAGATATTTAAATTTATTAGTGTGATACGTGAAAAAAAATTCAAAGCGCTCAGTAGAAGTTACAGCCGACATTGCGCGGTACAACGCGTGTACCTCGAATTTTTACAATGTGCACTGTAAACGCGTGACCGCGTCAACTCGGGGGTTAAAGCGTTAAAAACTGCACGCCTAAATCAACAAAGAAAAATTCTATCGCATGGTCGCTCTCAGTCTTGACATCTACTCAGCGCTCTTTTGGATCTCGTGGCGTAAAGTTTTGCGCAGTGTCTTCGAGAAACGACAATTATTTATAATCAATGTGAAAACGGACACACACACAGTGAACAAGGCCCAACTGTAAGTGAATAAAAAGAGCCGTGAAAGATTTGTTGCTACTGAAAAGAGGACGAAAAAACGAAGTGAGTATTGTATTTGTACTTTTCTATCTCGCTTTCACGTATAATGATGCTTGATGTACGTAAAGCTATTCGCCATCTGCATTGTTTGCTATTTCACAGTGTAAAAATTTGTCATTGAAGTCGTTCATCTTATAACATTTTGAAGTGTAAAAATGCTGGGGTCCGCTCGTTTACTTTTAACAGTTTCACATAGTAAAAATTCGCAAATCGGTCCATCTACTGTTTACAGTTTCACATTGTAAAAATTCGGGAGTCGGTCCATCTACTGTTTACAGTTTCACATTGTAACAATTCGTGAGGCGGTTCATCTACTGTTCACAGGTCCACATTATAAAAAGTCGTGAGTCGGTTCATCTACTGTTTACAGTTTCACACTGCGAAAATGTATCGATCGCTTAGCATAAACTCAATAGTCCTACAATTCTTTGTGTGAAACGTGGTGTGCGCTTTTTAGAGATTTACGTAGCAAATATCGAAGATTTCGTACCGAGAGGCACTATTGATGTGAGACACAGAACATTTTGATGGGATTTCCATCAAAATTTACAGGATTTTTTTTCCGTGCATCGATTTGTTTTCACCGACCGCGCTCGCATCCTCCCAGAAAAAATTGTTTTTTGACAAGTCGGAAGCAGGAGCTATATCCTCGCACATCCGTTCGAAATATATTCCGTGCGATGTGTAATAGTGTGTGATGCAGTGAGGTTCTTTCTTACGTCGCGATTTCGTGATTATTTCAGTTTCAAATATATAGGTATTAGTAGTGGTTCCGTTATTTTATATCATAACATTTATTCGATTTGAAATTGAATAATGTGTTTTTTCCTCATTTGTATTACATTTCTTAAATTTCCATTTATGTCTTTCTCCGTTTCAGGCAAGTCTTCAATTCCTTCGACGAGGAACGTTTTGTAATTATTCCATATCCGTTCGCTCGTCCATCACAGCGGTCTGCTTTGTTGTCCATAGACTTTAAAATGTGGAATATTCAATGAAAACACCTCGTAGTGGGTAGTCCATTTACAATAAAAATACCACGGTTACTGTGGAGTAATTTGTTTCAGAAGCAGGTACACGGGTAGAAAATATTTATTGAAATCAACTCAATGCGTTAGTTGATCCTAATTTATTTTAATTAACTCAAATTTAGGTAAAATCAATGTTTTTAAAGTTTTTCTTCGACTATTCCAGAGCGTTATGTCAAATATTATTCTTTACTTAAATATATATCTATTTGGCCCATTAAGAAATAAAGAATTTATATGCTCTTAATAACTTTGAAATTTGGTATTATTATTTTTTTAATACTCAGTCGTATACTCTAAATGGGTCCATCAAAATGTTTTGTTTGAATGTACAAGCAAATTCATGGACGTAGGAGTGCGCTCTGTCTCCGAAGTGTGGCGCAGGGCCCAAGGCTTCTCCTGCAAGCTATTCGTACTGTGCGCGAGCATATAACCGTATCCGCAAAACATATCGACTCACTAAGGATTTTGCGCATTGTCGCTCAGGGTCGGCCAAGTGTATTGTGAAAAACGTGGGAATTACGAATCTTGTCACACCCACGCGAGACGAATACTATCCTGAATATACCGACATGGTGGTAAAATACAATAATTTTATAATCTTTACCATTGAGGATTATTGACAACACGGATAAATATGTATTGTATATGGAAAATATGATAAATTTGCTGGTTACAAATCCAAATTCTAGTAATTGAAATACAGTTTTTATTCGTTCGAAATAACACTATATTTGAATTTAAGACACATTCAATTTGAACCAACATTGTATTTTGATGAAATACGTATTTATTGAATTGCCCACATCGAGAAATGCTTCAAACAAATAAAAATATATGTTTTAAGCAAATAGAATCGTATTAGGTCGTGGGGCAACAAAAAAAATCATTTGACTTAAATAGGTCCTACTTAAACAAAATACATTTTTTTAACAGTCTATGAAAAAAGATTTTTCACGTGGTAAGATTAGATTCCCATATTTTCGGCTCTGTTTGATAAATCGGAGATGTCAAAAATCTGTTTATTGATGTACGTTGAAAACTGGTGCTTATCAACGAGAAGTTAATTTGCAATCTCGTTGAAAGTAATTCTGTTAATCATACCATAATGATGGTTTGCCATGCATAATCAATAAACGTTTGATTCCTGGTATTTGATACAACCGAAGGGCTAGTATAAGAAAAGAGGGAGCCTTTTCGACGCTAAATGTAATATGGTCAAGTATAATTTCACATAGTGACATCTTTATGTCTAAAATTTTGAGACAGACCCAGTTTCGATCCACATTGATTCTTCAAGGAAAATCTGAAGCGTAACCGTATTTTGTAAAATGTATTTAAAAATATCTCATCTGTTGCTACAACTTCACAATCGACTATAATTTTGATTATATGATTTATGCACGCACGAATTCCTCAGATTTTACTGGGTTTCGGGGTTGTTGTTCCCCCATAACGTCTTACTATGACTAATAAATCAACCGTCCCGAATTCATAACGCCACTATCTTGGTCCAGAGTGCTCGGCGCGCGGACCAATCGGTGGAATTGACTAAATCATTATTGTCGTAACATTCGGCAACAGTTATTTTTCCCAATACCATTCTAATCCATGTAAGCTCTGTGAAATATTACGCATTTTCATTCCTAGACATTTGTTCGATTGCGATACACGAGTAAAGCTGAACACGTGAACGGTTATGATTTTCCATGCTACATTGCATTAAATCAGCCACCTTTGGATTAATTTACTCTCGGCTTTATTTATTATTCTGTCGCAAATAACAAAGAATAACATTGACGTATGTCATCGTACTCCCGTAATGGGCATTTGCAAAATGCCCGACCCGGACCACCGCATCCAAGCTACCAGCTGGCCCAGTAACTGTCAGCTTTAATATTTTCGACACAATGGGTGTCAGAAAAAAGCTTGTCGTGTATTGTACGAAAGGGGTCATCAGATAGTAATAACGATTTTTTTTTGGGTGGAGTTGGGTCCAATATACGAAGGGCACCTTTGTGTTTTTTTTCAAATGGAATGCTGTGTTTTTATGTCTACTATATGATAGTGGCTGTTGAGACGAATACAATGGCCTACAACGTGAGGTCATTCAAGGTCATTGAAGTCCCCAGGTAGGAATTGACGATGAAAACAGGGCTCGCCAAGCTCTGAAACAAGGCTCACATTTTTTAATTCAGGCTGGGCACCAGCCTGATTTCAGGCCTAGCTGAACCCCTGAATGATAACGCGGTTTCAGGCTGTTGCAGACAGGCTTGACCAAAGGCTGGTAGAAAAGCCTGTACTAAGCCTGAAACGACGAAACAACAAGGTTTAAAACGGGCCTTAATGAAGCCTTCACGAGCATTTATGACCAGGCTTATCCCAAACTCTTCTACAAGCTATATGAGGCCTGTTTTTAGTTTTCTATATTCTACATTGGGGTAAATTTAATAAATTTGTGAAGAATTCATTTGATTTATTATTTATATTTATTATTCATGATATTATTTGTTATAAAATATATATGAAAAATATTTTAAAAAACAATACTTTATTTTATTTATTGTTTATGAGACACGTAATACACAGAGTGTACGCAAACTCCAGAGAGTGAGTATATACGGAATCTGTGTGTGACGAGAAAAAAACTTTTTTGTGTACCTCATAAATATCGATAAGAGAATATGTTTAAATGTTCTGAGCTACCTCCTACGCTTTCGTTTTTCGTGCCTTTGCACCCGACAAATTTATTGCTAAATTTTTTTTTCATAGAAGTACAGAAAAAATATTATTTCAAATTTATTTTATTTTATCACAACCTGAAACAAGCCTGCAGCCAGGCTCGATTTTTTAGCGTCAAAATTCACAGGCTGAATAAAGCTTGAAATAACCCTGAGTTTAGGCTAAGCAGCCAGTCTTGGTTCCAGGCTGCTCGAAACGATGCAATGAAACCTGGCCCAGGTCTGTCTCACTCAGGCTCGGTGAAACAAGGCTCGCACAATCTTGTTCCCATCGTCGGCCTTTTAATTTCCTACCTGGGTCGCTCCCATTCATAAAAGGTGTTCGAAGTTACATGACGTACGACGAAATCAGCGATAGAAAGGCAACATTGCCTTTATTCCGACGATCACCACTTGGAAGACCTTTTTTCAATGAAAGGAAACCTTAACGACCTCACATGACCCTGTGTTGTAGGTTATTGTATTGTTCCCAGCAGTCGCTATTAGATGGTAGACATTGAAACACAGCATTCTATTTAAAAAAAAAACAAAGGTTACCTTCGTATCTTGCAAGCAGCTCCAACTTCAAAAAATCGTTATCACCACCCGAAGACGCCTTCTGTACAATGCAATGTATGTTAGACAATTTTTTCCCGACACCTATCGTTCCAAAGATATTAAAGGTGCCAATAGTCACTGGTCCACTTGGTATAACCTCGGCAGTAAATTATTCCAGTGGCAGAAGCGATCGTACAATGTCCGATAAAAAGAGGGATAAAGAACTAGCGAGCTGTAAATATTGTAGCTTTCCACGAATTCCTGCCTCGTTCAATACCAACCAGTTTTCGAGACTGCTCTATAAAAAAATGTATTCCTGGCGCGTGCAATGAATTCGGTGTGCGGACGCGTCAAAGGCGTACATTTTTTTTTTCGTTCGGCCAACAAAACTTATAGTTTTTTCGCTATTGTTTTCAAATGCGGAATGCGCTAGCGTTTTTTTTCCGAGTCACACTGTTTCGTAGTTTACGGTGTCGTGTAAGAAATTTCAGGAGTTTGAGGAGTTGCCGCCCATTCCTAAAGTGTCTAAAAGTCCGAACAGTTAAGGTCGTTCGAGAGGTTCGACATTCTCCGACGTTCGGGGGAGTCCAAGAGTTCATGCAACTGCAACGTTCAAACTTTATAAATGCGAGTTTGAATGGCCGCGACAGGTACCGAAGTACGAGCACAATTTTTTTGATCGCACAAATTAAACACCAGCGGAGCACGAACGTTAAACTGTGAACTTGAAATGGTTAGCTTATTCGCGCGAATACGATGCAGTTAGATTACAATTGAGATCGAGTATTAACAATTACTATTACACGCTACTATAATTACTATTATAAGCACGCGAACGAACTAACATGACGTGCATATTAGCAAACAAAAAAAATGCAGACCAAAATAAATAAGTAAACAAAAATTCACGAATAATCAGAGGTTGTGTTTAATTTCGGCATTTTCATAAATTGTCTTTACAGTTAATTATTGTCACTAAACAAAATGTCAAGGGAAAAACGCAGAACTACACTGTTTAAAAAAATTATTTTATTTAACTAGGATCTATTAAAGTCAAATAATGTTTTTCATTGCCTTACTACCTATTACGATTTCATTTCTTTAAAATATATTTTTAAAATTTAATTCAAGCATTCCTCGATGTAGATAAAATATTGGCAGTAAAAACCGCCGTTTGACAAAAGATGGCCCTACCAGGAGGTTATGGTTGAAATCGTCAGATGTAAAACGTCATATCGTAAGGTTGGACATCTGGCAAGACCATAACCTTGAAATATTACCGATTTTGTATCAGCATCACATTTTTTTCGTGCGAAAATTTCGAGTTTTGGGCCGAATAAGCGTCATTTGCGGGAACTTGAAATCCAGTTGGCCGACCACGAGCCATAACGTGAAAAATTCGTGGTGCGTTGATACGTTTCACGGACACAGTTATGTGCTCCCTCATTGTCAGAGTACCAATGTCTTACAAGAGTAGCATCGGGCCCTGCGCCACACTTGGGCCATCGAGCGTACTACTGCGCCGACGAGTTTGCTAGTCAACTTAAATTAAAGAAATGTAAATAGAGTTATTTGGCCTGTACGACTAAATTACTTTTCGATCAAATACTACTGAATCTCTGAAATAGTAGAATCAAATTTTTTTAAAACATCGATTTTACGAAAATTCATATCAAAAGGGATCGAATAATCGCATTTAATTGATTTCCATGCATTTTTTAATAGTGTACAAATGTAAAAACAAAATGAGCAAATAAACAAGAAATTACAATTAACGAGACGATGCTTAATAATCGAAGGGGGGAAAGAGCGACGAGGAGACAGAGAAACTTTGGTGTGTAAAATGCCCACACCGTGAGGTAGTGCAGACTCTCCCCAATATCTTATATAGGATAATTCACAAGCCCCGAATAAATGTTGAATGGAGCGGGTAAAATCACAAAATAGTGTAGGAGGCTGAAGTAATAAAATAGCTTGACATTTTTATCACAGGTCTGTTTAATTCTACCCCACCAACCGTATTTTTTTTCAATCAACCTTTAATTCAACCGCCCAGGTTTTTCTTTTTGCATGAGTCACGAGCGATCAATCATCACACACGTTTTCTCAGTTCGTGCTTGAAAACACTTGAATGAGTATTCGTGTCGAGGGTCTTGAGAACATAATTCTTTCGCTGAAAGGGTTTAGTGAGCCCGCGGAAAGTTATTTCCGAAGAGTACAGAACGATATCTATATCCACGGAGCTCGGTTATAAACTTTTCACTCGTTTATGCCTTTTCTTGCCCCCTCCCTCCTTTGAGTGTTATATGCGTACAGGTATTTTCCGTCTGTTCTATGTGCTCCCACATCCAGGACGCGCGAACACAACGGAGTGAACGCGCGGAATAACAATTGCAAATTTCGCGATTCTATGTCGCTCGTAAACACGGGAGGGGAGAATACATCGACAATAGTGGAATAAGAAGTGAAAAACAATCTCACCCTCTTGATACCGGTTGTTAAAGTTAAAAACAAAGAGTCGTTAAGGATGTATCAGGCGTACAGTTCCGGCCAAAAGTTCGGAATCGTCGACTTTTCAATACATAGAAAGAAAACTTGGTCTGACTGAATCCGTGGTTAATCTCCGACTATTGCAAAAATGGAATATTAAGTTCCTTGAGGATTATTTAGTCCATACGACTAACGAATACTCGGAATGAACCAATATTTTTTCTTTTGAAATTGTTTAAAAATCGGTGAAGAAGTCGCGATTGTTTCGCGATTGTGTCGCGAGGTGACCATCCGGATACTTTTTCAGTTATTATACCAATAGTGTTTTGAATAAAACCGTAACAAAAATTGAAAAAACGTGCTTAAGAAAAACAAGAATAATCGTATTCGAAAAAAAACAACTATTTTATTTTAGGAATTATTTTCTCACACTTTTGAAATAACTTTTCCTCATTATTATTAGAGAAAATCAATATTCGTAATACGTTGGACCATCCTGAATTCTTTGTCAATTTTCGTTGCATCGCGAACCACTAAAATTCGGATCGAGTCAAACTTTTGGCTGGGAATGTACGTTAAACAAAAGGTTAAAAACCGAGCGTGAGCATGTCGAAGAAGGGGGGGGGGGGGGGGGTACAGGAAAATGCAACGTCTTTATTCGCTGCTGATACTGTTGTTTCGACTTAGTTAGTTAATGAACTATATTATACCTCTAAAAGAATTCTCAAATCGGTTCTGGTAATTCGCCCACCTGCAGTTGGATCCGAAAAAGATGTAGATTTCGGGAATTCATTGCAAGGAAAGTAATTATCTGGTATACTTTACTTATGGTGTTTCAAAAAATCGTTAGTTTATAATTAACAAGAGTATGTGTAAAATATATACGGTTATTATCGATTGAGGGATCTGCACAAGCATTCAATTTGCAAAATACGTTTTTTATTATTGTATAGTTGTATGGCTTGGGGTCTTAACTTTAATTAGCAGTACAGATTTCATTAAAATTTCAGAAATTAATCGTGTTGTGACAATTCTTTGTGAAGGGTTACGATTTGACCTTTTTTTCTTTGCGTTTTTTTTCGAAGTTGTCTTATGAAACGAAGTAAGTTTTATCTCAAAATGTATTCATCAGATTCCTTTTAAATTTGGACAGACCATAGTTTATAACATTGTCCACTGCTTGACGGGATGATTTTTTCATACGTTTATCCATTTGTTTATAACAAATGGTTGAATTATTATTTTGTCGGGCATCGAGCTTTTTTTATACAGGTTGTCATTTTCGTAATATTCGAAATTTCAAAATAGTATCCGGTTATAAAAAGTTTTACTGTTATGCTAAAAGTAATTTTTTTCATTTTTCATTTCAGATGGCCCTACCCTGCAGAAATGTGACCGGGCATTCCCGACTTGACGTCTGGTCCAGGCCTGGCTTGCCTCGTCCGATTTACCCAACCAGGCCCTTTTGTGGAACAGACTAGGGATGTCACAAAACCTTTTCCTGGGGAGAACATTGACATTTCCTAAATATTAAATCCCAACCTATAATTAAATAATACTTTTTGCGTCATCAAAGATATTAATAATTGAATGTAATAATATGATTAAATTTCGACGCCTCACAATGCTATCTTAAAGAATAAATTATGATGGTGAACGAAAATTATATGCTGATATGATGGAGGATATGTTTACAATAAATGTAATCACATTATCACGGTGAATTATTAATATCCATAGTACGATGGCGACGTTAATTTTTTTCATTTTTCTTGTCCTCTATATATCAACAAAAGTAATTTTGAGGTTGGTTTTATCGACATTTCCTGGTCATTTACTGCTTGTTCTCCGGCCCGTTCCTGATCAGTTCCCGATCTACTCCCTACTACTTTCCTCGGCATTTTCCGCTTGTTCCCCGACCCGTTCCTGATCAGTTCCCAAGAAAGCGAACAGCGGATCGGGACCTAACCTTAGACTTGTTACATTGCGAACCTATTCCAGGGTGGAAGGCCCGACCAGAGCCTGATATTATCTCGGGAAGGCAGATCAGGGGCAGTACTTTTTCCCGACTCAAATTTCTACACGGGTAGTTACCAGAACCACCTACACCGATTGGCCATGGAGGGAAGCAGCACATAATTTCAATAATAATGGCTCCATTGTTTATCAATATATTTCAATGAAACAAAAACTCATACTTGGCCAGTCTATGTATTTATTGTATGTAATATCCCGACCTCATCGTCCCAATCTTCTCACCAAAAAAAATATAGATAATCGACCTGTTTTTTGGGCCCCATGCTTATGCAGACTGGTTAACAAATTGCTCAAAGTACAGCATATTACTTGCAATGCATACAGGATTTATGCCACACATATTTGCTCCCCCTTAATGAATCCATAAATATATTATGGCTCGAAAGCGTTATAGTGCTGGTGAATGGCGGTAAAAGGGGCCAATTCGAACTCTTCGTGTAAAATCGATGACCTAAATGAAGAAACATTTATAGGACGGAGCGGGAAAATATTGCGGGGATAGCAATCGCTGGACGAGCGCTTCCGCCATTAAAGGTTTCATAAACGTGTTATATTTTTCACTGCTGGTAGAAAAAAAATATAAAAAATGTTCACCACTGTGCTACTTTCGAAAACAGCCGCGAACTCGTTTTTCTTATAAATAAATCAAACGCGTGATCGAGTTTTGATTATAATCACAATTTTTTGCACACTACTGTAAATTATTCGTTCGAATCAAATATATATTGAATTATTTAATTTCAGTATAGGTAATAAAACAGTCTATGTAACTTGAATGAAATTTCATTAGAGTCGAATTTACAGCTTTCAATCAGGTTTCATAAATTCACACATCGATTTGAATTAAATATATCATTTTATTGGATACCAAATAAAATTCTAATAAATCGGAATTTAAAGATAATTATATTCAATTCGAAGAAACTATTTCTTCCTCTGCAGGATTTCGACTGTCAAGCATCACGAATCCAGTGCGCGTCTCCTAGCGTTTTCGGGGCACTTTTGATGCTCAAATGTAGAAAGTTTTTGATATTTTGTGAAAAGTATTGTTACATCCGGTTCGAACTGCATTTGAATGTATGTCCCCAAAATGTTCACGATATTTGGGATCCTCAGATAAAATAGTATAACTCCTCGTGGGATGCCACAATCAAAGTATTAAAAAAATGTGGTGAAGACAATTCAATTTTGTATCTTCTACCATATTAAGTCTCCGCTTGAGGGAACAACGTTTCTTTCGTACCGACCGTTGTTGAGGATTTCTATAGCAAACAATTTGCTTGTAACGAGATCATGCACCGACACTTAATCAGAAGTTTGTCACCCTCTAGGAATATTAATGTGATAAACTACTAATTCAGGCTCTCGCACCGTTTTATTATTTTATATCCAATGTTCCTCCGTGTGCCCCAGCGGACTTCATGAATCCCTCTCTTATCACGTTTCACCTCTCACTTGTTAGTTTTTTCTTTTCGGAGATACAATATATACAAGGTGTCCCATTTTTATTTCATACGACACATTAAGAGCTTGAATGCAGTCGGATTAGAACACGTTTTCGGGAAAGGATTTGTTTATTTGAGGAGAGTGGGAATATTTAAAAAAAACTTTTCGTCATCGTATTTATGGGATTTGGAGGTGCGGTTCATTATCTTAGATATACTTTTTACATAGATATTCATATAGATATTTCTTTTAGATAAACTTTGTAGATAAATATTCAAATAGATATTCCCTTTAGATGAACTTTTCAGGTAGATATCCAGATAGATATTTCTTTTATATATACTTTGGTAGATTTTGTTTAGATATATATCTTAGATAATGTTCTCGTTTGCAAGCTTTCGAGAAAACATCACAACAACATCGCCATCAGTCTTTACCTACCTTCATTTTCATTATTTATTTGGTGTGTGCAAATCAAGCGGAACATCCTGCGCATGTGTGCACACATACGCAAGCGCGCGCGCACACACACACACACACGCACACACATACACACACATAGAACAGCTTTCTCTGAACTTTTATACATTTCACCAGTTTTCACTGAAGAGAACGGGCTCAGGGTCAATAGAATGGAAGAGGACTTATCGTTGAAATACGAACATTCAGCAGATCGACACCGCTATCGCACGGGAATATTAAATTTTTTCTCCCGAAACGAGAAAAAGGGAGTGGACATCGAAAACTGTCGAATGAGTAATTTCGAGCTCTAAGACCGATCAGAATGGAATTAAAATTTCGATTTCGACTCGGATACGAAAATTGAAATAAATGGAAACAGTTGGTTTTCCAATTAAAACTGCCAGGGCATTGAAAAAAAAAGAAGAATGGGACTTTTTCAATAACAGAACAACGACAAGTGAAGGGAGGAAAAAAGGTTTCCCTTGATTCACTTTATTGTATACTCGAATATAAATCTCAGTGTATTTTTTCCACGTGGCGATACGAGCATCCATCACGATGGAACGGGGCAAACGCGAGTGGGGGTCGTGGGAGAAAGAACTCACAAAAGGGACGACGAGCGCCGAGACAACGGGGATGGTGAGCCATGAAACAGGATTGTGCATAAAAATCCTCCTCGCCCTCTGAATAAATCAGATATTCTCTCTCGTGGTCGGTTGCTACTCGCGAGGAAGCTCCGCGACTCGTTTCGTGGCTGAGTCTCATTTCATCCGGGTGATATCTTTTCCGTTCGCCATACACGCAAGCCTGGCGGGCTTCTCGCCAACAAGTCCGCGGGTACCTGGGACGCGCACACCTTCCCACATTCGGGCCGCTCTTTCGCGTGCACCTTATGTTTATCCAGATATTTTCGCTTTTCACATCGGATTTCGCGTGTCACGTGGACGGAAGAACAGTCGCGAAGTATTGGAGGAGGATACGGGAGTAACGGGCGTAACGTACCGAATGGAAAACATTATGCGACTGTTCTATACGTAACACCGCCGAAAAGTTATATTGCGAGTCAATAATGTTATTCTTTACTGTCCGCTACTTCGGTTATTCTTTTCTGTTTGCGACTTTTTGCGGGATTTTATTTATTACTTATCTATTTATCTATTATTTGCTATTTATTATTTGTATCTATTCATCTATCTTTTACTATTATTACCTATTAATTTATGACTTACTTTTTTATGATTTCCGGCTGGACAAATTGCGAGCGGCTGGCGCAAATGTTTTTCTGACGAACCGGAAACTGATGTGGAGTTTTTGTTCAATTATTTGACAAAAGTCCAATTATTACATTGAAAGTACATTTTTTCATTTTTCCTTCATCGGTTAGACAACAATAACTTCATGGTGTATATTTTCCAATTTAATAAAAATCTCAAACTTGGCAAGGCCGAGTATTAAGGCAGTAGTCTGCTTTACAGGCTTCAAAAAATCGATTTCAAGAAGAGGAAGGATTATTGTATGGTCCGGGGATAGCTGATTAACATCTAATTAGTGTAAGTATCCAAAAACTTATATTTTTTTGGACCGAAAACTTTAAAGCCCGTTTTCTCGAGTTTTCATTTTCACAAGTTTTAGAAAACGGTGCCGGCGATAGCAAAAACAATATATGTCCGATCGAAAAAAATCAAAGTGATCTATCTTCAGTATTAAATTATCTTCTATTTGAACTAAAAAAGTTGGACAAAAGTACTATTTAAATTACTTGTTTTGCAACTTAAAGTGATTTTTTTTTTTTCAAAACAGTGAATTTTTTTTTGAAACTTCGAAAAAATTTGGAATTTCATCATTTCTTCGGTATTTTTTTAGTTCATATAGAAAAGGAACTTATAAAAACTAAAAAAAATTTGGTTCGACTGTTTCAGATGCATCGCACGACCTCCATCACCGGCACCGATTTACAAGTGCAGACTCCAGGCGCCCCAGAAAAATCGTTACAACTTTCGAAAATTTCAATAATTTTTAATAATAAAAATTGTTTTTTAAAGCTTGAATATAATACACTATCGTCTCAAAATTTCGTTTACCGCAATCATTTCCTTCCCTTTCAAAAAAGTTGCTGAAAAAACGCTTTTTTCGGCTTCTAAAGCAGACTACTGCCTTAATCGTGTGAAAAATCTCGACGTCGTCACCCCAATACTCTCATCAGAAAAAAATAAAAGACTATTTCCAGCTATCTGCTTGTTCGAATTTTTCAAGAGCTTTTTTTTTATTCTGACCCGAGTAATTTTTCCAAAGTGATTCCATCAAAGTTATTCAAACAAGCTGGCGAAGGTTTTTATAGACACATCTTCATGCTTATTGCGGAAGCATACGATCTAATCAAATAAGGCACTTCATTATGGTTGAAAGCAAAGAAACTTTGATTCCATTCCAAGCAAAATCCAAGGGTCCAAGAACAATTTCGGAGGCCCGAGCAGCAAATTAGTTGCGTGACAAAAATTTTTCTTTATTTTCTAAGAAGTAATGATAATCTATTATGAAAGTATTTAATAATAAATAATTTTGTTGGAAAAATTAGACGGACAACATTTGGTTAATTAAATGAAAACCCTTTTCTCGAGAGTTCTCCGGTCATTAAGTCTACCACGGCCTCTACGTGTCTGGAGGGAATCGCGTTTGCGAGATCACTCGCAATATCACTCCATTCACAATTGAAAATACCACGGAGTTTGAACTCGTGTGCAATTGTTCGCAAAATTATGTGTTCGCCGACGAGGTTGGGCGCTCAGCGGCCCGGAGTGTCTCGCGGTGACGGAAGATCTGGTTGGATCGTTGCAGAAATAATCGTTTCAGCAAATCCGTCTGTCCGTCGTGCAACAATGCCTCCACGTCAACCCCTTTCGTACCTACGACCGTACAAGTTGGGGAAGATAAGGCCGTACGCCACTTGGCGAGAACGCCGAAGGTTTGCAAAGGTATTCTGGAATAAAGGGCCGAGTCCCTTCGTGTCGGACTGAAACGAATAGCCACGTACGTACGGGGTGTACTGAAGAAAAATGTTAAAAAGTCTTGCTTAGATTTGATTATGGTAATGTCTGCGAGAAAATCATTGAAAGAAAACGAAATGTCAACAATTTTTTTTCGTGTGCAGTCAATAGAGGATGACATCGGCCTCGAAATGTGGGTCCTCCGCGCCCCAGGCTCCATTCCAAACCAGATTTTAAAGTATAAATAAAATAAAATTTATATATATACTTAATTTTTATATATTTTATGTATTTTTTTTATTCTTATGTTCCAGCCGTATAGGGCTTCCCCTTTTTACGTGTCCCAACCAGCCTCAACTTCGTTCTGCCACCCATTCCACCCCACCTTGCGGCCGCAGCCGACTTCTGCCTCTGTATAGTATTCACCATGACACATCTGCCATGGACATAGGAAAACTGCGGGAAACCTATACCGATACAGCCGGTGCCAAGTTCGCCTCCCAGTTACGGAACTAGTCGTCTTTCGCCGAGAAATGTCGAAGAAAACCATTTCACGACCAAAGTGACGAGACTGGGATTCGAACCTGCGACCTCCCCATCCGCTGGCCACCGAGCCTACCACTATAGACCAATGCACCGGGTTAAAATGTTATTTATATTAAATGTTAGTTATCTTCCGTTCGATATAAATAAAAACATGTTTTCCCTCGGCGCATTATAATTGTTGGTGACAAAGTGTTTTGAACGAAAAAAATTATGTCAAACACCCGTTAAAGTGACTGTTTCTGAACACAATTTACTCTTTCTTCTAATCTACCGATTGAAAAATAATCAAACTGCTATTTAAAGAAGATAGAATACTATGTTTTAAAAATATATTATCATTGTGTTCTGCTGAGAATGTGTTTTTATTTTGGTACAAAGAGGCCAATTATTAAATATGCAGAAATTGGAAAAGGCAAGGATCATTTCGTAAAAAAATGGAAGTCTCATGGATATGTTTAATTGAATATATTAAAAAATGAAACGATTATGAAGTAATGTAATGTGAATTACATATTTCAATGTAATTTTGTTTACACTTGTGCCAGAATAAAATAACCGCTTGAATGGAAATTATTCTTCGAAAAAATAATTTCCACGCTGTATATGTCGTTTTGATGTAATAAGAAGTGTACTTCAACTTTGTATGATTTAAGTCGGCACTCAAAACATCTCGAGAGGGACGTATCTTAGGATTAATTTTTTTTAAACAACTGTTGTTTCACGCAAAGAAAATTATCGCGTTGGATATTTTTAATTTGGTGAAAATTTCTGAGGTTATTTCAAGGTCAATTTCAGTTATTTAAAAATGGGAACCAACGTTTCTTGTTTCGTAATATCCGTTCGATTACAAAAGAAGGTGACTTGGCCTGAAAATTATTTTTACTTTACCTTTTTAAGATATTTCAATATTTAATCAAATATCTTGTTAATATTTTCCACTTTCAATTTCACGAGCATCTTTGTTGTTAAATATTCGAAATATAAAATTGAAGTGAACCAGAAAAAAGTTTCGGATAATAATTACTTATTTTGTTACCGAAAAAATTATTCTGTAATAAGAAATATTGGTTCCAATTTAAAAACAAACTTGTACATGACCTTGAAAAGCCCTTGAAAATTGTCAACAACTAAAAAATAATCATAGTCATAGTTTTTATTGATTAAAACCATTAAACTTTTGTTGGAAACCTTTTTTCCCCAAAATGCATCGTTCTCGAGATGTTTTGTTGGGCTGAATTAAGTGGTACACCCAGTGTATAATCTATGTTAGAAAGTCGGCGGGTGACGAGTGTCGAGAATTACGGAAACTGAAGAGTCCGTCACCCCGTTTCGACCCTCTGTTCGTCTCCGTCCTACTCACGGCTCTCAATGAGCAGGGGACAGGCGCCCGAGTGTGTTCATCCACTTCACCCGTTGGTGTTAACGTCCCCCGAGAGCTCGAATATACCGAGCTCCGGTAATACTCTTCCGAGACATATCTCTTTCCGGTACGAAAAGTCGTAATTTGCTTTTCACTATATCCTCGTATGTACGCGTGTTATCCTCCAATACGAGTTTTTTTCGATCGCCGGATAATTGCTTGCGGCGGGAGCATGAGACGGAACAGTGCGGGACAAGATGGGCTAGCTGAATATCGCGGAATACAAGCGCATGAATCGTGATCGACCATTTGCATAAGACGTGTCGCCTCACCGCAATTTACTACAATTTGTTATTCTTTGCAATACTGACATCCTTTTACCGGTTTTGATCATGCGTGAGGATGGCATTCAACTGGGGGGCACATTGACCACAGTTCCAAGTTTCGGGCTGAATAATGGCACGTTCTTGGCGTCCAATAAGGTGTAGCCGCCCTTCGATCGAAGGTTTTAGGTTTCTACTGCACGTAGGGACTGGCAGTTCTTGAATTGCAGCGTCAGTTTGTCCGTGGCAGCCTCTCGGAAAAGATTTTTCGTGAGCTGGCCCTTTTCAGATCTAAGAATGAATACGATTTTTGAAATACCCACTATGAAAATATTTTTTATCCAAAAGTACCATAACTCGAGAGTATCACTCATCAAGTTTACCAACAAATATTGAAAAATGAAATAATTATGATTTTAAGTTTAAAAAGATCAATTGTTTTAGAATTCACTTGTACAAACTTTTTTTTAACCTTCTTATTTAATTTATTACGTCGATACGGATGTTCGATATTCTAGACTATAAAATGTACGTTCAAGAATTTGTTGACCCAATTGGACTGATCGCGATCGAACGGCAAACGTTTGAAAACGATTGGGGTCGTTTTGACCCCGGGTGATCAGCAGCAGATCTTTCCATAAGTGTAACCACGCAGGGTCAAATAGCCAAAGGCTACTGGTTCAGAATTCAATCGGATACAAGGTCAAAAATGGATAGTTCACTTCTCCAAACAGTGTTCAACGATGCTTCGATCTAATTTTGCCGCGACCACAGGGGCCACAACGTGGGTACCAGCCCATCTTGCCCCACGAAAAAACGCGGAGTGAAGTCTTTTTCGTCTACGATGGTTGGAGAGTACGAAAGAAAGCCGGATCGAGGACATTGGTTGGAGGAAACAACAAGCGCCGCTTTATTCTTTGCTATCTACGAAGATAAGCCCGTCGTACTCCACTCGTGCAGCAAGAAAGGACTTCTTTTAAAATTTATTATTTCTAGTTTTCATTGGTGCGAAGGGTTTACTTTCTATTTGAACGTTAAGAGCCTTATTATTAAGCCTGTAGGTAAGCTTGGGATGTTCGATAAGTTATTCGCGGTCGACGGTTTTTACTGCAGGGTTGTTGAGGTAAACGTCGCAATACCCAACCGGTTGAGCTATCAATAGATATACTCATTTATCTCGTATAAAAATGAACGGTCAGAAAGGAAGCGAGGACGAAAAAATGGTTTTATAGAAAACATAAGCTCATTTTTCTTAATAAATATTTTGTATCCACATAGTATTGTTAGACAAATATAAAAATAATATATTCAATAATAACTTTTTGTGGAATCGATAAATAAGTTAATATATTTATAATTTTTTAAGTTGTATTTCTGAGATACAACTGTAATAAAAAAAATGTCCCTTTTCTGTTATGTTTTTTTCATTACTTGCAAAATCAATCGGTATTCATGCACTTCTATCAAAAACTGGAGTGTTTGCACCTGAATGCCTTTTTCATATATTCAATTTAACTAAAATATCTATCTGCAACAGAAAAACGAATGCGATTTGAAACAAAACAATGAACAACGGACGATTGCGGAGGTTTACTCTTCGTTGAAAAATGAATTCTCCGAAAAATAACTGAGCGATAAATGTGATTCGTTAGATATGAAAACTTTTTTCCCGTTCATCGATAATTAGCCCATCTTTCCCCACCTTTCTCTACATTCGTTCGTGCACGAAAAAAATATACGGAGAACATTATAAAGATATATATTATGGCTCCGGACTCGCATACAGCTTAAAGGCTTGGTCCAAAAGTATTTGCTTCCGTAGCACTTATTCCGAATTTATTTGCCAGTGGCGAAAGCGCTCGCTGAAGGAGTACATGCTTCTCGAGTAAACAAGGTTTATGAAGAGGTTCTTTTGTACACGAGATATTGCATACCGGTCCTCGTTACATTAATATACGCCATGTGTTATTTGGAGCGCGCCGTACTACTTTTTCAAATATCACGTAGACGCACACCGACTCGCATCTTTCTGCCAATCACAGCCGTATGAGGGTTTATTCGTTTTGTCTCCGAATAACAACAAGAACCGTAACATTCACAGTACTGCATTTGAATGTTTGGACTTAATCCTGCGGCGCTTGATATGAGTGTTAATCCTGGACCAGACATCCTATTTTTGTGCCCTCTACGTTGTTAAATCTATGTTGACAAGCTGAGTCATTGTGGATCCGGACGATTTTGAAATAAAATGCTCACTTTCCCAAAATTGTGGAGACATATTAAGAAATGTTTGAAGTGCAGTCCATATTTTTTTCAATAATAACCGACCGAAGTGTTGGTTATGGTATGTGGATGAAGTACTATCCGGGTCAAATTGACCAAGCCTGTCAAAATCGTAGGAAAATATAAGTGTGTCAACGAAGGGTTAAAAAAGTTTATTTGATTTAATTAGAATCCATTTGAGTCAAATGATTTTTTCGTTGCCTCACGGCCTACTACGATCCTATTGGTTTCAAATATATTATTTTATTTGTTTGAAGCATTCCGTGATATCTACAAATCAATGAATACGTATTTGATCAAAACACATTGGTGGTTTGGACGTATAAGAGATACATTTGAATAAAAAATATCTTTATTGGCTCACAGTCAATGTGTCTTAAATTCAACTATATTGTTATTTCAAACGAATAAATATTATATTTAAATTACTGGAAAATTATAAGAAATATTTTGTATTTTCAGCATGCCGGTACAGACGAGAGGATCTTCCTTTTATGCCGATACCACAATATGTCCAGTTCCTACCTCTTTCGGAATACATTCGGCTGACCAGGAGCGACAATGCCTAAAATTCATGCTGCGTCGTTACGTTTCGCGGACACTGTCACATGTTCGCTCAGAGTAATAAAGACTTGCGGGCAAAGCCTTGGGCTCTCCGTCACACATCGGCCAGAGAGGGACTACTAGGTCTAAGCATTTTCTAGCTAATTCAAATAAAAACATCTAATTAGATCCATATTTTTTATTCAACCATGTTAATCAAATTTTAATGTAAATGAATGAATATATTTCAAATAAACGCATTTGATTGATTTCAATAAAACATTTTTACCAATGTATGTTTTTTGTTTTGTTTTTTTTTTTTTATTATTGACGTAGCCAACTTAACCGGCCTGTGACACGTCACACAACCGAAAGCAATCATGAAGTCCTGGGCGCAGTTAACTATGACCAAAAACTTGGCAAGTCAAGGAGAGTGGGATTGGTCATTATGTTTATCCAGCGAGCAAAAGATTTCTTTTTTCCCAGTGGTCTAACCTGGTACACTCTTGATTCATTTGACGACGAACCGATGTAGAAGTTCACTATTCACCTACGGTCCTCAAATCAACTGATGTCTGTGGCCGCACAGCGTCCCATTGCGCTTACTTTCTCCTATTCCTCCCTGTTGCAAGGGTTGCCAGTGGGTACGAAGCCCTTAAAATGGGCCAACACCGACGGAAACGAATGAGTAATCTATTTTCCGGGTACAAGGTGCCTCGAGAAAGGTTTGGATGTTTCCTCTTGCGAGCAGTCAACGAGAGAGAAGCGAAATGGTGCACGGTTCCTCACGGAACGATCAACCGAAAACATGAACGCCCGTGTGTGTGTGCTGTCCTGCTTTGAATACGGAGGTTGGTGGTTTTCGATGTTTTCGGATCAGTGACCACCAGTCGCGACTGTGCGAGATCAACCGATCCGATTTACATAATCCATCGTACTCCATCATACATCGCTGTGCGTGTACGACAACGTTTCTATATCTTCCTTCCAGCACATTCGCAACTCCATACTTTGCACAAACCTATATAACGTCATCGTTCAAGGCGATTTTGCTTCCTTCGCATAGGCAAATGTATAGTTTCCATATGCCCGTATGTACCGGGTGGTCGAGTAACTATTGGTATCTTCGATATTTTGGTAAAAATGGATGTCAGAAAAAAAGTTGTTTAAGGGAAGGGTAGAGGTTTCAGCGCGAAAAAAAAAACACTTTTTTGCGATTTTGTTTCATCTATATGGGTAGACTAAATTTATTGAAACCTTTTGTACATTGTTAAGTGTCATTTCAAGAACATTCCGTGAAATTTGTATGCGAAAATATCCACAAACAAGCCGGTGACAAAGCTTTTCCAAGAACGCCTTTGGAAAAACACGATTTGCGGTGTTCACTGAATCTCAGCTAGAAATTATCTGAAATCAAGTACCATTAAAATTCAGTCAAAGTATCATCAAATCCTTCTCCCAGCGGTCTTTTATAATTTTTTTTTATTTCTAATTTTTTGGTGGTCATGTAAAGTGAAAAGTGCTATTTTTCACGAAAAATTCTGCCATTTTGGGGGTGGAACAACCTCTCAATGTAAAAAGAAACTTAAACTGACCGTTGGGGGGGGGGGGGCAATTTATATGTAGAAAGTGTGTACCAAGTTTGAAATAAATCGGTCATGTAGTTTTCAAATGGCAGTGAACGCGGACTTTGAAAAAGTGGTTTCGAGAAAAAACGCGGCACCGGCTTGTTTGTGGATATTTTCGCGTACAAATTTCACGGAATGTTCTTGAAATGACACTTAACAATGTACAAAAGGTTTTGATAAATTTACTCTATCCATATAGATGAAAAAAAAATCGCAAAAAAGTGTTTTTTTTTTTCACGCTGAAACCCCTTCTCTCCCCTTAAAAGCCGTTGCATTGTACGGAAGAAGTCATGGGATGGTAATGGGGATTTTTTTGTGGGTGGAGTTGCTTCCAAAATACAAGGATTCCATTTAAAAAAGCAAAGGTGACCTTCGTATCTTCGGAGCAATTCCATCTACAAAAAAATCGTCCATCTCATCACCCCTTCTGTACAATTTAACACGAATTTGTTTTTTTTTTTGACACCGTTTGTCGCGAAGATATTGAGGGTGCTAATCATTACTGAACCACCCGATATATATGTATACGGTTGGCCGACAGATAGCCAACCATTGCGCTGGTGCCACGATGGATCTTTGCGCATAGAAAGACATTTTTATTACGCGTATTTCTCAGCCATGAAATATCACGCCGCCGGGCGTGGCTAGGCCCTGGACTTTTACGCGTCCCATTAAAGTCGACAGGAATTCCAGTTCTTTCCTTTTAGAATGGCCCATTTGAACATCCACTGTACATAAGGGGTGAGGGCAGGGAAACACCCACATATGGCCTCGCCAATGAGAAGCCCATCCCGGGCTCTCGTTAAAAAATTACGAGCGTCCACGACCCTTGATCAATCCTAAAACTTACAAATAGCCCTTTCCAAATTTAACGCGATGCTGATAGACTGAAAGACATGATATCGTCAAGTCAACTCAATGGGGTACATTTAGGGTATTTTTGTTTCAGGTGCCTATTATATTTTCTAGACTCGAGAAAATATTTGTATTCTCCCCGTGACTGTTGTTTCAACCAAACTTGTTTCATGGCAGATCAACGCGTAAGAGCCCTTCCCAACAGAGAACATCAAACGGCGGAGATTCAAAGTACAGGCACGGTCTCCAATTGACAGTGTCAGATAAAAACGACCAGAAGAAAATAAGGCTCGAAAAGGGTTTGTATGTACCGGAACTGAGAACAATCTCATGTCCATCTCCCGAATGACTGAGAATCTTTATGAAGTAAAATTTAAGCATGACCACGCATGAGTTTCAAATTCTAGTGGGGAAATTATTATTAAAGCAAATAAACGAGGCATTCTATTTATATTTGGGTCAGGCACAGAATTTACACCTGCAGCAAGCAAAATGGAAATGTGGCATATGTGCTACGAATATCTCAACAAACAGGACTCTAGAATATTTACTTTAAAATAAATGGTTCAAGATATTCGAATGAAACCCGGCAAAAAGATGCCTGTTAGTGACATTTGCGTCCAAGGAAAGCAAAGCGCAACTCATTATCAGTTTCCAAAAAAATCGCACGTGAGGGATTACGAACTCATCCAACTGGTGCACTCAGATCTTTGTGAGCCCATGGCGACAACATCGATTGGAGGGGCAGCTTCTTTCAGAACTGTCGTGGATGGTAAATCGAAATGGGTGAAGGTAAGCTTCCTGAAATCTAAAAATGAAGTCAAAGATGTATTCCAAAAATTCAAAGCCTCCGAGGATAACCAGACTCAATTTACAGTCGAATATTACGGACCGATAACGGTTTAGAGTATTATGGACCGGAGCTTACGATTCAACTTGAAGACGCTGGAATTAAAATAAGACGCACGATGGCGTACACTTCGCAGCAAAACAGGACGGCGGAAAAAACGAACTTTGGTCGAAATGGCTAGATGTCTGCTTTTGCAGCCAAACCTTCCACTGAGTTGCTGGGTCGAATCTACGGCACCAGGCGCGATATGAAAAACAGAAGTCCCGAAAAAATTTGAAGATTTTCGGCTGCAACGTGTTCGCACTGGACGAAAAGCAAAGACATAAAATTTAATCCAGCAATTAAAAAATGTATATTCGTTGGTTTTTCAAGCGAATTTAAGGCTTATCGTGTGTGAGATGAAGCAGCTAAGGAAGTAAATGTAAGCAGAAACGTAAGATTCGTCGAAGAACCAGAGCGCTCTGTAAGGAAACAAGGACATTTAAGTTTTATGCGTTAAGGTTGTCATGGGGTTTAGCCGTTAAGGGTGAAGTACGAGGGGAGCGCCCTATGTATGGGGCCGATTGACATCTATTTATAAAAATACGCATCTTTGAACATCCAATGATTACATTGAACGTTTTCATTACTTTGTATTATTATTTTCTATAACTTTTTCTCGCCTAATTAACGCGAGACGAATCGCGTAAATCGTTGTATATGATAATGCTCAGGTTGGCAGAAGTGGCGCGAAGTTAGAGACATACGTGCCCCGGGAGTAACTTCAAAATCGGCCCAAGAAGCTGTTAACAATGGTTATCGGTCCAAATAAAAAAAAAATCGCTTCAAAGAAAAAGTGTGTCCCGAAGCTGCCCTTAATCTGAAAAAAATAAATAATAAAAAAAATCCGCTTTGTTTAGTCTTTGCCTACAAATTTCTAGAAAATTATGATTTCTGAACATAGATATGAAATCGATGTTAAGTAATTATTACTACTTAAGAGAATAAGAACAAAAAGTATTCGTTGTTAATTATCCTGACCAAATTGTTTGAGGTTTCCGGGCATAATTACCGAATATGGATAGGATAGATAGCATTTGTGCTGTCTACGACGTTGCCATGATTGCACAGCGTAATATTTTGTGTGCTTGATTTCCTCACAAAAATTGCGATTAAAAACATTGAAGGGGTATCCCGGTCTGAAAACTTCAAAAAATATTTTTTTGGGGATTATTGTTATAGGGTGAACTTTCAAGAATATTTTAAGTCCAACCGGACCCTGAAATTCTAAAAATTGATGAAGTTACACCTATTTTAGTAAAACAGTGTGCGTCGGGTTAAGGATGATTCGCGTGTAACGAAAGCGGACATCACAGCACAAGAACACTCAAAAGCGGCCCGAACTGCCCGCAGATTGCATAGACTAGGTGTGCACCACGATCTCGATTATGAGAACGGACACTTATATGGTGCCGGAATCGCTAACGAGCGGTAAGATGACACTATTTCACAAGCTCGTGTAAAATATGTACCAAAACATTGAACGCTATTATCTCGAAACTTCTTATTATATCTTGACACGGCGGGATTGATCCATTGAGTAACTTTCACATTATTGACTTGAATTTGCACAGTTAGCATTCAAACAGATATAATCATTTTCGGTTCACGATCGCATTTTTTAATTGCATGAACCATTTTTTAATAACAATGACTTCAGCATGCGGTTTTTCAAGAGAAAAATGAAGTTTTTTTTTTGGCGAAGTTGTCAATTTTCGTAATTTCCGAAATTTCGAAAAGTGGATCGTGAACCCGTAGCCAGTTGGATATATTTGAAGACATTTTTTTCGTTTTTGTTTCAAATTACATTTGAGTCTGGTAGAGATCCCGCCGTTTCGGACTTCGCCGCTGGAGGACTGCAACGCTAACTGCACCACCACGAACACTTTGAAAGATTTTTTTCCAAAAAAATTACATTTTAACCACAAACATATGCACAACATGCTGGGAAAAAATTAATTTATTCCAACCAATGTGTTACTAGAAAAAAAAATCATCATTCTGACACTTCAAATTGGGCTTCCAGAGAGAGATACCCCGTTAATAATTTTATAACGGTACTGTGAGTCCTTATTTCTGTCGAACCGTGCCTATTTTTCAGTTGCGTAGTAGAATTGTCTTAGCAGATATCAATAATGTATCGAAAAAATGATCGGAAGTTTTCGGTAAGCGTAATGTAATTAGCCCACCAGATACGTCGAGTTTCCAAATTTTTCTCTAAAAAACGGTACTGTGGATCGTATCCAAACTGCACAGGATGACCAGCAAAGGGATTACAAACTTCCAGAGAAAATTTCAGCTCGGTGGTAGCATTTTGACCAGGCCACATAACAGTCCTAAAACGAAATAATGCCTCGATTCTTGTTGAGCGACCTCAAAACAAGAATATTGTCGACGGGTCCTGAGAACGAAATACAACCCAGGTGGAATCACGGAACGTAATGAGGCCCGTTTAGTGGCGAAAGGCTGTACTCAGCACCCTGGAGTAGATTTTTGGGAAACTTTCGCGTCCGTTGCGAGACAGAGCTTCATACGAATCCTCGCAGCACGGAATGCAAGCTTGCTTTCTCCGAGCTTGGTATTCTAATGGCGTACATACATGGCGATCTTGACGGAGAAATTTTCGCGGACCAGCCGAAAAAAATCGTGCATAAAAGTAAAGAAAACCAAGTATGTCTCTTGGTGAAATCGTTATACGGTTGGAAGCAATTGGGAGCAATACGTTTAGAAACAGAAAAGTATTTCGACTTAAAAAAAACGGGATCGTTATCTAATAGTTGTTATCTATGTTGATGATCTCATCATAGGCACAGATAACGATGCAGAGTACGAGCATCTGAAGTCCGATTCGGTAAATCAAGTCCAAATTAAATATTTGGCTTCATTACGTTATTGCTAGGGCATTAAGTTCAATTAAAACGAACCAAACAAATCAACGACGATGTGCCGAGGGCCCCACATTTAAAGTATTTCAACTGAGTTTAGGATGCATGAATATCATTAGCGACAAAGACACGACACCCATTTTTTTAACAAGTTCGCGAAGAACGCGAATTGACGTGCTGAGCCCGGGGCACAGCCAGAACTTCTCTCCTCAATCATTGAGCGAACGTGTCGTTAATTGCGCTGAAACAGAAAAGTTCATTAATGCTCGAAAGAAAGAACGGAACCGTAAAGGTGGTAAGGACAGAAAGTTTGGCCGAGCACAAAGTTAGGTATAAACGGCTCGATGAATATTATGACTGTGGTTGAGAGACTGCTGGTCAAGGTTTATCGCCACTGCGAAGTAGGTACTTGATTATCTCCAGTAGAAAGGCTATTTTTCTCGAGGCGTACAAGTTTCGTTTAAGTCCATTGGATTATTTATATGGTGCACCGATCAAAACCGGTTTCCAGTTTGTTCGGTTGAAAAAAGAGATCCTTGTTTTTTTGTTGTTGTATCTTTTGAAAGATCGAAGTCAGAACTCGAAATAAGTGTTAATAGAAATCATTCAATTTAATACTCATGCTACTCTTTATCACAACTTCGAACGCGTATTTCTCGCAAAGAAAACTGGGGACTTCCCGGCGCTTTGGTTCAAATTTCCCCCCACAGAGGTTTGTTGAATTGTGGCGGGGGTCTCGAGTCGCAAAGGCCGACTTTTTTTAATGAGAGTAGGACTTTGAAACGGGCCCAGGGTCCGTAGACCCCACATGCTGCTGTAGATATTTATGTACTTGTCAAATAATGTTTTTCAACATTCTAATTTTGCTTGCCTTCATCTCTGTCTACATAACATTTAGAAGCAGTTTACGTTCATTTTTAAGCTGCTCATATGTTTTGATTCACAGTTATAAAAACTGCATTTTCTAATATAAAAAGATGAAATTCATAATATTAACGGACGAACTTTATAATATGAAAAGCTCAATTTTATAATATTCAAGGGAAATTTTATAATTATAATTGAAGCCCAACAGAATAAAGAGTATAGTCAAGTAAGTAGAATAACACTTAGCCTATAGTACCCTTACTAAAAGAAAAAAATGCTGAAAATTTCAGATCCCTAACCCAATTATTTTCTGAGCAATACAAAAAATGTGGTTACCAGTTTTTATTTTTTTTCAACTTGCATATTTGTTTAATAATTTTGTAAATTACAATAATTTTTTTTAAATTGCTTATCGACAAAACACATCAATGAAATAGCTTTTCAAATATTTCAGAGTCAAACTTGAATTTCCACAAAGAAAAGAAAATTGAAAATGGCCATTCCAGTGTGTTCCTTTCAAGGTAGAATTATGAGACTCTCGCAAAATATTGGATTTCTAGGTACTTCACTCTCTTTTTTTTAATTTCATTTATTTGGTGCAACATTGTAAGAAAAAACCGTTTTTAACTTTTTTCCAATAATTTCACTTCTTTACGTGTACTTTATAGTTCAAATAACGTTTTTGACTTTAAATTATATCAAGTGATACTATTTATAATGACCATCTGTTTATTGTCGGAAGAAATGTATAATATAGACTTAATATTCGTTTTTCCTGCGCTTACAGATACCTAACGATCTGCCATCCTTGCAGCAAATGCGGAAAACATTTATAGTAGCCAATGAAAATACATCGATGTCTCTTTTCCTTTCTTTATTCAGAAACTACTGACTATAGCACAGCTTCCATCTTTTGAGTCATACATCAATACGCTGCAGTATTTTATCCGATACTAATAATCTTTCAGTCAGTTTTTTAATTTAATACAGAAAATTTATCTTGTTAATAAAAAGTTTCTGTGTACATATATAAATTATATCTTAATTTGTAAGTACTTGTTTTATATTTCAGTTCATCGACTTATAGGTTAGTACCGTGTCAGTGCTTATACTGTATATTTTTTTATTTACAAAGTACAAATTGGTGACGATCATTTATTCATTACATTCATCTGTTTCGTTTTAATTTCAGAAAGTCTGATAACTGTAAGTGCATTTATTGCAACGTATTTCTTCGTAAAATAACAGGATTCAGAAAAATTATAACTCCAGAAGATAAAGCGAAAACAATAGCAAAAAATGACCAAGAAGGTAAGTTTAATGATATATTATGCAATAAGTGTTGGCTCATTGTCAAGAAAATGGTCTAGTGGTTAGCGTGTTCGCCACTAAACCAGCGGGCCGGGAGGGGACCTCCCCGGGACGGGTTCGAACCCCAGTCGCGTACATTTCGTCGTGAAATGTTTTTTTTCGGCATTTCGCGGGGAAATAAGACTAGTTCCACGACTGGGGGGCGAATTGATGACCGGCTTTATTGGTATAGGTTTTCCGCAGTTTCCCTATACCCATGACAGAAATGTCATGATGAATATAATACAGAGGGGAAAGTCGGCTGTGGCCGCAAGCAGGGAGGAACAGGGAGAAAGGTGAAGAAAAAAGGAGTAAACAGCAGACGAAAGAAACGGTCCCAATGGGGAAAAATAGGTAACAAACGCGAACAGCGTGTACCTTAGGAAAAAATTAATGAAAAAAAAATACATTTACCTTCCCCAAACATGGACAATAGTAATGAAGAAGAATCAGAAAAATCAATGGAACCGTTATCAAAATCATTGGTACATTTATCTACATATTCGACAATAACATCCTCACAATCTTCCACTGGTGAACCAAGTTTTGTTATTGCTAATCGTTTTGATCAAGAAATGGAATACGTGGAAATTATATTTCCAAGAGTGATATCTTCTCCCAAATACCGCCGTGTTTGTGGAGCAACAACATGTATTATCAATGTATCATCTAAAGCTCGCGTTTCGACTTTTATCGAACGAAGGATATTCATCCCTAAAGGGAACCAATTCTGCAAGAAACATATTATCAAAGACTTTATTTTATTATTACTTGTAGACAATTGTCTACAATTTCACATTCACCAAAAACATATTTCTTGTAGAATTGTCTATTTTATTTTACACGAACATTTTGGTATAAATGCTATTTCAAGAGGAACCATTTGAAATAGCGCTTCACAGATGGTAAATATGTTGTATGAGTTAAACGATCAGCTCATGATACTATGCGATAAAACTTACACCTGTCACCAAAAATGTACTAATAATGAATATCAACGTAAATCATGTTCTGGTCAGAAAAAAAGGTCCATTATGTAAGCCATTTACATTGTACACGACGACTGGATACGTGATAGATATGCTGGGGCCATACGAGGCTTTGAACGAAGCTACAATAATGAAAATTATCATGAAATATCGAAATGGTTTGATTAAACTGCTTAGAACAGGTTCTTGATCGAGGTTCCCGTGAAGTGAAAGCTTATTTGGAAGATTTTGAATTTGAGGTACTAATGCCAGCTCTCAAAGGAAAACGTAGTCCGTTACCGACTATCGAGTCGCATGAATCTCGGTGTGTCACGAAAGTTCGTTGGTCAGGGGAAGCTGTACATGGGGTTAACCAAGAGTACAAAATATTAGACCACATGCTGGATAATAAGTTATTACCAAAAGTGAAATCATACTGCCGAATTGTTTGTTTCTTATATAATGGGTTTGGAAAGCGTGTAGATTCTGACCGAAATATTGCCGAAAAAGTTCTATCAGTCATGAATGCTCGGAAAAATATAGATAACACCTTAGCTACTGAAGTGGAAACCAATAGATGGGCTCGGCGAAAAGTTTATTTTCAAGAAATTAAATCTAATGATTTGCTAGACTTTTCCGAAATGAATAAGAAAGATGTTAAAATATTATGCACTGGATTATATCAACTTTCACAAGCAATATGATATTTAGCCGAAATGATGAATGATGATAATAATATAAAAATTCAATATGAAAAAAATTATGAAAACATTCTTAAAATCCAAGTTAAGTCTCGCCATATTAATTCCAAAATTCGTCTCTCAATATCAACCGAATAGAAAGTGTGTACAAGGAATCACTCGATATTCATGTGATTGCGCAAATTGAAGACGAACTGTAGGTTGTTGTTCTGAAATTGCAGCAGTAATTTATTATTTATCACATGCTGGATACTTGGACGAAATTGTTAGACGAGCGAAAATTCTGAATCGTTCAATGCAAACCATATAACATCGCAGTAATTGGAAAAGCCAGCGATGATGACTAATTAACTGTATTTTCAATGACTGTTATTGGATTAATATCAATGAATTATAGTTAGCAAGAAAATTAATGTTCTTATTAAAATTATCGATTTTTTACTTTTTTTCTAATAGTTTTTAGTTTGTTGTTTTTATTATGAAAATAAATAATCTGTCTTACTACAAAAAAAAATCGAAAAGAAAAGTATTACTTGATTCAATTCAAAGTTAATAATATCCTTAGAACTATAAAATACATGTACAAAAGTAAAAATGGTGAAAAAAACGGTTTTATTTTTTTTCACGATGTTTTTTCTTTCCGTAAGGATAGGCTGGGGGAAGTTTCAGTAGCCTTACTTGGCTATGCCCTATGAATTATTCGAAGATATAGCCTAATAAAATTAAAACACTTGAGGGGTGTACAATTGGGGCGTTAAAATGCGAAACGCCGATTTTTTTATTACATCGATTTGTAGACTAGGCTCTTGACTTTATTGCTCACTAAAGATTTGGTAAAAATTCGGAAAATTGTCTGCACTGTAACGACTTTTGTGAAGGATCAGGTCGCCAACCTTTTTTGTTGCTTTTTTCTCTAAACTATGTTTTACGGAACGGTGTAAGTCGTATCTCAAAATCTCAAAGTCCGATGCACTTCAAATTGGGACGGAACAGTTGATAACATTTCCTATCGTATTACTAGATGACTTTTTGATATGTTTATGCATTTGTTAATGATTAATTATTAAAGTTGTATTTGTTGGAAAATCGAACTATTTTTCTGGAGCTTCCTGTTTTCGCAATTTACAATATTTCACAAAAGTATCCGGTGATACAAAAGTTTTATTATTATACCAAAAGAACTTCAAATGTTTCATTTTTGATAGGCCTAGTTTCCAGAGCCACCTACACTGATTGGCCATGCAGCAAAAGCGGTGCTTTATTCAAATAATAATCACTTCAATATTTATCAATATTATTTAGTAAAAGAAAACTCGAACGTACTATGACTATGTATTGATTGTGTGCAAAATCTCGGCGCCGTTATCCCTGTAATGACATCATGAAAAAATATTGACAATACATCTGTTTTTTGGGTCCAAAGCATACGCAAAACCGTTAGATTGCGAGTTCGAAGTGAAAACAAGAAACGAATTAAAAAATCGATTCAAAATCGTCAAATATTTTAAAGTACTTTGAAAGAACAAGACTCGATTGAAAAGGAAACACGCTTTTTTCTTGTACGCCAAGCGCAATTGATTACGCCTCATTGCAATGAAGGGCGTTTTAATTAGTCTTTGTAACACGTCATAACGGCTGGCTTTGGACACTAACGTAATATACGCATGTACCCTGAACTTGCCCCGACCATCCCGATGCATGTTGCTTTTCGTAGCCAATCTGGCAGTGTCAATAAAGCCTCAGATATGTACGCGAACTCTTTCAATAACCTCGCTGCGCCTCGGTCAATTACACCGATTTAATTGCTTGTCCGATGCAGAGTATTCGAGGATTGGTTTGATGAAAAAAGAAGGAGATGCGCACACGGGTTCGTTCATTTATTGCGGCGTTAACACTGATCTAACAATTACTGCAGTGAGCAACCTATGACTCTCGAACACGTCTGCAAGTAGGTATAAAAAAACTGATAAGGTCTGAGAGATAAAATCGTGATTAACCTCGTATTTAATGCTAAAAACACTTGTTCCTTGCTTTCAACCCTCCGCGCTCAAACTTGGACAGTTCCACGCTGGTCAACATGACCCTGGTCGCTTTTAAACGGTTCAGCTCGCGAAAAATATTTTTCGAACGGCTGAAACCGGCTGTTAGTCCTGACGTACAGAGTGAACTTGGAACCTTCGGTGGAGGGGCAGCTAAACCCTATTGTATGCCAAGAACGTACCGTTATGCAGCCCTGAATTTCCCGGGTGGGAGATTCCCGTTGATAAATTTCTATCGGAGATGTGAATCCCTTAAAAAATGTAATTCAAGGAATGTCAACGCTTAAAAGTGAGCAACCGCGCCGTTTCGCAAGGGTCCCGAACAATACGCCGAAGCATTCGCTGAAATAGTCGGTTTTTCTTTGTCACTGAATGCCGAGCCTTCTCGAAAAACGAATCGATTTTATTGGAATCAATTTTGAAAGAGCACTTATATTTTTTTAATTTCTGTATAATACTAAAAATGTTCGTGTTTCAGTTGTTGAACTTTTCCTAAATGAAACTAAAGAACGGATTTCACCCGTTTGTTTTGTTTGGCTGGCCATCGTCCCTTAATTAGCCTCCAGGATCTAACTTCATTAAAATAAAATGACTATCCAAAATATAACTTACGAAATTATTTAAATGAACAAGCAAGTGAAACGTATTTTTACCATAAAACAAGCCCGTTAGCCGTAGCGCGATGGCCAGTTGAGCCTTCATTGTCCACGAGGATCCGTTTCAAGCAACATTGTGGTTAATGAGAATTACGGATACCGGGACCATTGTCTGGCTGTATAAAGACAAAGAGTGAAAGATATGTTCACATGCGCTGCCAGAACAGGGTTTTTAACTGACTTTGAAGAGGCTTCAACTGGTTTTGTGAAGGGAAAAAAAGTTTACTGCGTTTTCAAGAGTTTTTGTAAAATCCTGTGGAAAAACCATTATTTAACCCGGGAGAGCGCTTTTTCCATCCCTTTTTGATTTTTACTCTAATCGGCTTTGTAGTAGAATATTATTGGCAATCGAACAGTTTTGCATTGGCTGGCCGCGTGTTTACCCGATTTCCCGCCTATAATACTTGCTTTCACGGCCTCTGAACTCTAGACATTCGCAGCATATTCTCATGTAGAATTTCAGGACTGAAATCATAAGGGCAGGATGAGAGCTTATCCGGAGGTTGTATGCTCGACGACACACCTGGCACGATGACAGTTACTCTATAGAGCTGGCTGATTGAGTGCCTCGGGCATCCGGAACTCGGTTGGAGGTGGCTCATACCAGTTGACATTATGTCCATACAAACTTGCAAGCACTTGGATTGCTCATTTTGTCTGAAGTAAAATATCAAGAGTTCCATTTTCGTCGATCTGGATAGGGTGAAAGGGGGCATCCATTAATTACGTGAGGTGATTTTGGCGATTTTTCGACCCCCCCCCCCCCCCTCCCCCTGGTGAGATGTCGTGAGATTTTGCTCAACCCCCTCCCCCCACCCCTAATCTCACGTGAGATTTTTCAAAATGCATACTTTCACGAAAAATAAAGAGTAGTAGAAGTAACGGCGGTTGCAGTACCATTTACTCCACCATGTAGAGTAGTGGGGAGACTCTCCCTACGTGATAAAAATTGCGTGATCACTAAAATTACTAAAATTACGTTATATTTGCCGAAGCCCCCCTCTCCCCCACGTGTGATTGGGTGAGATTTCGCTCGACCCCCTCCCCTAAACGCCTCACGTAATTAATGGACGCGCCCAAAACTGTTTCATCGAACCCTAGATGGAATTGTTCTCTTTCTAGGGCTTCCTTGTGAATTTGGAGTTTAATCAATCTCGAAATGGAGAGCCAGTCAATTTCTAGTTAATTAGCGGAGAAAGATCGGAAAAAATCTTCAAAAATCGGTTTTTTATTTGTTATTTAAATTAATTTTATTTTTAATGCACCGATTTAAATGTCTTTTTCTTTATTGCAACACATTCATTCCAACAGAAGAACGAAAAGTCTAGGCAGTGGATTCGTGATTCGAACAATAGTGGCCTACAATTAGTAAGAGGGAGTTGCTATTCGCGGTAGGACACGTTGAAGGCAACCTCCCGTCAATTTGTCGTATTTTGATTGACTGTCGTCGCAGAAAAATGCTCGAAACAGGTGCGAACCCATTATCCGCAAATCCATTCTCATCGAGAAAAAGAAATCGACCTTCTTAGAGCCTCAATTAAAAGTTCTCGAGCTTCCCTGGGGATCAGGGGCTTAACTGTTGGGACACATTGTCGATCTCACACCTGAGATGAAACTAAACGAAGTCTCGTTTCGTTTCGTTTTGTCGCGAAGTCTCAAGATTTTCAGGTAATCGTGAGGTCCGTGTCTTCAGATGCCTCGGAGCTTCTCGAAATAATAGATTTTTTTAGGGTTCCGCGTTGCCACTTCATTCGAGGCGTTCTGAAATGTTTAGGATAAATCCTTGATGAGATTGCTGTTTAGTTGAAACATGTTTCAAAAACTATTATTGTGAAATTCTGTATTGCTTAGAACAATATGGAAGTTTGGAGAATATTCCGATCTTTTTTATTCTGTTTTATTCGGAAATTGCCTGATTTTTTTACGGTTGTTCAGAAAGGCCCATTTGCGGTTTTTACGGTTTTACGGTCGTTTACAAAGGTCGATGACATTATGCATGACATCGATGTGCATTATTCTGCAACCTACTGGAATTTGATGTTGTGTTATTTTGAATAAACCTACGAAATATCTTTTTAGATTCGATAAACAAATTTTTCTATTTTTTAACGCGAAAAATCAAATTAATCAAAATACGGTTAGATTCGATGTTTTTGAATTGATTATATTTGAATCATCTCCAAAAAGGCACATGAACAATTATTTCGAGTAATATATAATAACCAAATGTTATTAACGAATAATTTAATGAAATAATCATTTAATGAATAATCAGTAATCGAAAAAACGCATACCAATTATTTCGTATATTAATCCGAACAGATGGCTTAAAAAAATGTTTACTCAATTTATTAATCTTTTTGAAAATTATGAAACATCAACAAACAAACACGTTTAAAAAAATTCTTTTTGTGGAAAGGCGCCAAATTACCCCTAATAAGTACTATCGTTAAAATCCACCAAGAGGGATTTAAAGGAGCGAGAATATGCTGAACAAAAATTAGAAGTATTTAGAAAAATTAACCATCTCATGTTCTACTAACAAGTGTTGTTTTAGATGTTATTTATTAATATTATTATTCTTCGTAATCAATGTTAATAACACCTTCAATGTATAGGAACGTTTTCAGATTTTTGTCGTCTCCCGAGGTACTGACATATCAATGAAACTTTCGACTGGAAAGTTTGGATCGATGAAACTTTCACGATAACCAGAGTGATTTCTACGACCCCGCAACGAATCAATGGTGAAATAAATTTGTGCCTGCGATTCGACCAACATCACTAATGTCCCTGATTCGTCTACCAACCTCATTAAAAGAAAAAGACCACGAAATATACATTTTTTTTCGCCCTGAGCGTCCCCACAGCGTCACTCGGTCTTGCAATCCTTGTTCCATTGTCCCACCAAATGACGAATGCGCTACCTCGGGGTATCAGACATAATACCAAGCGCGCAACACCCCACATTAATTGCTAATTAATGCCTGGCGGGTAGTCGGGGGTTAAAAAAGGAAAAAGAGAGGGGGGTAGAGGGTAACGCGACAATCACTCTGGCTGTCAGGCTGTCATTCAATGAAACAGGAAACGACGACCTAGTTCGGGCTCAGCCTCGTTGGGGGCGAATTAGTTCCAATGATCTATCTCACGTAAATTATTATAATTGTTCTCTTTTTCGTGATTTGGTTGTACTATCCTCCTGAGGCCCCGCGTACGATTTTCTGAACAAAATCATGAACTGGTATAGAGCCAGTTTTCTATTCACCCGTTTGGAACCATGACCCAATGTTCTAGTACTTAGAGTTAATTTTCAAACTAAGTTTAAAGTTTTGAATCACATGGCATATCAGTTGGATCCTATTGTTTAGTCTGTGCGCGAACAAAGATTTGGAGCCGTTTCTTCTACGTTTTGTCCCTCCCAAATCAATATAAGAACACCCTCCTATTTATCAAACCTACATACTTTGTCCTTACGGAGATATTAATATTTTTGTGCGTGGGTCTATATGACTGAATGGTTTTGTTCTAATATTAGTAGAATGGGTCTACCTTCAGTCTAGCCTTCCCCATTTTGGGCCTTAGGAGGTTATAGATCAAAAAATCATATTTCTACATTATAAAAGTCAAGGAAAACTATGCAAACAAAAAATTGATGTAGAAATGAGCAGAGACGAATTTTAAGGTGTTGCGGCCTTGGGGCAACGGAGACGTGAGAGGGCCCTAATTGTTTTTCGATTAAGATGAACATTATCGTTTTTGGTGCTTCAATAATTTATTGCAAATAAAAACAAGATCGTTCCATAGCAAGGACCCGCGTAGAAATTTCGGTGGGTCCCAAATCAGAGCCCGTTCAGGTTGTCTGACTGCCCTGGTAGGCCACTAATGAGGCAGCCTGAAAGGGCCCTACTAGGAAATATAACGTTGTGTCACATATGGGCCTGACCTGGTTGCCTGATGAGGCCCCTATCAAGTTGCCTGATCAGGAAGAAATATTTCATTTAAATAAAACCTTTTCAAATAGAATAAGTTTTTTCCATGTCTTACGGCCTACAATGATCTTATTCGTTTCAGCTATTCTTTTTGAATATTAAATATATTCAAATTGAATAAATAAAGATTCTATTCGAATAAATCTTTATTTGCTTATAATATACACTGTAAACCCAAGTATCCTATATGCATAAAATATTTCAAAAATCCAAAATGGAATGAACCACTTAATTTAGGATTCTACTACAATGATTTTGTATCATCATTCGTCATACCCTGGCCTGCTGAAATGATTTTGTTCGAAGAAAATATTTCGCCTATATGGGTATAGAACCTAGTACCTTCCTACCTGTAGCTACGCACGCTGCCCCTATGCTACTGAGTGCTTGTAACACCTTGGTCGCAGATATAATATGAGAGACCAAATGAATTCCTATAATTATTTGTTGTATCACATTAAGTATATCAATTAGTTGATATCATTGTGATAATTAAAGAGTTCTATCGAATAACATGCTATTGATTTTTCAAAGTTAACCTATATATATATATATATATATATATATATATATATATATATATATATATATATATATATATATATATATATAATATATATATAATATAATATATATATATATATATATATATATATATATATATATATATATATATATATATATATATATATATATATATATATATATATAATTCCTCTCTCTCTCGACCTTACAATCCTGCCAAGATCTTCTAACACGCATCCGAGTTGCATAACGTTTTTTTTTCGTGACAGTCCATAAATCCTTTTTTTTCATAGAATTCAGCAATACATCGAAACTCCGAAGCTACGATGCTGTCAAATCGAAGTTTCCATGTGGAAAATAAGGGGTTACCCGTGCGGAAAACTGATAGGGCATCCCTAATAAAAATAAGGGCCTTTCAGGGTTTTCCTAGTGCTTTCCCTAGTAGGGATTTCCACAATGGGCCCAGACTTGGCCATTATCGGAATAAACTTGTAGGGATTTCCACAATAGGCCCCGACTTGGCCATGATGGGGATAAACCTGTAGGGATTTCCACAAAAGGACCCGACTTGGCCATTATAGGGATAAACCTGTAGGGATTTCCACAATAGGCCCAGACTTGGCCAGTATAGGGATAAACAAGTAGGGATTTCCACAATAGGCCCAGATCTGACTATTATAGCGATCAACCAGTATAAATAGCTTAGGCCACATGGTTGATGGTATTTCAATTATTCAAATCGATTATATACATCGATCGAATAATATTATCGAACGCAAATTGGGAAAAAGCGTAAGGGCATTAGCAAATAAAAAATCAACGATGAACACAAATATGCAGACAAACATCAGACAGTATTTATTTATCAAATTAAAGAAACCTTTTACATAGATACGAACAATTACTCATGGTTTCACTCATACATGGAGTAATGCTAGCGCATAAGTGTGAACAGTCCCAACCGGTTTTCTCGACATTTTTATAGCAACTAATTTCCGCTCAATACTCATCATAGGGAAAATTATTTCTTCTGAAGACTTCGCTGATATTTCCCATTGATAAACTTTATCTGACTGTGTAGGATAAGTAAATAAATTGGTCTTTGTCTTCCAGATCTTTCCCTCAATGGAAATAGATTCTAGTGATTCAGTAGACCCATATATTTTTTTTATTTCTACTACACATCCGTTCCTTAGAATGGATTATTTTTTGTATTAATTTTGTCATGGCAGTTTGTCATAAAGGCTCACATGCAAATACGAAATCACATTTCTACGCGCGCGCACACATACATACACATGTACTCACGCCCACACCTATGCACATGAACAATTACATACAAACAAATACAGATATTTCCTGACGCATTTAACATACACGTATATCCACTGATACGGATATTTTATGGCGCTGGAATGGTTATGATGAGGCGCCGTTGAGGCATTTTCAGGGCGCTAAAATGGTTTTGATGAGGCGCCATTGAGGCAACTTATAAGGCCTCGGTCGTTCCGCCTTTAATGGCCCTTGTTGACAAAGTGTGACCGGCCGCTAACGGCCCTCATGTGGCTTCCTGATTAGGGCCCGAATAAAGTTAGGGGAATATTATTCGGGCCCGATCACAGCCCCAACTCAATTTCCGCACGGGTATGTGCATCTATCGACTGCTGAGGCAGTTATAGGGCAAGCCCATTTATGGCCTAATTAACGAAAGCCTAGTATGGCCCTATCATGGAGAGCCTTAGTAGGGCCTCATTAGAGAAAGCCTAGTATGTCCCTATCATGCAAAGCCTTGGTAAGGCCTATCAGGGCAAGTCTTGGTAGGGACCTATCGGGGAAAGCCTTAGTAGGATCTTATCAGGGACGGCCTTAGTAGCGCCATTTTAGTATTGCCTGATCTGGGGCCTAGATACTTACGGCCCGGTCGGAGCCGGATCAGGATGCCCGTAATAGGTGTTACCCGTATCACACCCCGATCGGGGCCTGATCCTGATCAGGCCAACCCTAAGAAATTTCTACGCGGGGAGACGTTTTCTGACATCAGCTAAATTCGACTACAATTTTGATGGTTTTCCTTTTTTTTCGTGTGAATAAATACATTTTTTTAGTGGGTAAGTATATACCTAACAGTGTAATGCAGTGTAATTATATATATATATATATATATATATATATATATATATATATATATATATATATATATATATACTACACGCTACACATGCTAAAGTATCACTTTACCCTTAGGTATAACCGGCAAGGTCATGTGAAGGACAACTTTGAAATATTTAATTAGGACCCCTGCTTAATATTCTTATAGCTTGTATCGAGCGCTTTTCAAAACACTATAATTAAGTCTTTTTGTTATCGAATACTTTTCCAATTATGAGACCTGAAATTTACCATACCGGCGGTAACGCTTAAGGTTGTTGTTGGGTTAAGTCAACATGTTACCACCGAGCAGACATTTTTTCTGGACCTTTATAACCTCTTTGCTGATCATCCTGTGCAGTTTGAATACGATCCATAGTACCGTTTTTTAGAAGAAAAAAAATCAGCAACTCGACGTATTTCGTGAGCTAATTACATTACCTTATGGAAAACTTCCGATCATTCTTCAGTACATTATTAATATCTGCTGAGTGAATGTTTAAGCACGGAGCTCAAAAAATAGGTACGGTTCGACTAATTGTTGGTACAGTGAAAATGAGGATTCACAGTACCGTGTTAAGATTATTAATGTTTTTGATAGCGAATTTGGCCGAAAATCAAGCACACAAAATATTAGACTGTGCAATCATGGCAACGTCGTAGACGGCACAAATGCTACCTATCTTATCAGCATTCGGAAATTATGCCCGGAAACCTCAAAGTACTCGGTCAGGATAATTAACAACGAATATTATTGGTACTTATTCTCTTAATTAGTAATAATGACTTAATATTAATTGATAACTATGTTCAGAAATTATACATTTCTAGACAAAGACAACATAACGCGGATTTTTTTCATACATAATTTTTTTTTCTTCAGAATATCGGAAAGTTATTAAAGTTTTTGATTTCTTCGAGATCATAGACAGCTTGAGTACACACTTTTTCTTTCCAGCGGAATTTCTTTTACTTGGACCAATATTCATTTTTGACAGCTCCTTGGGCCGATATTGAGGTTACGAACGAGGCGCATATGTCTCTAACTCCGCGACACTTCTGCCAACCTTGGCATTATGATATACCACGATTTACGACGTTGTCAATTCGTTTCGCGTTAATTGAGCGAGAAAAAGTTATAGAAAATAATTATCAAAGTAATGAAAACACCTAATGTAATCACCGAATGTTCAAAAATGCATATTTTTACAAATAGATGTAGAAAAATAGTTCGATAACCTACGTTTAATATGACGATTATTTGGAAGCTAACAGTTGGTAACAGTCAATCGGCTCCGTGCATAATCTCAGGGCGCTCCCCTCGTAGTTCACCCCCGACGGCTAAACCCCATACAACTTTAAGTCTCATAACTGTAAAAGTTCTCGATGAAAAAATACTTAATTACAGTGTTTTTAAGAGCTCTTCAGAAATCGACCTTTACGTGCCCTTGGTGTTTATACCCAAGGACTAATAAACATTCCTATCTTTTTCCCTGCTTCAAACGAAACAACTTTTATTTTAAACATTTTCAAATTATAATCCGTACTTCCTGAGATATTAGCTTGTAACACCTTTTTTGCGAGACCCCGTGCATCTCCCTCCTGTATGACTGGCTCTAATTTTACGAAGGAACAAATGGGTGGCCGTGATTATAAATCGCGTTCAATGAGTCTTCCCTTCTGGATGGTTGTACCGTATTCCGCAAGGTGCCACATTATCTGATTGCTGCAGTGTCTCGTTCAAGGATATTCCGCACAGCTCGTCATAATGGACAATGCATTAGGCGCACTCGAGAGCTTCGAGTCTTTTGCGGTATTTGAACGGTACCGAAATGGGCGACTTCAATGGGATTTACAACTCCGTTGCGTATAGCGTTCTTTTGCCTCTTACAATAGATGGATGAGATGCCTTTTAGCCTGATTCATGGAGAGAACAAGACATTGATACGAAATATTGTGGGAATTAATTGTATGAATAGTACTTATTCGATTTATGTTGTTTTAGATACATCTTTAATATATGAATTAAACCCAAACAAATTGGGTTTACTTCATACTTTAGTATATGAATAAACCCAAACAAATTTAGAGAATTAACTGTAAGAAAAATATGAATTCGGTTTACTTTACTTTTAGTATACTACTGGCAGGGGGACCATATATCGGATAATGGACTATCCCGAGTTTTCCGATGGCGATATCTGTTTTTCTATTTTATACACTAATAGCTAGTCGTAAGATGTCGCCACTGCAAAACTTTTGGTGGCCTAGCAACAAAAATGTTACAACAGTGAACAGAGGTGATTTTTCACCGGCATGAAAAAATATTTGTTGGGTTACAAAGTGTCGTTTATATTGAGGTAAGTCCAAATGATTTATGTTTTTGTTATTTTTGATGAACTATAGCATTCATTTTACTTAATAAATATATATTTTTTACAAAAATACCATTATGTCCGAAAATATTACGGTTTATATTCGGCCATGTCAAATCTCAATGTCGGATACTTAATAGAGCTCAATATTGTATATCCGTTTGCGCCAAAATGTTCCTATCTTATCAAAGATTAACTCATAGAGACTGATTTTTTATGATAATTACAAAGTTAAAAAAATAAACCTTTCGTTTTATTTTATATAAAAATAGTCCCCTTGTATCAGATATAAGACAAATGGAGTTTGGGACCTTATATCGCATAACCAAATATAGGCAACCATTTTGAAAACCATGTTGTCTTTCATTTTTTCAAACTTAATATAACTCAAAATATTCGTATGTAATAAGTGAATTAATTGTAAGCTTCTTATTGTATTTGACATGTAGATCATAAAAGCGTAAAATTTTCAGTCCTTCGCTATTGTTTACTTTTCTTCTCAATTTCAAACAAAATATCCCATATATGGTGCCTCTCCCCTATACGTATTGACAAATGTGTTTTCAAGATTGAAGCGAAAATATAAGTGATCGAAAAAATTATTCGGCATCCAATTTTTTTAACGTCGCTGCATAAGCTTGTGCTCAAAAAACAGAATGATTTTCAATATTTTTTCTGATGAGACTTCTGGGATGACTAGGTGGGGATTTGACACAGCTTGCCGAGTTTGAGTTTTTTTTTTAATTTAAAAATATTGGTAAGCAAGGAAGTTATTATTATTTTTAAAAAAGTGCCATCGTTGCGACATGGTCAATCGGTGTAGGTGGTTCTGACCACTAGAGTGATTCGCAATAAAGACTACAAACATGTACTTTTAGAATAGCACAAAACTTTCGTATGACCGGACATCTTTTTGAAATTATGAAAATCACGATAATAGCAAACTGGAGAAAAAACGGCTTAGTTAATAATTTTTACTTATTATTGGTACATACCTGGTTACTAGCATAAAATGAAGAATAAATATATAAGTACTTATAACGGATTATCAATAATAATGAGAAAAAAGTAAAGATTTAGTTATTTTTATATAATAATAATTAAATATCTAACTCAAATCGATATCTAGGCCTATTTGGGTTGTTAAGGGATAACACCGCTGTAGAATTTTAGGGAATTAATTTTTTTCTAAATTGGCTTAAGAGATGCTTTAAACCATGGGTGGCCAACCTGCGGCCCGGCGGGGGTCATGTTGTGGCCCGCGGAGCTGGGTCAAATGAACATAAATATTAACTTTAATTGTACATATCACCAAAAGAACACTAAAAGCAAAGTTGCTCGTTTTCTTGAAGTACCAAAGAAAAGGAAAATGAGGTTGGAAAAAAGGTTGGCCACTCATGCCTTAAACCATCTAGAATAAGTGGAAAAAAGTTTGGTATCTGTAAAATAAAGGCCTGTGTGGGTCTGCGGTGGCAGTGGCTGGCCCGTGTGCGAGACGTCGAACGTTTTCCTCAAAACACATTTTTTAAAAACGGCACGCAGCATAACTCTGACAATTTTCATTCTTCTCACTCCAAATTTTGGGCACATCGTTGAAATAACGTTCCATGAGTTTTTACTTTAAATGCTTGCTAATTACACAAAACTTCGTATTTTCAAAATCCCTTACGTATTTCTCTAGCTATGCTCATGTGAATTAAGGAGGTACACTAGCTTCAGCAAAATGGTGATAGATCAATAAAATTTGGTGAATATATTCTTTAGTATTATTCATGTAGATACAAATTTCTTCAGATTTTTTGGTTGTGCCGTTTTCTTACAAATAATTCACAAGCGTTTATTCTTATACCCGGAATATATACCTACATCTATAAAAACGATATGCTTATACACGTGAACTTCAATGTTCAATTACTCGATAACGGCACAATGAAAAAATCTGGAAAAAATTGTATTGACATATATAATACTAAAAAATATATTCACCAAATTTTATTGATCTATCACCATTTTGAAATTTTACCATGGTTTAGCATGGCAACATTGTATGAAGCTGGTGTACCTCCTTAATAGAAATTTTTATTTTTTTTTCCAAATTCAAATTTGCGTTGGTCATACTCCGTGCCGCAGAGCGTCTCAAATTCAAAATGCCTCGCGAGAATGGCACCAGCGTCACCATTACTTGTTCGCCCACAAAAAAAAATCGGTAAAAATCACTTAATTCTAGACGTTAAAAGTGGTGCCCTTAAGCAAATTCTGTAACTAAATGTATTGTATGATAGTTATTATTTGTATAAAATTTAATAGTAATTATTCATCACAGTTTAATGATACTAATAGTTAAAAATAATAGTATTAAAAAATCACAGTTATTATTGATGTTTAAAAACAATACAACGAATTTATTTTTACGGCCCTCTTTCAATTATTTCTTCAGTAAAATAACACAAAATTTCCTAGTTGTGTAAATCTTCAATAGAAACATTTAAAAGATCTTACTTCCAATAGATCAAAAAAGGAAGAATGAAAGAGACTAATGGAATTATACTGCCTTCGATCAGAAATTATTCTCACAGAACGAAAAGCTTGCAACATTCGCGCGAGTTAACATTTATCGACCCTCAGTGTGGTTATGAAAATATTCACTCCGCAGCTGCGTCCATTCGGTCTGTGATATTCAGCCTCTATATGGAATTCACTCGCCAAACCACAAGTGGTGGAAGATGTTCGGAAAATGTTCAGCGAACTATGAACATATCGTGCGAAAATGAATCACTGTACGTGCGTACATGTTCGATCAGCAACTCGATATTCGTTTGGCAAAAAATGCTTGCACAAAGCACGTTCAACTCCCACGAGCACATATTCAACACACGGTGATGTACTGTCAAGAAAACAAAAAAATGAAGCCTCTGTGTCGCGGGAACGAGGCGAGTTGGAGGGGGGTGGGGGGTACGCCGGGTACGGAAGGAGAAAGCATTTGAGTCGGAATTGATATTTGAAAGCTTTTATTAGTGCTTTTTGTTGCAAATTCAGAGTCTTATTATTAACCCTGCACTTAGGATCTAGAAATACTTCTAACCGTACAATTACGCATAACAGTTCGAACTTTTCACCAATAGATACCTGATCTGAAATAAAGACTTAAAACTCACTAATATGATTTTTGTAAAAAGAAATACGGGTATTATGTTTTGAGATTATGGGTAATAACTACTAGGTCTACTGAAGATTTCATTGAGTCGAATAAATCATTTAGTAAATGATTGAATGAACTAATAACCATTTATTTGGCTTCAATAAACGATTTCTTTGCAGTTAACAGTCCACTCAAATTTACAAACATACAACTGTTTATTACTGCATCATTTTACAACAGGTGTGCTGGTCTAGTGGTTAGCGTGCTTGCCTCTGAACCAGTACATCGGGAGGTCACGGGTTCGAATCGAAGGGGGAATAATAAATCATAACAACACAAGTGAACACAAACAGTGTACAAGGTCACAAAACAATAAGCAGGAAGAAAGACGAGGGAGATAAAAAACAGAAAAGAACAAAAACAGTCAAAGGTATAAAAAGTTGGAGGGAGAGAAAAAGGAAAACAGAAAATAAACAAAAACAGTAGAAAAAGGTAACGATAGGTAATAAGTAAGGGAAGGGGAAAAAACGTTGGAAAGAAAACAGAGAAAGCAACAATAAACAAAGGAAAAGAAAAATTTATTTAAAGTATGAAAAAGGTTAACAATAGAGGGGATGATGGGTAATTAGTAAGGGAAGGGAAACAATCAACAATAAAATATGGGTATAAAAGCGGAGGAAATTTGTATGAACGGCACTTCTTTCCCCCTTCGTGGATCGACAAGTACCGCTTAGGAAAGTACCTCCTTATTGGAGTGGAAAGCTGAGAGAGGGCAAACATTGAAAAACGAGAGAAGAAAGAAGTCGCCTCCCGAAAGTTTAATTGTTTAATGTGGATTAAAAAAGTACCGCTCAGGAAAGTACCTCCTTATTGGATCGGAAAGCTGAGAGAGGGAAAATTTAAGAGACGAAAAGAAGAGAAGACGAATCGAATGCATAGCTTTTTAGTCTAGAAATACAAAAACGGAGAGAGTTCTAAGAATAAAAAAGAGATCACCAAAAAACATTGAGAATAAAAGGAGGAGGGATAAATTACGAGAAAATAGATATAAAATTAGTATTAGGAGAATATAAAGAGAGAGAGGAGGTAAGAAACTTGCGAACTATACACACACACACACAAACATGTAACACACAATCATAGCGACAAGGATATCAAAAGACGTGTATCAGGAGGCGCTGAAGGTCAGGAGCGTATTTCAAATTCGAACAATGACCATTGCAAGGTGCGAGGCGACCTCTGTCGTCGCGATCCATAGTTACGCTAATCGATTATCAACGCGCGATAATCGATTACGCTCACGCAGAGTAATTAGGAGAAAGCGCGACAATCGAGAGCGCGCTCGGCACCGCGCGCCTCGACCGGCGGTAGCGTAAGAGGGGGAAGCGCGTCGCGAACTCCGAGCGCCGTCAGCGAGTACGCGCCGCAACACGCCACGCCGCAAGTGACAGTACGATAGGAGAGGGGGAAGAGAATTACCAACCCACGGTAAAGCGATCGCATTCAAGCACATTTATCATTCGAGGTAATCCGCGATCCAAGTATTTGACCGACAGAGTAGCAGCGTATACGTATATACACGAAACACACACAGCGACACAAAAAACACATAACACTTGTACACAGCGAGCTTTTTATATTATATCGAGTCATTAAAGCTGAATAAATTACATTTTGTTATAAAATACCACGAAACAAAAGAATCTCAATTAACTTCCTCACTGATCGAGTTCCGAACAAATAAATTTGATTGTAACATATTCCGACCCGTTACAAGATATAAAGTGGAATATGGTGAGAAATGTATTAAGGTAGTACGAGCGCGCGATCTCGATTTCTATAGATTTTGTTCAAATTTTAACCAGATATTGTTCACATCATTATGCATATTCGAGTAAAATTTCAGAACAGTCGACTATTTAGATTGGGAGATAATGGGTTCTGAAATTGCAACTTTTAACACTGCAGGGTCGGCATTGAAATTTAAACAGAATAATTTTCCGTAAAACACATTTGTCCCTTATATGGAAGACATATGGCAACACCGCAGAAGAGTTTTGTTCAATATTTTGAGAAAAAAATAATTATGGTGTTCCTAAAGTTAAAAATTTTGTCATAAAAAGCATATTTACATTATAAATATTAATATTTTATATTGTTTATGTTATCTTCATTAACAAATAAAAGTGTTGGTTCATTCATAACTAATTAAAAACTTTGGTCGATTAAAAATTACTTCCAAATAAAAATTAGTGTTGCAGTATTATTTTAAATATGCCGCGCAAACTCACGTCATTGGATACGTGGAACGATGCGGTGTTGCCATATGTCTTTTTATTATAGGGGGCCAATATTTTTTACGGAAAATTATTCTGTCTAAATTTCAATGCAGACCCTGCAGTGTTAAAAATTGCAATTTAAAAACCCATTATCTCCCAATCTAAATAGTCGACTGTTCTGAAATTTCACTCAAACATGCATAATGATATGAACAAGGTCTGGTTAAAATTTGAACAAAATCTATAGAAATCAAGATTGCGCGCTCGTACTACCTTAAGGGGGAAGAACCCTGTACAGATGGAAGCTTAAAGAAAATAGAAAATCAAAATATTGCATCATTTTACGGCCCAGGCTCTTAAGACCATGTGCCACACGCCTCTGGCAACTTCGAAATATTGAAAGTAGAATTTTCCGGAACGAAACAACCAATTGGAATGCAATTTGTTGTGGGCATACAGGTCGCTTGCTTCGAGGGGATGGTTTGCGCTATTATCCGAAATTTCAAGAAAAAAGTTTACAGTTTGTGGTTACCACTCGAAAAATTGTGACTTATTAACCATTACAGCGCATTTTCGGTAATTTGATGAGAAACCATCCTCTAGACCGTGAAAAAACACATTTTAAGCTTTGTTTCATCTATTTTCATGGATAAATGGCGGAGAAAAGACATTTTGAATGTTTTTAAATAAATATAGCAAAAATGTACCAACAAAGCTCAAAGTATTATCTACCGGACCGAAAATTTAGTTCATCTGTTTTCTCGCTGGCGGCGCATAGCTCGCATCGCTCCGTTCTTACCGACCGCGCTCGTATCCTTCCAGAACAATTCGTTTTTCGACAGTTCGGAAGCAGCGGCTATAACCTTGCACATTCGTTCGAAATATATTTCATGTGTAATAGATGTGTGATAGAGTAGAGTTTTTTTTCGTCGCGGTCGGTTGCTGAGATTTTCGCCGGATTTTTCGTGTCGCACGGAGTGTATTCTCTCGAATCGAAACGAGCTGGATGGTCGAGGGAAGACGCCTCAGGACGCCGACACACCACCGACGAAAAATCCCGACGACGAAGAGCCCGACAAAGGGCTGTAAATAATATTCGACGAGAAAACCGCCGCGGCCGATAACAAGAAGCAGAAGATCGAGGAAAATGATGACAGCGACAAGCCGAAGAAGAACGGCGAGGAGAAAACACCGAAAATTAAGGTACATACGTTTTATCAAACTCAACAGTGTCGGGGGTAACAAGGGTGTGAGGCGCTGAGAAAACCTGGGACTCAACGCGCCTAGGGTGGAGTGCTTATCCGGGTCAAAGCATGTGGCCTCAACGTCCAGGATCTCATAACATGACAGGGAGCCATCGATTCCCCATCGAAAACTCTTCATCGTGGGCTCCGAGTGCGCTGGTGATATCGAGGCCGTTGGCGAGGGAGTCAAAAACTTTTGAGTGGGTGACCGAGTTGTCACTCTGCCCGATCTCAAAGCCTGGTCGGAGCTCATTGCGGTTCCGGCTAACTCGGTTTTAGCCCTACCAGCCGGAATGAGATATTTTGATGTAGCAACTATCACCATGAATTACGCCGTCGTTTACATACTACTGGTCGAGCTTGCATGTATTACAGCCGGCAAGACTCTTCGGATCCACACCGTCAGTAGTGGTGTGGGCCAGGCAGTTGTTCAATTGCGAAAGACGGCCCGTGGCATCACGATCTTTGGTGTTTGCAATAAATCGAAATACAAGGAGCTCGAGTCGCCCGGTACCATTGATCATCTCCTCGAGCGTGGAAGCGATTACAGGAATGAGGTAAGAAAATATCCCCGGAGGACGATAACCTTGTTCTCGATTGTGTCGGTGGCAAGAAGTGCAACAGAGGATGTGAACTGTCAAAGCCCATGCGAAAATTGCCATTCTCTATGGCTCGAGCAACGTCGTGACCAGCGAAACACAGAGTTTCTTCTTCGTTGCCCGATACTGGTGGACGATGGACAAAATATTGCCGATGTAACTTGTCGAGGAGAATAAGACATTGTCCGGGCTGAATCTCCGTCGTCTGATGCATCAGCAAGGTGCGTGTGCCTTCGTGAGGCGTGAAGCGGTGGGCATGGTGTATATGAATCGTGCTCGAGGTTTTGTCTAAATTTATTAAAAAGGATGTTAAGATGTCATCACCCTTCCACAGGGCAAGTCTTTAGCAACTCGGAAAGTCTAAAATTGAATTGTTGTAAAAAGTTGTTGAAAACTTTCAATTTTCGGAAAGTAAGCATTTTATTTCAAATTCGTCCGGATCAAAATGATCCAGTGTGTCAAGGAAGGAGGACACCACCTTCACTGCCCATTTTCAACCGTTGTCTTCGGATTTTTTTTAGAGAAAGCAATAAAATGCACGGTCAAAAGAACTTTTCGGCTTTAGTAGCTATATATTGAAGTATGTACAAAAAATGTATTGGTCCAAAGAATAGAAAATAGCGGTGCACGAGTCGCTATAGCACTACTGGTTTTCAGCCAACCCTCGCCATGCTGTTGAAATATGCATAATCGAAACGCAACAAAGCTCTGGTTTACATTTTTTTTCCATATTTTTATTGTTATAGAAAATCTTTTTAAGATGTATATTGTAGATCGCTAAATAAAGATCTGAAATAATGGTGGAACGATTTTTGTAAGTAAAGTTTGCCAAAATAAATTAAAGGAATTTACAAAAATTAATTTTCGTTGCGTTCCAACGATGCAAACTTCAAGCTTATCCTCATCAACCTTTTTTTCCGCGGAACGCAGTAGAACTGTCGTAAATTTAATCCTGGAACTAAGAGTGAAATATTTTCGTTAATTATATTAGTTTTAGCAGTCAAGTACGGAGGAAAATTGAAAAATAATGAAATAAAACAAATAGAGTAAAAACAGTTCGTGTTTTCGACCATAATTTTCATCTACTACTCCAAAAAAATTAAAGAAACAGAAAATGTCTTAATTTTTTTGGTGTGTGTTCGAAGCGTTTTATCTATGTGGAAAATAGGCTCATCAAGATGAAAAACAGCCTTTTGAAGCTTTAAGTTTCTAGTTTCGAGATCTTTGGGAAAAACATTTTTGTGAGCTGCGGTTATGACGCAATCATAAGAAATAGCGGGAGAAAAAAAATTCTAAATTTATTTGTTTTTTTCTAAGGTCAACGAGCTATGGATTTTTTTTTCCAGCCAACTCAATGTATATAGGTCAGTGAGCTTGTTTATTCAGCTTAAATTCGGTTTTTTTTATCATCGATATCTCAGCAACCAATGATCGCAACGGGAATTAAAAGGCAGCTTTGGTAACTTGAATAAATTTCCTACCAGGCCGTTTCGTTGATTTTTGAGAATTTTTTTTCACCCTTGTTAACCGATTTCCTCCTCCCTACGTCCGAGGGAGAAAAACCGAGCGAGATACCGGTTAACAAGGCGATTTCGGCGGGTGTACTTGGATTTGAAGGTGTATAAAGGTGTTGGAGGTGGAGGCGGATTTGGAGGTGTATGGAAGATTTTTTGCGTTACGTGGCATGAAGGGGTAAATGGAGAAAACAATATGGAAAGAAAAGTAATTGTTTTAATATGGATGTGAAAAAAAAACCAATAAATATAAGCGTACCAAAAATTAAGATATAAAAATGAATATAAAAAGAGAAATAAGTATTATTGCAAAAAAATGGAGTAGCTTTGAGAATAGGGAGAAAAAGGAAGCGAAATTTTTACAGTCTGTAAAAAGTGTCTTTCGCTTTTGGGACAGCACCGTACGGCGTGTTGGAAAGACGATGTGTAGGGGCACGGGCTGTGAGCTCGCTACGTGGTTGACTGCTCACGCTGCTGTGAAGCAGCGATATCGAATGCCTCATTTGCGACTAGAGGCCGGCGTTTTATGCCCGTCTCGGTCGCGAACGTTTACGGGAAAGGATTTAGCCCGAGGCCCATCATTGGCCCGCGTACGAACTAGTGCGAGGCAAGCTCGGGCCAGGTCGGTAAGGAAGGGAGGTATCGTCCGAGTATAATATATGGTGTAGTCTGACGGCGTGCCGTGGACATTATTTGGCGCGGCTATGATAATTCGGTGTTACCCCGAAGTGTCATAACGTGAGCCGCACAATTTGTTTTGACGCTTAAATATTAATAAACCGTATTTCACAAGTGCGTGGTGCATGTCGTGGGTTTTTACAGGTGTGTGTTATTTAATGGTGGATCGAACATGCATAATTTACGTGGCGGACGCGGCGGTCACGGGGACTCAGGTGAGTATGAACTGATTACTAATATATCCAAAAAATTACGATAGAGCCTATAAAAACAAAAAATAAATACTTACATGTATAAAAACATTATTTATAAAAAAGGCCTAGCACTAAGTGTATGGGTAGGTAGGGGCTAGGTGACCGGAGAGATGGGATCGGCTTAGATCCGCTCCGTTGTTAGTGTTCTCCTCTCCGGTTCAATTTGTTTGGGTTAACCGTTTACCAACCATTTGTTTGGGAGGGGTTTGGCTAACCCCTCTGGGTGATAATTTCTCTCTGGAATGCCCTGGTGGGCCATCGGTGAGAGATGTCGATGGAAAGGTACCCCGAGTTAACACCGACGGAGGTATCGTGACCGAGCGGTACCCCGAGGGCACTCGACGGAGGCGGCAGTGAGAGTTATTTTTGCCAGCGGGATCATTAATGCCACCGTAATTATCCTTTTTACTATATTCTTAGGTAAAGGAGCGAAACCGGGAAATATTAGGGTAAAAAATTGACCGTGCCAAAAGGCGCGGACAACACCTTTAACATTAATTTGAAAAAAGAACAAAAATATGACTTTTCATGGTCTTTTAGTAAATCTACCACTACTTTACAAATATTGATGAAAAAACTAATGTTGCCGCGTTTTTTTCCCAGCTCAATGTACCACCAATAGTGCTGTTGATTTTCCAATTGATCCATCGAACCGTTTTTCGGGACGGATTTATCAAAGTTTTACAAAACAATTGAAGGAACAAGTTTATTGTTCCTAAAGATCTTCGACTTTTTTTTCACAACTTTGCATTAGTTGCTTGTTAAATTCAAGAAATAAAATTTCGAAAAATCTCAAAACTTGTTTTTTGTTTTTTTCTAATTTGTAAAACATTTCAGGAATCAATACTGACTCATTTTTCACACGATTCGGCCTTTGCGCACTATAAATGCACTTATTATTAATTGCATTCATTAAAAGTTGACACCCCCAGCTGTATTCAATAGTCGATCTGAAAACATTTATGCGATTAATTCTCGATACTGCTTCGGGGTATCACCCGAGTCGAAATTTTTGAGCCGCGTTCAACCCACAAAATAAAGGCGAGCAGAAATCGGCGTGAGCGGATTATTGGGTATCTAAAGGAGGGTACAATGTTTGAAAGTACCATGCGTTAGAGCCTCCGATGAACCTCCGGCATGGCAGAAAGTAGACTTTTTGACTCAAAGGAGGTCAGTGAGGGTCACAATTGCACCTACGGAACCTCAGGTCGGCCTACTTCGAGCGCTCCCGCAGAACCTACTGCCCCCCCCCCCCCCTTTCGGCCTACTGTACACTGCTAAACAAAAAAATTAATTTATATAGAATCTATTTAAATAAAATAGGTTTTTTCCTTGTCTCACTTTCATTATATGTTATTTAGATCTACACTCCCAGCCAAAAGTTTTCGAACACTCCACATGATCGCAAAACTTTTGAGCGCTGGATAATTGCCAAATAATGTTAGAGTAATATAATTCATTTCATTTATTATTTCACGAAGATACTATAAAGATCGATATAATTAAGTAATTATACAGAGCTTTATAGTATCTTCGTAAAATAATTATTATTCTACCATAAGTTTGCAATGATCCAAAGTGATATTAAGTTTTGCAGTTATCTGAAGTGTCCGAATACTTTTGACTGGTAGTGTATATTTGAATATATTAATGCAAATACATATTTCGAATATAATATATATATAGTATTATATAAAATATACCGTCGCTTAAAAGTTTGGATACACCAGTCGATATTTCTTGCTGCACTAAAAGTTACACAGCTTCGTAAAAAAAAGATAACCAAATTTACCGAACGGCGTTTTGACGGGAATAAATTCAGCTTTATATTGCTTTTCTGAAATATTTGTTTATAATTTTCTTTTCGACGCGGTACGCACTTTTATATGTGACTGATTTTCGGCTTTTTTTCGACCATCGAGAATTGGGCGCATGCCTTATGAAAAAAAAAGTTTGTTACGTTTATCCATGATAAACTTGAACGGGGTAGCAGGAACTCCATTTGCGTTTTTTATAAAGTTTTGTACGATTTTTTTCGCAATATTATTTCATTTTTTTCTAAAAAAGACTAATTCTAGATAATGCAATGTAACTCAAGAACTAGAGGGTTTAAGAAGAAATGTCAAGGACGAAAAACGTCGCGTAAGCTTATACTGGATAGACTGGCATTTTTTAAGAATTTTCCTGTGAGATTTTTTCTCACAGGAAAACGCCCATTAATCCGATAGAATTGGAGTAAGACTGTATATACAAGCATTCTTTTATGAATTGCCTATAAAATAATAATAAATCGATATTGAGCAAATTGGATTGTTTTCGCATATTAATATTGCACTAATAATTTGATAAGGGGACGATGTATTTTTATTAATTTCGTATTATTTTCGTCATCGAACGGGTTACCGATCAGGCCACAATGGAATGATGATAGAGGAGATATCGAATTTGGGCCGAAAGCAGGTTAGGTGGGGTCGAGGCAACAGCTTGAGATTGAAAGCAGGTTAAGGAGGCCTGTGCTCTGCCCGTTTCACTAAAACTGGGGGTCGAGAGAAGGTTTGGAAGGTCTAGCAGAGGCTACCCTGGACCAAGAGGAGGTCTCTTCATGGCACTGAACTCGACAAATGAGGTTTCGTCGGTTCAACGGAGGCTGGCGGCTTATGTATTACAAAAGAAATGGGTCCTGCGAGGGTTCAGAGGACGCTAAAAATTTCGACTCGGGCAAATTTTAATTAATGGAATTAAAGATGAGTGAAATTGTGGTGCGCAAAGGCCAAATCGTGTCAAAAATTAGTCAATATGGTATCCTGAAACGTTTTAGAAATGAAATAAAAATTATTTTTTTTTAGAAATACTTCAATTTTTTGTCTTAATTTTAACAAGCAACTTGTGCAACATTGTGAAAAAAGTCTAAGAAAGTTGGTCTTTTCATTTTGATGATGATTACACGATGTTTAGGAACAATACACTTGTTTCTTTGTTTTGTAAAACTTTGATCAATCATTAAGCTGAAAAAAACCTGGCAACATTAGTCTTTCCGTCAATATTTGTAACGTAGTAGTAGATTTACTGAAAAACCATGCAAAGTCATTTTTTGTCCTTTTTCAAATTAAAATTAATGGTGAGAAAAAAAAATCTCAAAAATCAATGAATGGGTCTTGTAGGAAATTTATTCAAATTTTCAAAGCTGCCCTCCAATTCCCTGTGCGATCATTGGTTGCCGAGATATCGATGATCGAAGACGCAAAAATCTTTTTTCATTCAAAGTCGGATAACGCAGCAAAAAATTGACGTAAAGAGACAAAAAACCCAAATTGAAGCTGAATGAACAAGCTAACTGACCTATACATTGATTTAACTGCAAAAAATGCCCCAAGGTAAACCCTTGGGTTAATCATTAAATAGCGAAATTCTTTCGCTATTTCTTATGATTGCGCTATAACCGTAGCTCATAACATTCTTTTGCTGAAAGATCTCGAAACTAGAAACTTGAAGCTTCAAAGTGCTTTTTTTTCATCTCGATCCGACACTTTTCACATTGATACAGTGCTTCAAAGAACACTAAATAAAATTGAAGAAATGTTCTGTTCCTTTAATTTTTGAGAGTGGTATATAAAGAGTGATATGTTTCTACTTGACTGTTAAAGCAATCTAAGGAGCTACATTTAAAATTTCAAGTCGATTGGACAAAAAATTTTGGAGTTCTGCTGCGTCCCGATTTCTAAAACATGGTTTTGAAAAAAACGTGTTTGAAATCAACGGTACCCTAGCCGCTATAGCTGAAGAAGTTTTTTTTCGTAATATAATGCCGCCTATTGTTCGAAAATAAAACTCTTTTTAGTCGGTGACTTTGTCCCCAAAAAGAATAGGCTTACAAGAGTTGAGAACTGCGCCTACCGGCATGGCATCACCGAAGACGCTTTTCAGCGCCGGAGACTCCCCTAGAAAATAGCTCGAAAACCACTTCAAAACTGTTTTTTTTTCAGTTATAAACGAATATGCATTATATTTGTTAAGGTTCAAAGGATTTTTTTAAGTGTTTCCAAAAAACGATTTTTCGAAAATTTTACACCGGTGTCCTTTAAACAATTCGCGATCGTAAAATTTCACCGCTCAGTTACAGCGTACAGCGAGACTCCTGCTATTGTCATTGCTAGAAAGTTCGATTCTTGGAGAAACCTGCCGAAGTCAAATCCCGGCAGACAGAAAAATGCCGAACGCATTTGTTTAAACAATGAGCATTGTAAATCTTTACGACTCTTTTGTAGAGTGGTCTTCAGAGATCTCGGTCGAGACTCGCGATTTTGGCCGAGATAGAATTCGTCGACGATAAGCGGCATTGAGATTCCAAATAGTTCTCGGGCTTACTTGTTTAAATTAATAAAAAAAAGGATGGGAAAATGAAAGCACCCTTCCACAATACGAGTTTCTAGCAAACTCAGTTTGCTCGGAAGTTCAACCGTAACGGAATTTCCACCGATAATCGTCGTCGATAAAAGGAATCGATTCGAGGCCATTTGTTTAAACAATTCGCGAAATTTCACCGCTCTTCCGTAGAGCGAGGCTGGCGGTCTTTAGTGGTCGAGAAGTTGACCCTCAAAGATGCTGCGGAAGATGAACCCTGGCATTGATAAAAATATCGAACGCATTTGTTTAAGCAATGAGCATTGTAAAATTTTACTACTTTTTGTAGAGTGAATTTCGAGCAATTTCGCTCGCTCGGGATTGTGGCAAAGATCGAATTCGTCGACGATAAGCGCCCTAGCAGATTGGGTGCCTTGATAAATGCCAATGAAAGTCGTTTGATATGCCTATTGAAGTGACTGGCTGAATGCCGTGCCTATTGTAGGCATTTATAGTTACTTTGGCAGGCATTCTGGTTCAAATAATGACGGTAAGTGCCGAAGAGTGACCAAACCAGAATTTTGTATCCGAAGTACCGGCATTTTTTTGGTCATTCACCGGCTTTGTTAGGCACTCACTGGCATTACATTTTTTTAGGCATTCACTGGCATTTTTCGATATTCACCGGCATTACAATTTCTTCTGACAGCTGCAGTATACCCAAAGCCGAAAGTACGAATAAATAACCAGCCAACTAAGAAGGAGCACTTCATATGGTAATAGACTGGCTGTAGTATCCAAGATGTATGCTCATTCCATCCCAACCAAAATTGAGTTCCAGTTACAACTTAAGGCCTTCGTCACGAAATAAAATTGTTTGAAAAAAATCAAACAAATTGATATCATGATAATCTTGAATATGATTGGTTTTTTCCAAACTTGTTTCTCCACACGAAGTACTTGAAAATCTTACCGAAATGTATTTTGGTTAGGAATGTAAGTGCAAAACATTCTCGCCGAGACTCAACAGCCACTCGCACCAGTATTTTCATAGACATTCTGACCGGCATTCGCATCAGTATTTCCATAGACATTTTAACAGGCACTCGAAAGGCATTCTCTGTGCGCTCATAAAATTTAACGTTCGTCATTCATCGGCATTTACCGACACTTTTTGAACTAATATGCCTACCAAAGTGCCTTGGGCATTCTTATAGTAAATTGATAGACACCCAATCTGCTAGGGCGGCATCGAGATTATAAATAGTGCTCGAGCTTATTTGTTTAAATTAATTCAAAAAGCATGGGCAAATGCCAGCACCCTTCCACAATACGAGTCTCTAGCAAACCCCGTTTGCCAAAAAGTTCAATCGCAATGAAATTTCCACCGATTACCATCGTCGAAAAAAAGAAGTCGATTTGATGCCATTTGCATATACAATGTAAAATGTAACAAAGTTTCACCGCTCTCCTGCCGAGCGAGTGCATGCTTCCAAGCGTACCATGATATGATCGCTAAGCCTAGTTGTGTGTATTGTGCGATACACATACATAGATATATAGTGTTTGCATACGACTGAACTGCGTGTGAGGTGACTTCTTTCTGCACGCGACCGGCTTAGCGAACACATACACACGCGCGCTCAGCGATCGTCATCTATTCGGCCTCATTCATATCAACTCTTCATCCCAGTGCGAAGCATCGAGGCCGAATTCGCGAGCACTGCACCATCTGTCGGTAGTGACTCGTAGCTAAAAACTGCGAGATCCGCACTACCGACGTAACGAGAGGCCGCGTCGAAACTTCCTGGCGTGTTTTGCAAAAAAATAAAAAAATTGAAGTTATGACGATGTGAAGTGAGGGTCACTGCACTACGCCGAACCGATCCGCTGCCGATAAAGTCCACTCGGAATTAGGGATGGGATTCTACCCGGATAAATGCCCAATTGCGGGTTAATTCCCGGAAAAATACCCGTGAAAACACCCGATTGGGTAAATGTTCGGGTGTTTTCATCTATACAATTATTTTGAATATATTTTACAATAAAACCTGTCTAATGGCTTATAAATGTAGATTTGCAGTATTGTAGCCGAATGTGAGTATGTTCTTTTTTTTTCTTAAGGGGCGATACCAGTGTCACACTTTCAAAAAATCGATTTTTTTGCCTCTTTCGACAGTTTGTACTTGCAAGAATATCCTGTAAAAATTTCAAGGCCGTATCTCTAATACTCCCCGAATGGCAGCCTTCTAAAGAGCAACCGCTTGTAGGTATAAAATCGATAGTTGAATCTTTGAACGCGTTTTTCTCGAAATGAGATTATTCAAATTTGCTGACATTGTAACTGAAAGAGCAATTATCCGCTTGACTTGAAATTTGAACTGAGTACTCTTGAATATATTTACTCGACAATGACGTAGGACATTTTTGATTGGATGGAAATTGATGATTTGGCATTTAAAAAAACGACCATTTTATAGACAAGAAAACAGACTTTTTTCATAACTACGCCATTTTGTTAGATTTTGATATTTTTCGAAAACCCTACGTCATTGTACAGGAAATACCTTCCAGTTTAACGACATCTTTTCCTTTTTCGGTTTCAGCTACTTAATCGGCCGGAATCATGTCAGCAGTGGAGGAACTTTTTTTGGCGCATCTGAAGGCAGCGCATAAGTCGCTTGGATATCAATATTTTTCTATGAAAAAAGTATGTAATATAGGTCAAATGTAGCCAAATATATTCTCAATTTTCCGAAACATTTAATTGAGTACTTTTCTTCCAAAATAAATCCGAAAATTACCCAAATTTTCAGCGTTTACACTGGTATAGCCCCTTAACATTTATCAATCATACATTTAAAATCAAACTCCATTATTCATAAAAACGTGGAAGGAAGCTTATTAAGGCATATCTCTCCCATAATAAGCTTTAATAAGTTTTTATGAATATAAAGGACAGATTTTATTCCTGCGAAACCATACCGTGGTCTTCTTAAAGTTATTCTTTGTAACTATGGTCATTCCTTGACGACCAGTAACAGAGCAGAGGCAGTGGTGCCGCACATTGTTGTCACTAGTCGTCGTTTTCTCTTCGTATCGTAGGCACTTGTGTGAATTTGTTTTGTATTTTATTGTTGCTCTGAGTTTTAGTTTGTGAACTTCTATTTGCCTTGTGATTAAAAACGTGATTTGCTTTGGATTAACAACTACTGCTACCTCTTACGGACTCCGATATCTACTGCCTTCTACCAATAAACATTATATTGCCGGTAAGTTTGAGCCTTATCGAAGTAATTTTATAACGTATACTCCGCTTTTTCTTAGAAGATCAAAATAGTTAACAATCTTGATGTGTCTTTTTATTTTTATGTCCAAAAATTGTGTTGAAAAATGAAATATTAACAAACCCAAGAGCACACCTGTACGTAATGTCATTGGCAATATCCACATTGGAATATTTATCTCCCCTATTTATAATTTGTATTTTTAATTTAAAGTGTTGATTTGTTTTGATCTCATAAGGAAATCGGCCTATAAGATACCTGTAACTTAGTCTTACTGTCGTGGTGACATCTTTCAACAACATTCTTATTAAAACAATATTTATCCCGAGGTAACTGCAACCTTATACAAATTGCTAATAATCGAAGCTTATTTAACATGTTATATTAATTTTCAAAAAAAACTGTATAAAAATAATGAGCAATGAAAGTTGCCAGAGTTAATCTTTTGGATATCTATGTGATGTCTACATATTTATCATGTAGCTTATATAAATAATATTGATGTGACAAATAAATCTGCATACAAAGTCTCATAGTCTGCATAGTACCTATTATTAGTGCCATAGTGTGGGACACTTATTTCGCGAGGCCCGACTGGCACTTGATCGCTTTCAAAAGTTTTTTTTTTTTAATTCTCGGTCATCATGCCCAGAAAGAAGAATCGTGAAGTATGGGGAAACTATTTGCATACAGCAAATAGTAAACCGGTCAAGTGCGAGTACTGTGAAAAAGTTTATCAAGTTGCTAACGTTAATAAGATGATCGGCCATCTGTTAAAATGTTTTCGATGTCCGATAGTTATTGAGAACAAATTGAAGAAAACTACAGAGAGTACTACATCTGTATTAAACGCGCCACCATAAGATGGACCGCATCAAGAAACATTATAAGATAATCGTTCGGTTGATATAACTCCTAGCACATCTTCAGCTGAAATCTCGCCAGAATAGAAACATTATCTAGATCAGCTATTATCAAAGGCAATATTTGTTACGGGTGCTCCTTTGTCTATGGTCGAGCATCTACTGTGGGCACAATTTTTCAATGAGATACAACCACTTTACAAATTACCCTCCGGAAAAGTAATCTCAACAACACACTTGGAAGCTATTTATAATGAGACGGTAAAGAAATTACAGAAGAACTAAAATCTGCAAATGATTTGCATCTGCAGTGTGATGGCTGGAGTAATCAACGCAATGAGGGTATCATCAACTCCATAATTTCAAAACCTGAGCCCATTTTTGTTGAAAGTCTCAATACTCTCACTAACCGACACACAAACCAATATCTTGCTAAAGAGATCCTTAAAGTCATCAATGTGTATGAAGGCCACAAGTTTGTCAGTCTTGTCGGGGATAATGCAAATAATATTCAAAAAGCCTTTCAAATTGTAAAGGATAAACATACACACATTTTACCGCTTAGATGTGTAGCACACACACTTAATTTATTATGTGAAGACTGTCTAAAGTCGGAACCTATTAAAGAATTTATGTCAATCGCCATACAGATCATAAAATCTGTGAAAAAAAGTCAACGAATGAGTGTATTAGCCAAGATTTTAAAAGAAAAAGGATCAGGTGAAACTTTGAAACTGCTAGGAAAAACACGCAAAATATCACTACCATTTCAGTTGAAGTGAAGTCAAATTTATTGGACATCAGCTTTTGGTTCATGACCGAAGATTGCATAAAACTGTTGGAACCCATAACAGACAAAATTTTGAAACTCGAAGGCAATAGCACGCTAATCAATGAAGTATATATGGCTTTTAAAGACATAAAGGCTACGTAGTCTTTTGTGCTACCTGATATTGTAATGTTGGACGAGCATCATAAACAACATATTTTAAATGCTGTAAGCACGCGAATAAGTAAATGCATCAAACCAATCCATTGCGCTGCATATTTGTTGGATCCAAGAACGCAAGGTGTCGAACTCGATGAAGAGCATGAAGTGGATGCAATGGAATTTATCTACGACGTGGGCCAAAAACTAAACGTTGACGTTACTCCAGATTTAGCCAGCTATAGGGCTAAAGAAGGACTGTGGGGTAGATCATTCATCTGGAAAAATGTCGCCGAAATGGATGCAGTCGTTTGGTGGAGAGGACTTTGCAGCTCCAAATTGCTCAGCAGAGTTGCAGTACAGTTGCTAACTGCTTCCTGTTCCTCAGCGGCCACTGAACGCTCATTTAGCACGCATGGGCACATACACAGTTATGAAAGTGACTAACTACTGACAGGGCGGCGAATATTTCATTTATATTTTATAACTAAAATCTTCTACATAAACATAAAGATAATAAATACAATGAAGAAGATAATAAATGCAATGTTAAGTATTTATTTTCATTTCATTTACTCAGTTGTGCACTCTTGTACTACTACAGCTTGGTATGTTCTCATAGTTAACACGAAAATATGTTTTTTGACATCCTTAACGATGGCATTCGTGATAATAATAATAAATAAATAAAAAAAAACACCCGCCATTCGGGTATTAACCCTGATAAATACCCCGTATTTTTCCAAATGGGTATTTACCTGGGTTTTAACTAGTTGGAATGTACATGAGACCTATTCTCGGAGGCAAGCACGTCGTCAATTTTTTCCAAGTTCTTTGGGTAACCAGGAATGTGACATACTTTCACTTAAAATGGGGTTTTGTGACCACCAGAAATTGTTTTAATAAACGCAGTTTTTTAGTGATAACTTTTTTCGACTAGTTTTATAAAAAAAATGCTTCCTACAAAAGTTGTGAGGAATGATGCCACCTATAAAATAAGTCCTATACAGAAGTCACGTAGAATTGTTAGTTTAACGGCAAATGACCGGTAATCGATCTTTTTTTGTTTTCCATGTACTACGTTTATTAATGAACTTAGTGTTCTGAAACTCAATCACCATCTAGAAGAATCTATCCTCAGAATATATCTTCACATTTTATTGAGCTAGGTCATATAGTTAACGAGTAATTACCGATTTACGTAAATCCGGCACCTCCTTTTAGCAAGTGATCGAGAAGGGCCACATGGAAATAAAAAAATCACGTGATTAGCATGTACATTCAAGATCCAATGCGAAAAAGTGATTTTTTAATAATTTTTTTTTGCGAAGATACATTTTTTTGCTTATAAACAAATTTAATCATGTACTTGAATTTTGACACTGCTTGACATATTCTTTCTAATTCTTGCAGTTCTATGTCACATGCGCAATTTAAAAAAAGTAACTCGATATTTTCATTGGAAGGCGAGATATAGTGATTTTTACGATTTTTCAAAGGGCTATACCAGTGTGAACGCTGAAACTTTGGGTGATTTTTGGGAATTTTTTGGAAGAAAAGTACTCAATTAAATGTTTCGGAAAATTGAGAATATATTCGGCTATATTCGACCTATATTACATAATTTTTTCATAGAAAAATATGCGCGCGAATTAGGGAACTGTGTCCTAGCATCGGTGCGATCGGACGGCATGATGGACGGACCACCTCTCCCGCCACCACCCTCTTCGCTCGGCTTAGTTAACTATTTCAATATCTCCCTTAAAATAGTCGTAGGAAGATGTTTTTTTTATTCTGCGTATTTTTTCTCCTGCATTCGAAAATGCCTTTAAAAATAAGGATTTCTCAGTATTAAACCCAATCATTTTTGTTTACCTACAATTTTCACGTAAAACATGTGAAATTAAAAACAAAATTACATTTTCACATTGGATCTTGAATGTACACGCTAATGATCATCACGTATTTTTTTTCCCCATGTGCCCTTTCTGGGCCATTATCATCATAAACGGCTAGTAGTCGAAAAATACAACATTTCTTCCCTCTAAACTTTTTTTTGTATCTCGGCCCGTTTAAAAGTTATGGACGGAACAAAGTTTTTAACGGTGCGTTGACCCCTTAAGAAGGCATTCCGCCAAATCGAGAAAATTTGTTTCGACTATTTTTACTGATTGAACTTTCATTGTACCCTACTTTTATTTCTACGAATCTTCGTCCATGCCGCACCGTAAGAAATTTTGAACGTTTACCTTTCGAGAGGGCGACGGTTGGGTGGAGGGGGAGGGGAGTGGAATTTACGAATATGCAAATGCATCAGAGAACAAACTTATATTGACGTGAATTCAACCCGGAATGGCAAAAGGGTAGCTGACTATTCGATGTTTTTGACTAAAAAAATTAAAGGGCAGTTTCAACTCCTTAATTAAGAGATATCGGAAAACCAAAAAATCCGTAGCCCCTCCTTGTTCAGCCATATATGTATGCAAATTTACATCCCAAACGGTTGAAAATTCTCGGAGATAGGTATGAAAAAATTGCATTTTTGCAATAAACAATATGAAAATTGTTGTTATCTGCATCGTTCTCATTTCCAATGTATAGTATACGGAAAAAGAAATGTTGCAATTTGAATTTTTTTCATATCTCGTATCGTTAAAGAGCTATCGACGAAAAACGAAAATCATCCCTATTTTCGTGGGTGCGTTTTACCCCTTAAATATTGGGTTTCGCAGATATAAAAAAATACGTACCGCCTATTTTTATCTGTTCTACAAACAAGCCAAATTTCATCGAAGTCGGAGGGGGACACCTCGCGACCTTTTCTTGTAAGTTCACTAATAAACGAAGTACATGCAAAAGAATTATTTCTTTCGTTCACCGATCATTTGCCGTTAAACTGACCATCCTACGTGATTTTGGTATAGGACTTATTTTATAGGTGGCATCATTCCGCATAACTTTTGTAGGAAGCATTTTTCGATAAAACGAGTTCCGAAAAAGATACCGCTATAAAACTGAGTTTTTTAAAAACAATTTCTGGTGGTCGCAAAACACCATTTTTTGTTCGGGAACTTTAGGGTGCATTCCAGGTAACCCAAAGAACCTACAAAAAAATTGGTCACGTGCTGGCCTTCAAGAATAGAAGTCGGTCGGATTTCTGTACATTCCGACTGGACTAATAGGGCAGAGCAGGGTCTTATGAGCCGCGGAGTCTCCTGTGCCACTCATACTAGTATACAGACGGTGTATGCTAGATACAAGTGGGAAATGTCAGAAGAAGCGGGAGGTGTACGCGGGTCGCGCACTGTTGCGTAAGTCGCCGGCCGGCATTCGGTTTGAGTGTCACGTACGTTGCTACTATTTTCGCGCCAAAAGTAAAAAAGGAGTTCGTCGTATCTTTTGGTCTCGAGCCCGTGCTTGTGGTGTTACGGCAATCAAACAAGTGCATATTGATTTCATAATAGTGTATTTATCCCATGACGGAATACAAAATAAGGTAATATTAATAGTCTTATAGTGTGACTCGGTACAATTAGTGAAAAAAGCAGGAAGGGGTAATTTGAGCCAAAACAAGCCCGGTCTTTTGAGCATGGCTCGTGGACCCAACAGTTGCAGGTTGGTGTTTGATTGTATTGTTTTTGTTGTGTTAGCATATTTTATAACTAAATTGTAGTCAATTTGCATTAAAAATCAGGTGTTTAAGCAAGGTGTGTACATATGGATCTTTCTACAAAAACTATTTATTTTTTTTCTGGATGCGAAAATAGAAGAGAAACCCTGAACGACCTACAGTCTCCAAAGATCTGATTAAACGTGTCACAGAAGAAGTCGAAACGGCAACAGTATCCGAAAAGCGGCAAAAGATAACAAATTAGACAGAACCACGCTGTCTTCTTTTTTATTTTTCTCTTGTGAAAAAAAAAACTTTTATTGTCCGCCTGGCTCATCTATCCGCGTGGGGTGACTGGTCAACTGAGCCATCTTACGTTTGTGATATTCATGTAAGTTACTAAAAACGTAAATGAAGAACGCCACGTAATAAAGAGAACTCCCTGAAAACCTTTAACAAGTAAAAAAAACCCACGTAATAACAAGTTTCCTTGAAAACATCGGTTGTTTCACTATCTACAAAATTCAAATTAAACTCGAAATATTTCTTATTCTATTTGAAACAATGGTTTTAATTAGATTATTACTTCTTTAATTCGAAAGCACAAAAGAAGTGACATAATTTTGTATGAAAAAGGTAAGCAATTTTTTAGAAATGTACAAAAACTTGTCAAATTCTAGAAATAATACTTTTCTCAATATTTCAGCTAAGAAAACCATATTACTATTATAATAAACAAATCGAATCACGATTGTGTAAAAGTACAACGTATGTATTACAACAAGTACACTAGAAATGCTGTGCAACGGCTTGGCGTGCATGGTTAAGAAAAAAAGCTCGACGACGGATGTCGGTTTCTCAACAACTTGACTATCAGACTAAGAAAGACATAAATTGACGCAATTTATTATGTAAGTGCAAACCAAGTTTCTGATTCCGCAAATTACAAATCAAATCAGTAATGTACCCCTAGACCACACGGCTCTTAAAATCTCATTTTATTTGCATGATTTGAAAAGTTATGTTAAAGTATTCACTTTCTACTCTATTGCAGAATCACGATACATCTCGTGAAATCTATTGCATCGTATAAATTTCGGTGCAATGGACATAGCTTTGGCAGGCTGAAGGTTTAAATAACGGTGCGCTTCGCTTGCTGGTGGAAAAGAAACATCGATAGTACTCTCGACACCTATCGCTCCGTTTTCGATAGTCTGTCCAAGTACAGTCGAACATCTCATTCCTAATAATTAGCGATTACATGAACCTTGGTAAGGTTCAATCATAATTGTATGAAGCGCCTGTTCCGAAGAAATCATAGATGTAGTATCCCACTTCCCACACTGTCGCCACAAATGTTTAAGTTAGAAAAAAAAACACGACGCGGTCCCTCGTCCGTTGCTACTCCGCCATGTCCGACTCCCGTCCATCTTAAATCTTCATTCTTCAAAGACACTGCCGTAAATTAACAAACGGGTATCTCATCAGAGATCAAAGGGCGGGAGGGACTGATCTCTTCGGAAGAGGCGCTTCAAACAATGATGATTGAACCTCACTAAGGTTCGTTTAATCATTAATTGTATTTCACGCCTCTTCCTCGAGATCATAGATGTAGTCGTTTAAAGATAGTTACGGTAGATAAGTTTATGGTACGCCTTTTCTGTTTCAATTTTATTGCAAATTAATAACGATGTTAGGCTTAGCAATAAAAATACAGGGTCTATCTCGAAATTAACGATATTGTCCTATACGAAATCTTAACAATTACCATGTACCTGGTTCTTCAACACCGCTTCTGCAACTTTCAAGTTTTCTATAGAAACACATCAATCGTAAAAACGAGCAAATGTCTCTGAGTCTTTTGACCAACCGGCCGTCTTTCGGATTACGTCAATATTAACTCCCTGACGTTTTGCTGCTAAAGTCGCTGCATGGCGTGTGCTATACGCCGAAAACACGTTGGTATCGATGCCACTTTTAGACAAAACTAACTTTATCCACCGACTCAGAGTCCGTGTTCCTGCCGCTTTATATGGTTTTTTTTTTCAAAAGAAATAAACAGTTTAACCTCTGTAGTTCGCAAAGCTTTCGCTTTTTTTCTAAATAAGCTAACAGCACAGGCCACACGGATCGGTTTATCATCAGTAAAAAACGGTAATCGTAGAACCCGCTGTTTTTTCCTCTAACCTGAAGTTTTAGCTGAATCGAGAATTTTTATTTCCAAAACATTTTCAGTTGCTCGATAAATATTTATTGTATCAATAAAATACCGAGTCTGCATTCGATGTCCCATAGATAGTGCCAACAAGGTCACTAACTTCACGGTTAAGTTTTGAAAACTGATTTCATCGTCTGGATAAAAAGTGGATAAATATGTTAGGACACCCTTAGGGTTTTAGGTTGAATCGTATCTGGGAGCCGCCGGTCTCAGCTTTGCTACGCTTTTAAAGAACCGTTGCATTTTATCGTTTTTTTCCCAACTCGGGTCCTTTAATTAGCGAAATCGCTGACCTGTAACAGTTTAGCGAACTGTGTGAAGCTCCTCTTTCGAATTCCTCTGGAAGAAACAATAAAACATCCCTTTCGGGGCAGCTAAACGCATCGAGTTTCTTCACAGCATAAAAGAGCCAACATTTTTTCAAACCGGAATCATACTGACGAAGCGGCGATTCCGATAAAGATCCTATTAAAATATCCACTGATTCCACCAGAATTTCCTTCTTGATAAACGCCTCCCGGATAATTTGGCGGCCGCCAGCGTAAGATGGCGCCACATAGGGTGTGCCTCTTTCTGAAACCTCTTATTGCAGCTCAATTTCGTGTTCCAGAACCTCCGGCGATAGATCGTCTGCTTGCATAGTTACGGTTGCATTCTTGCGTGTAAGAACATCTGCGGGAGTGACTGCGAATGGCGTCATTTCGGTATTCACATCACCCTCTGTACGTTTGGCCTTGACCTCTGAAGTCGGCCCTTCAACATTTTTTGGTACTGGGTTTCTCGAATATCTCTGATGTGGCGAGCCACGGGCGAGCGGCATCCTCTGAAAGGACCTTAGTTGAGAATGTGCCCTTGAACGTTTCCGAGTTTGTGAGCGACATGCCCCATGTCGAGTTGGTACGGGAGACAGCGATCTGTTAGAAGCACTCCGTAACGTCGACGAACTCTGAGACGGCAAGCGCTTACCTGTAGAATAATAGTTCTTGGTTGACATTTCAAGTCTACCCCCAAGCGGGGAACTTAGCCATGTCAGCGAACGACACGCGTTATCCGAATCAAACTCAACCCTCGTCCGATTGTACCGTCGTAAAACGAAAGGCGTACATTCTGGTAAGAGTCAGAAGGACGACGCACAACGATAAAATCGCTTGCGTATAATCAACTGTGAGCTAGATCGGTATACGGCCTCGTGAACTTTCCAAAAAGTTACGTGAGCCGATAGTCGAATCTTTCGTCTTATCCGTCGACTCTCCTCCTTTTCTTCCTCATAAGAGCTCCTTTCTTTTCTTTCTTGCCCATAATCACAATTTCTGATGCGCTTGGACAATCTGAATGTGACGACACGTGCGCAAAGCGAAAGAATGAAGATTCAGATGGACGCAAGTCGGATATGGCGGACGTAGCAAAAATTTGAAAAATTTGTGGCGACAGTGTGGGAAGTGGGGGGTAATACATCTATCATAATGAGGAAGAGGCGTAAAAAACAATCCTGATATACCTGATACGTTAACTAATGCGATGATACAATTTGAAATAATCCAAGTAGATAAATTGGTACAAAAGTTGCTTATGCAAGCGGTTGGGAACGGTTCTGTAAAAAAATTCGTATCTTCGCTATCTTTTTTCTTAACCATGCGCACCAAGTCGTTTTACAGCATTTCCAGTGTACTTGTTGTGATACATACGTTGTACTTTTATATAACCCTTATCCGATGTTTTCTACAATAATAATAATAATATATTTTTTTAGATAAAATATTTAGAAAAATATTATTGCTAGGATTTGACAATTTTTTGTACATTGCTGAAAACTTGTTAGGCTTTTTCGTAAAAAGTTATATCACTTCTTTTGTACGTTTGAATCGAACAATTAATCATCCAATTAAACCATTGTTTGAAATAGAATAATAAAAATGTTGAAGTATAATTTGAATTTTGTAGATAGTGAAACAACCGATAATGTTTTCAAGGGAACTTTCTATTCCATGGCGTTTTTATCTTTGAGTCAATCAGTTCATTCTTGGACTCAATAGTCCAGGATTGCAATATAGTGCCCATCAAAACTTGTAATAAACTGTTTGTCATTGCTTCCAAAGTATTCGTTAATTAGAATCAGTGCGCTATGCCTTTGGTGTTAAGCCATTTAAATAATCTATTTGAAAACACTTCTCCGAAAACCATTATCGTTCTGCGGATTATGATGCTGACGAAGATATACATGTTTCATTGTCTATGGACGAATTCCTAGATCGCAATACCCAAAGATAAATATCTTTGTCTAATCTTTTGAATTAATATTTCTATCCGTCGGATACCTCTAACAATTTCATACCTAATACTATATTAATAATTTTGCACCTTATGCAGTAAGAATATATCATTGCCTATGTTCGATGCAAGAAAAATCAACATTGGTGACCTCTTGATACCTAAACGTGTGAATTTTTCTTATGTGCCGCCAAGCACGCAAATCCGGAATTTCCTGGTGAGCCGGATTCTTGACACACTAGTCCTTGGACAATTTTCTACCTCCGTTCGGTGTTTTCTTGCTGGCCAGGTAGATAGGTTATATGCGACCCACCTGTATGGGGTTTAAAAGTGAAATTAATGCGGCAAAGTAAATGCATTCATACCCATAGCTTTTGGATCGACCTGTCAGATGGTAAGAGCAAATTTCTTAGTTGGGGGCATGAGTAACTAAGAGAAATACGCACTTCATTGAATATGTTATTGAAGTTGAGTCTGTATGAATTAGGTACCTTTCTCCGTTGCTGTGATTCTTCGACAGATTTTATAGGTCGGCTCTCAGTACACAATCTAAATTTGTAAATTATAACCTAGCTAATCCACAGTTTTGGCTTGGCCTTTTTTATATGTCGTGCTTAATGTGAAACGAAGTGATAATTTCAGCTGCCCGATCCCTACGGTTATAGGTCTGTCGTTGTTTCTGAGTAATGAAATGTTTATATTTTTTTCCTTGCCTGTGGTCGATGTAAGAAAATTCCATACTTCTGGCGTATTCTTCTCTCCGGTGCAAAGATTTATGTAGACGAGCTCAATGTTCTACGTTCCGCTCTATTCACAGTTTCGAAGCATTTCTTAATGTTAAAATTTACGACGAGAAGAACCTTCGCCGAATTAATTTTCGGCCCTGAAAAGGGCCGTTTGTTTGGCGTATTCGAAGAACTTTTTTATGGTTAACATGTACGACTCTGTCAACCTTCGTAAAGTTGACTGGCCCGAAAAAGAGCCGTTTATTTTATGTATCACACTTTCACTGCTATGCACTTTACTCTCTAACTGTCACGCTGTAACCCTCCTTGAAGGTTACCGTAGGCAGAAGCCGTACACTTGAAGCAGCCGACTCGTTTGTTTGGAGCGGCGAGTCGAAAAACGTCGCACTTCATACGTTACGTTTTTTAGCGTGACGCTGTGAAGTGCGTCCGGAACGACATGTGTGGAACTATTTCTGTGGTGAAAAAGTCGCTCGAAAATTCGGCCGAATATTACGAGATGTCAAGATTGAGTAGACGGATCGACAAATTATCGAAACAAGAAGAAGAAATAACATTACAGAGGTAAAAAGTCATTAGATTTTTCAATCAGCGCCGTTTTCGCGTAATGTCGATTCAAAGTTAAAAAGTCGTCTGCCAAAGCCTATCTTACTGTATAAAGAGTAAGATGAGACGTGTTCGTCGTCCGTGACAGCAGACCTCATCTTTTTTTATGGCAGTGGTGCTCATCATTTTTTTTTATTACTCGGCATCTTGATGCGATTGTTGATTTAGTAAGCAATGTTTCTACTACAGTTTTTTATGGTGTTACAGAGCCAAATAACCAACCTATCTATCATAAAATATATCACTACTTATCATTTCATTAATTTGGAGCTATTCTGCTCAGAACAAAATTATGATCAATCATCAAGTGACAAATACGTCGTCTGAAATGCTGTAAGTCGTATCTCAAAATATAATATTCATCCGATTCACTTCAAATTCGGCCAGAGAAGAGTTTTACCAAATTTTTTATCGTATGACGCGCTGACTTTTTGACATGTTTATATCCATTTGCTAATTGAAAATGATCAACGTTTCTTTTGTTGTCGAGAAACGAACTTTCATTTTCACTTCATATTTTAACTATTACTATTCTTTAACTATTTTAAATTATTGTTATTAAATTTTAGATAAATCAGAACTATTATATAGTAGATTTAGTTGCAAAATTTACGTAAAAACCGTAATAGTACTAGATGTCGTTCTTAGTAATATATTTAATTATTGTTATTATACAACAACAACTAAGTATATAATTTTTTAATTGCACTATTAACTACGTATGTAAATACTAATCCAGTAGAGCATCGATTATCCGAACGTCAGTTATCCGAAACGTCAATTATACGAATGGCAATTTGGGTTATCCAAAATATCAAATATTCTAAACAATATTTTGGTTCAACCGAGTGCTTACTTATTCGAACCATTACGCCCTATATATTGTTGGACGATGCATACATTGTTGTACGTCCCCTCCACTTTCGCGGTCTGCGCTCGCGCGCAGTTTGCTTTCTGCTAGCAGTCGAGACTTGGCAGCATAGAAAAGAGCTTCCGTTGTGAAGCAGAAGAAAATCGTCGACTTTTTCAACAATAAATAGATAAGAACTCAAAGATGTACGAATGTTGATGATTTTTATATATCATATTCATTTTGAACGAATCCACGTTTTTTTCGCCCACGGAATATTGCTGTTCGGTTATCTGAATTTTCGATTATTCGAACGGCGCCCGGTCCCAATTGATTCGGATAATCGACACTCTACTGTAATAACTGAACACAATTGCCTATGTCGTTATTTATCTACAGCTTGCCATTTGGTAATTTACCAAATTGGCAGTATTACGATATCTGTGGCTCCTAGCTCTGACCACGCAGTCTTCATATCTGACTTAAAATAAGACTTTTTCAGAAGGAGTGAAAACCGAAATTCGACCTTTAAGGGGATGAAACGGGGGTTTTAAACTTGATATGAGACAACATATTTTTTGGCCAGATTTGCTTGAAGCTTACTATAAATATACTCCAATACAAATAATTAAACATGTATTTGTTTGGTGTATTTCTGCCAACCCAAACAAACCCAAACTAACAGAGTTAAGGGATTAAAAGTACTACTTGACCGTCTACACGCACCGAACAGCGAGGAAAACATATAGTGTTTATATGAAATAAATTTAGTAAGTTTCAAGTGAATCTGGTCAAAAGATGTGTTTTTTCGTATAAACGTTAACACTCTCGCTTAACCCCCTTAGAGGTTAAATTTTGGAAATTGCTGAAATACATGTTCAATTATTTGTATTTTTGTGTATTTATGTCAAGTTTCAAGTAAATCTGACAAAAAATATGTTGTCTCATACAAATTTTAAAACCCCGCTTCACCCACTTAAGGGTTGATTTTCGATTTTTACCACTCCTGAAAGAAGTCTTACTTTGGGTCAAATATGAATGAAGGCTGCGTGGGTAGAACTAAGGGCCACAGATATCGTACTATCCCCACAACATTTAAAAAAAAGTATCCAGTCGTACGAAAGTTGTATTATTATACTAACAGTATATTGTCATATATTTCATTTTAGACTACCCTATTTGTCAGAACCACTTACACTGATTGGTTATGCAGCAAGGTCGCACTTTATTTACATAATAATAGGTTAATTGTTTATAAATATTTTTCTGTTAAAAAAACTCGAACTCGACCAGGTTGCGGATTAATGGTGTACAAAAACCCCACCTCGTCATCCCAATATTCTCATCAGAAAAAAAATATTGAAAATCGCCCGGTTTTTTCGGCCCCAGGCTTCTGTAGACCTGTTAATTCTAACAAATTATTCCTCTCAACATGGCGCTTTATTCTCAACTAACATAAGTCCATAACTAAATGAATGTAATGTTCTCAAAATTAGATATTTCGCATTCAGTGTATCTCCAGAGATTTATTTCATATTGCTGAGCACTCTTCGCCTATTCGTCTCATCTCCTCGAATAAGTAAAACATCGACGCTGCAAATCAGACGTACCACCGCTCGGAAACGCTCGTTCGCGCACGTCCAGGTTGTGAAAATTGCCTGGATAGTGAGGATTCGACAATTCCGGCTTCAGTATATATGCGGCCTGTATAAACACGGGTCCTCATCCTCTAGCGGTACTCTATATGTTCGCAAAACTCTTCGAAATTCGAGACCGCATGCGGGATAAACGGGTCCAAATTTTATAGGATGTAACTTCTTACTCATGGCGGGAACGTTTCGAAACAACGATATACCGGTTCAGTAGTTTCATTGTTGCCTCATTCGAGCAATATCTCAGTGAGGTTCGCGCTTTCCCCGTGAGCTGGACTCAAAGCAGAGTCGATCGATTACCAAAACTGCGAAGTATGTGTACACGTTGGGTGTGTCGCAAACAAATGCAGCTCATACCCCCTCAAATAATATCATTTTTTTTTTTCATTTTATTCATGGCGGAGCTCTCCACGTGGAAGCTCAAATTACTGGAAAAACGAAATTTTCCACATTCCATCGAAACAGCTTTAACAATCCTTTTGAATCTTGATGTAATACTTTTTACAGAAGTTACAGCTATTTGAAAAATTCCCTTTGGGTTTCGTTCCGAACATGTGGAATTTTCAAATATCTGAAATTAAACTCCAAAAACTCATCTTTCGGATTTTGCCAAAACGATTGAAGATTCGTCAAGCTGGTGTTCAGAGCTTTAAAAAGCTTTTGAAATCTTGATATGATTATTTTTACACGAGTTGTAGCTATTTGAAATATTTCTTCTTTCGCTTTTAACACCAATATGGGGAATTTTTGAATAGCTGTAATCAAACTCGAAACACTATCGGCTTTCCCAAATTAAATTGAAGATTCGTCAAGCTGTCGTGTACAGCCTCAAACAGCTTTTTAAATCTTGATATAATTATCTTTACACGAGGCATCTACAGCTATTTAAAAAATTCCTTTTTTGATTTCCGACGCCAATTTGTGGAACTTTCAAATAGCTGTAATTAAACTCGAATCACTTAACTATGGGATTTTCCAAACTCAATTGAAGATTCGTCAAGCTTATTTTTAGAGCTTTAAAAACCTTTTTTATCTTTATATGATCATTTTTGCACGAGTTACTATTACGAGCCATTTGAAACATTATTTTTTTAATCTTCGTCACAAGATATGACGATTTTTCAAATACGTGTAATTTGTGTCAAAATAATCACATTGACTTGTATTAAAAACCTTGTTTTGGAGGCTGTGATGGTCATCTTTAAAAATGTTCAACCGGATATGAGAAAAATTTGTTAGTTGTTCAGATAACTGAAATAGAGAAAAAAATTAATGGCACTGCCACTAAGACTTAAATTAGAGAGCTCTAATTCGGTATGAATTTGGTTCAGCCTTTCGATATAGTTCGAACAGGTTAACGTACAAAAAGTAATCGACACTGCCTGATGGACACGATTAGCAATCAACCTCCTAATTTTTATACAAGGAGTAAGCGTTCCGTGCTCATAGCAGAGATGTCCAAAATTTGTATCGACCGATACTCGCTACTCGATACATTTATATCGAGTAGCGAAATTCTTTCGCTACTCGATATTTAAGGTAGTACGAGCGCGCAATCTTGATTTCTATAGATTTTGTTTAAATTTTAACCAGACATTGTTCATATCATTATGCATGCTTGAGTGAAATTTCCGAACAGTCGACTATTTAGATTGGGAGATAATGGGTTTTAAATTTGCAACTTTTAACACTGCAGGGTCTGCATTGAAATTTAGACAGAATAATTTTCCGTAAAAAATATTTGTCCCCTATAATAAGAAGTTATATGGCAACACCGCATCGTTCCACGTATCCAATGACGTAAGTTTGCGCGGCATATTTAAAATAATACAGCAACAAAAATTTTTATTTCGAAGTAATTTTTAATCGAACAAAGCTTTTAATTAGTTATGAATGAACCAACACTCTTATTTGTTAATGAAGATGACATAAACAATATAAAATATTAATAGTTATAATGCAAATATTTTTTATGACAATATTTTTAACTTTAGGAACACGATAATTATTTTTTTCGCGAAATATTGAACAATACTGTTCTGTGGTGTTGGCATATGTCTTCTTATTATAGGGGACAAACATTTTTTTACGGAAAATTATTCTGTCTAAATTTCAATGCAGACCCTGCAGTGTTAAAAGTTGCAATTTTGAAACCCATTATCTCCCAATCTAAATAGTCGACTGTTCTGAATTTTCACTCAAACACGCATAATGATATGAACAATGTCTGGTTAAAATTTGAACAAAACCTACAGAAAACAAGATTGCGCGCTCGTACTACCTTAAGTAGCGAGTAGCGAATTTTTTTTCGCTACTCGCTACATCGGATCGAGTAGCGAAATTTTTTTGCTACTTGCTACATTTGTATCCAGTAGCAACATTTTTTTCGCTACTCGCTACATTTGGATCGAGTAGCGATTTTTTTTCGCTACTCGTTGCATTTGTATCGAGTTGCGAATTTTTTTTCGATACCAAAACCAAAATGACTCAATGGTAGTAGTAGCAACGAGTGGAATCAGGGAAGGTATAATTGCAGGAATAAAAATAACCCGTAGGCATTGATAATTAAATAAATAATAATTAATATGATTAATATACTTGAATAATAATAAAAAGTTAAGATTTTTTCGGATATTATCTTAATATTTACATAGTGGTTTACAGAAGTGGCGATATCTCAACGAAATTATAAATGAGTTAACAGTCGGTACCCGAAGCTTTTCATGAAAAGTACACGCTTCCACGTAATATCAATATTTGTTTTGGAAAAACTCTATGAGATATTGAAATTTAATTAAATGGAAAAAGTAAAAGTCCATCGGGCGAATAGATCGCTGACCGATAATCGCATATTCTTTCACTCCCAAGTCTAATACGAAAATAATAAAAAATTGAGTGAAATGCAATTCAATCAGTTTTTCAGTTCTTAACATATAATTGTTTTTTCTACATGAGTTGTCTGCTTCAATTTTTTTCATTTGATGTAAAAATCTGTTAACTTATTCAACGATTTTAAAGGCCAGTGCGATGGTGGGTAATTCATTTTTTCTTATTAAATTTTTGTTTTCTTTTTTTTTTTTTTAATGTCTCAGGTGAGTTCCTTTTCATGGACTAAAAATAAGAAAAAAATCAGCAAATTTGAAAATGCAATGTTCAAATTGTATTTGATTAGAATTTTCGTATTTCGTGATTCGACAAAAATCTGAAAAAGTTCAGCAACATTTGGCATGCTATGAATAACAGTTATCAATAAGAATATCGGCCAAAAATGTTGAACCAATTGTTTCAACTAATAATTATTCTACAATTTATAAGTTAATTCTTTCTTTCCTTATATACGAATCAAATTGGGGCATTTTTCTGAACGTTTGCGTTTTTTTGCAGAATTCTTATGATTGAAAAATTATTTAAAAAATTATGAAACATAAACAAAACGATATAAATGTTATATGTGATTTAGAGACAAGTTGATCAGTTTAAAAAAATTGTTAAGACACTGGACCAAAAAATGCATATATATAGCCATTCTAAAAATTTGAAATGGGAATTTTCAAAAAATAAGGAAATTCTGAAAAAAATGTTTAAGCATTCAGAAAAATGCACACACATTTGATTCGTATGAAAAAAACCCGATTCATAATCTTGTTGAATAATTATTGATTTTAAAAAATTGCTACTAACTTTTGAGGTATTTTATTCTTGATAATTATTTTTTATAGCATACCAAATGTTACTGAATTTTGTTTCAGATTTTTATTGAATCACGAAGTACGAATATTCTAATTAGTGCATTAGTGAGAAGTGAAGTGCATTTTTTCTTGAATTTTGAAGAAAAAATGCGGAATGATAAATTTTCTTAAAATTATGTTTTTATTCAAACGACTGTAACTATTTTTGCTGAAGATTTTGCCACTTCTCTCTGCGCTAATTTTTTTTTGTATTCAGTTATCCTTTAAAATGCGACTTGGATCATGAGGATCGCATGATTTTTCGATTTGGTGAAATTTTAGTCAGCCATCGATTTTCACTAATTTTTCAAAGGCTATGGCATAGATCGAAAAAATCGGAAAATGTTTAGTCCTGCCGTTGGGTTCTTTTTTAGGCCAATCCCATCGCAAATTTTCTGTGAAACACGAATCACATTGAGTTTTCATCGAAATCTCAAAAATTCAATATTAAAACACGAAAAAACAATTCTCGAGTTTTCGTAAAATTATGCTTCTATTCAAATCACTGTACTTATTTTTTCTAATGCGACTTGGAACTCGAGAATCGGATAATTTTTTGAATCTTGGCGAATTTTCAAAGTCAGTAATCGATTTTCACGATTCGGAATGTAGTGCATAGAAGTATTCACTTCCGCGGTGTGTACTGTCTCCAATGCTACTGTTTGTATGCAATAATCCATATTTGTTTGGTAAACAAATATTTTTTCTCAAATAACTTCAAAAAAACAGAATTTTGAAGAAAAAAAATGCGTGATTTGTTTGCGCATCCCGTTTTACCCCGGTCGCCTCTATGAAAGATGAGCAACGATCTTGATTTTTTTAAATTTAATTTTTAATTTAATTTGTATCGAGTAGCAAAAAAAATTTCCTACTCGATACAAATGTAGCGCAATTTTTTTCGCTGCTCGATACAAATATGACGAGTATCTTTTTTCTATCTCGATACAAAAGTATCGAGGTATGGACATCTCTGGCTCATAGACGCTCGAAAAAAAAATGTTAAGTCCTCTTTCCCTATTTGTCCCAAAAATGGGAGTATTAAGGTAGTAGGCTCGCCAAGGCGTTTTTCTATAGATTTTTATTTTATTTTGAGGTTTGTTATTTTCAAACTTTCAAAGGGATTCACCGTTCTGTATTCGAGATATTGACACTCAAAGATTGCACGGTTTTACACGTATTCTTATGGGGAACGGTGGAAAATTTCATTTCAATTTCAATTGCAATAACGTCGAAACTTTTCTACTTTTCTTAAAATATGCTCAATTACAAAGAAACATATGACGAAGTGGGTAAAAAAAGGCATCCATTTTAACCGCCTAGTTTTGGAGATATAGCGATTTGAAATCAGCAATGTCTAACGACGCTAGTGTCCCGAAGCGACTGGAGCAGACTAGAACCGACGCGCCAGCACGAAATTTTTTTTTTTTTTAAACCCGCAGCAAATAATAAAGACGATTTCTCGCCTTAGCGCCCGTTGAATTCCGAATCAGTAGTGTGAAAATCAGCACAAGGACCTCAGCACGAGCTACCTAAATACCATCGTCACCCGTCAACCAAACCAACAAAGGAATAAAAATATCGCCAAAAATGACAAATTATGATCCAGCTGAAAAAGACCTCAAGCTGCTTCGATGCGTCACTTCCGGCGTTTGAGGCAACACGTCAGACACGAATGATCGATCACGATTGGGGTGCATTTGAATCGCGCGACCATGATGAGGGTACCCTCGTTTCACTCCAGCTTTCCCTTCGTACAGATGACAAGTTATCGCCATTTCTCTCTAGAGATCCTACGCCGCACATCAAACCCGTATCGCACTTAACAAATGTTGTCATTGAACTTCTGCCCCCCCCCCTTCCTAATTGGCCGAAAATTCTCAAAATAATCCGCTCTATAGTTCCACTTTTGCGAGCTCCACGAGCTTCTTTCACGACCCTCCCCCCCCCCCCCCCCCCGCCCCTCTTTGAGGCAAAGAAAAATACGGGCGCTCAAATCGTTGCCAAGAATTGAGAATGGAAATTGGGTCGATCTTCTCGAGACTACCGAGAAGTGAATTCGGCTACATAGTGGGGACACAAATAGGTTCATATATTAATACGCGCGCGATGGGGCGCTTCTTGTGTGCGACGTTTTCAGAGCATGTGCATGAAATGTTTCGCAGGATGCTTTGCGAGTCCACGGGTCTCCGCGCTTTAATTCAATTACGTCACAGAAGCTCGTAGTCTCCGGTACAGAATGTCAAAATCGCCGAAATCTCGATGGCAAATTGCGCCGCCTTAAGGACCCTCAAGCGTTTTTTGGTTCTCGAGATAAAAAGGAGGGGATTTCGCATTGTCGAAGAAATTCGATGAAACGTGAATGAAAGGTAAATGATTTTTCATTTCGATTGTAGCGACAGTGCCGACTTGGGTTAGTACTCGGATGGGTGACCGCTCAACCGCGCATGCGCTTGCGCGACTACTTAGCGAAAGTTGTACTGAGTTGCCGATGGTGACACGGATGAGATTTAGCTAAATAAAGCTGGACACGAATTTTTAGAGTTGCCCTGTGTCCTCGTGAACATGCTGTACAGACTGCTGTAAGACTGGCTATGGATAAGACTCTGGGTCCAAGAAACTGGAAATGGTGAAGGGTTAAGGGTGGGTTCCTTGGATCACAGCCCAGTCTTTTCTTACACTCTGTATGGTATGTGCATGAGGGTACGGGGAAACTGCGGAGAACCCGTGTTGATCCCGCTCCTTTCAATTAAATGTAACTTGTGTCGGGATCATGAAAACCCACGAGGGTGTACAAAGGCACATTAGAAGTACAAGAGTATTCGTCGGACAAAAATTAATTTTTAACACGAAATATTTTCAGGTTTCAACGTTAATAATTTCAACTGAACACACAAGAACTCCGAGGGGGGGTCTTGAATAGAAAAGATTTTAACAGACAATGTTCCCAATGATTCGAAGACTATTCGATTTTTTCGGAAAACTTTTGGTGAATTATTTTAAAATTAGAAAGTAGCGCTCAGAAATTTCAGAAGGGGTTAATTATTAGGGAAGACTCTGAACCTGGGCTGGCCGGTACATTTCAATTAATCGGAGGCATCGCCACTTCGATGAAACTCGATGACTGATTTTTGCATGATAATATCGATTTTATCGTACCTGAATCCATTTTATTTTTTAAGTGCGTGATTTTATTGTTAGAGCTTTTCAATGACTCGGAACAAAATGATGACGTAATAAAATTGACTCTGTTAGTACCCTTCTGACTTCTTGGTGATTCATTCAAGACTAACGAGTCGACCCCGCAGGTAAGACTGTTCAACTATTAGGGTTTACTTATGTACATAAATAAATGCAATAATTACTTTTATTATGAGTCCGAGTAACGATCGTGATTTGGTCGTTTTCCAGGTACCCAATTTTTTGACATGTATATGGACACATTACGTGTATACGGACAAAAACATATCGAATCATCAAGTAACCTTATCAAGCATCTGTTTTATAACTGTATTTTTTTTATTTCCTGAATTCTAGCGAATATCGTTGCAGGTCTTTCGTATTAGCCTTTCCAATTGAAGCCCTTCCTATCACTCCCCAGTGGTACTTCGCAAATGTAACCTAACTTCCGTTGCGTCCACAGCCATCTTAAGCCCATATTCTAGTCTGAACACCCATTTTCAAGGCGATTTTTTGCGAATGTAATTTAGAGAAACGGATAAGTCTACAGTGTCAGTATTTCGCAGTTACATTTCAACGCCAAATAATGAACCCACCCCCCCCCCCCCCCCCGAAAACATTATTGCTTATATTACCATATTAAAAATTCGGATTTATTAAAAAATATTCTTTATTTTCATTGAAATAATGGTTTCATTACATTTTTTTAAATTCAAATGTACAAAAAGTGAAATGAAAAAAGAGCTATTTTATAAAAAAAATTATAAAATAGCCAACCAAGTCTACGAGAAATGTTGTAAACATAATTATTAAACCGTCGGAATAATATGATGCGAAATATTTTATTGTTATTAAAATTAATCATATTACTATTATAACAAAACATTTGTATCGCCATTATGTAGTAGGGTGTCTCTAAATGACCAGACATTTTGATTCATTAATAAAACGTATTATTTATTTGAAAGGTACTAATATTTCTAATTAAATATAAGGTACACATATGGAGGATATGTGTGGAACACAATATCCGATAAATGGCCGCCTCGTCCGTGTTTGCAAACGTTCACTCTTTTGACGAAATTTCCAATAACATATTGGCATAATTGCGGACTAATTTAATTAATGGTGCGTCCAATTGCTTATTTGAACTCCGAAATGGTCTGTGAATCATTGGTATACACTCGTCCTTCCAGAAAACACCAAAGAAAGGAGTCCAGTGGTGGGAAATCGCAAGATCTTGGTGGCCAGTTCACATCGCCGCACCGCGTAATAACACGACCATGAAACTTCGTCTGCACCAACTGCATTGTTTTGCCCGCAGTGTGGCAGGTTGCGCCATCTTGTTAAAAGAATGTCTTCCAAGTCAGTGCCGTTTATGTCATTCATCGGATATTGTGTTCCACACATAACCTCCATATTTGTACCTTATATTGAAGTCAAAATATTCGTAATTATCAAATAAATAATACGTTTTATTCACAAATTAAAATGTTAAGTGATATGAGAGACCCTTTTTAAAAGTACAACCTAAATACCAAGTAAGTACACTGGAAATACTGTGCAACGACTTGGGGTGCAAGGTTAAGCAAGGAGCTCGCGAAGATGCAGAATTTGCCATTCCTTTCGCCCCATGTGTGTGTGTGTATGTGCGCGCGCGCGTGTGTATATTCGCCATCGCTGCCAAAGGCTTTGTAAATTAGAATGAGTGTGATATGCCTTTGGTGTTGAGCAGTTTGAATTATATATTTAAAAGGCTTATTGGAAAACCTTTATCTTTATTCTAATTATGCTGCCGAAGAAGATGTACGTTTTTCGATATCGATACGATATTGATCATTTTAAACCTTATACGCTAAGAATGTTTAATTGTCTCTGTTCCATGCAAGAAAAAAAATCATATCTGTTCATACCTAAAGCTATGATTTTTTTTGTGCGGAGAAGCATGCAAATCCAGCATCATCTGGTGAGTCGGATTCCCGACACTCTGGTCCTTGCACAATTGTCTACCTCTGCCCGGGGTTTTTTGCTGGCCAGGTCGATAGGGTATATGCGACCAATCTGTGCAAAGCATTAAAAGTCGGATTAATGCGGCGAAGAAAATGCATTGACATCCATAGCCTCTGCATCTCTGTCGCTGTAATTCTTTGACAGATTTCACGTGTGCACTCTGACCACATAGTCTACCCTTGTACATCAATAGCTAGCAAATCCACAGATTTGACTGAACAATGCTTATCCTTTCTTATTTGTTGTGCTTGGTGCGAAGATAAACGATCATTTCAGCAACTCGACACCATCTTTCGTCGATTCTGAGTAACAAAAAGTTCATATTTATTTTCGTTACCTGTGATCGATGTAAGAAAATTTCATACTTTTGGCGTTTTCTTCTCTCCAGTGTAAATACTCATGTAGATGCTGGCCCCACTATTCATGGTTTCGAAGCATTTTTTGATGTTGGAATATGTAACATAAAGAGCCTTCGTCAAATGAATTTTCGACCCTGAAAAGGGCCGTTTGTTCCACGTACTTGAAGAACTTTTTTAGGTTAAAATTCACGACACTCATCGCTTTACAATCTTCGTAAAAGTGAATTTGGTCCTTTTTGACCCTGTTTGCGCCGTTCATTTTATTTGCACTGCTAAACGCTCTAACCCCGCCAAGAGGTTAGAGCCATAAAAACCATTGTAACACTGTTTATGTATGTGTGTAACCCTATGTTGGGTTATACATGTGTATGTACAATGCGTATGTTGTACCCTACTTGGAGAAGCCATACGCTCGAAGGATCCGACCGTTTTGACACTACTCGTGTGCAATCGTTTGTTTGGCGCAGCGTTGCCCGCGCAACGATGCGAGGGTGCGCACAGACGAGGCGCAAAACATCGCAATTCGCGCCGCAGCGTTGAGCGTTACGTTCTTGCGAAGGACGTATGTAGTAATTCTTGCGATGCGACCGAATGACTTTATTCAATTGAGCAAACCGACGAGTCTGGATTGGTCTGAAAGTGGAATCATTTTCGTAGTAAAAACAAGTCGCTCGGAAATTCGTCCGAATATTATGAGATCTCAAGATTGAGTAGCCGGATCGAAATATTACCCAAACAAAATGAAAATTAAAAAATCACATTACATTGGTAAAATGTCATTACATTTTCTATTCGTCGCCGCGTTTTCGCGTAATGTCGATTCATAATTCAAACCTTTCCGGCGACAGCCCATCTTACTGTATAAAGAGTCGCGGCGTGTTCGTAAGTGTCAGTAGTCCTCGGCGACGCGTCTATTAATACATGTTTGAAGTAACATCTTAAAAGTTTTCAAAGCATTTTATTCGAAAATTTGCATAATAACTAATGCTGCGCACGTCATGTTGCGAAATTTGTTTATCATCAGGCGTTGTGATTGCCGCCACCCTTGTCATCTCTCGAGTGGGAAACGTAACTCATCACCGCCTAGCCACGAGCAAGTAAAGTTATGTTTCGAATCGCCATTATCTAGCCGTTGTAATTATTGACTAGTCGGACTTGAAACGCTTTGGTCGTCTAGTGACTGAATACAAAAAATTAGATGGTGACTAGATAGAAAGAAATATCTCACGCAGGCATGACCTAGTTTTTTTCGTCTTCTGATCAGATTTAAAAAATCTTGTGGCTATATCTATATTCTTTCGAGAACTTTTTAGCACATTATTTACATCATTGCACCCTTTTACGATATTCTTCATTATTCATTAATCACGGTTATATATGTGCGCTGCAAATATATTAATGATTCAAACCGATGTGCTTGTCTAGTGGTTAGCGTGCTTGCCTCTAAAATCAGCACATCGGGAGGTCGCGAGTTCGAATCACCGTCTCGTAGTTTTGGATAGAAATAAAAACGCGGGCGTGACGTAGCTCCAGTTTTACACGGATGTCGCGCCCGCATACCCGTACGTGTGTGTGTATGGCTGTAGCCTGTGAGCTATTTCTCGACGCAAACACGACTAGCTCCGCGGCTGGGAAGCGATCTCATGACCGGCTGTATTGGTATAGGTTTTCCGCGGTTTCCCTATACCCATGGTAAAAAATGTCATGGTGAATGCGATACAGAGGGGGAAGTGGGCTGCGGCTGCAAGGTGGGTATCGATTAGGGATGGAGAGTGGAGAAAATGGTGGGAAATGTAATAATGGGAAATACCCCGTACATGGAAGCTACAATAAGCGAAGCGTTCGCCGTAGCAGAGATAAAAATATATATTAATGATTCAATTTTAAATGATATCAGACAAACGCTTACGCGTTTCGTGGTTTCGATCCCGGGATCTCTGGGTGATGAGTTGTGATGTTGTCCACTGAGCCCGTTCTATGTGGTTAAATTCTGAATCTTCGTATCGTCTATATACACAAAGTTTGTTTACTGAAAAATGGGTCGATTAACAAATGTAAATAACATTATGGGATCAGTGACGTAATGTCGTTCGCATTGAGAGTGATAATCGCATCGAATTACATAACCGTAAATTGTGTTTGTCCGATTATTTATTCTGGCTAATGCGGCCGCCGTTGGCTAGTGGTGGCTAGGTCAGCGCGAGATACCGGTTTGAAGATTGTTTTTCAGACGCAACGCTGTGTGTAACTCAAGATGCTTAGCCAGCTATGAGCAAATCGCTCGATGGATTTTCACGTAGTCACATATCCTCGTTTTGTCATTTGTGACCAAGATCGACTGGGCAGTGACTAGCCAAGGGGCGCATAGCTACATTTAATGTAACGCAGCGACATCTATAGTGAACATCGATTAGACAGCGAATAGACAAGGCCTGGATAACAAAACATTCAGAATATTACTAGCTCATGGGGAGCCAGCCATTGGTCAGTTCGTATGAGCTCAATTGAGCGAGCGCCAGTTACTAGGTGTTAACTTAGACAGGCTCGCACAATTTTGACTTGGGCTGAAACAAACGATTTCGTAAATTCCTATTCTTTACGAATGTGGTTATCGTTCGGCCCACTAATGAAAAATTTTGCGAAAAGTTTCTGAATTTGCGGCGTTTAAAAAAGAATACTCTGATTTTTACAATAAAATGTTCACTTCTTGCGGCCCAGAAAAATAGCAGTTATAAAGGAATCAGAATTATGGAGGGCCAAACGATAACCACATTCGTAAAGAATAGAATTTAGAAAAATCGTTTGTCTGAGATCACTAAACCTCCCGCAATCACAACGCCCGACCATAGAAAGTTGTCGCAACATAATTTGCGCAACATTAAATGTCATGTACAATTTCGAATCAAATGTGTAAATTTTTTAGATGTTACTGCAAACATGTATAAATATAACTGTGAAATACTGACACTATAGATTGAACCTTTTCTTTGATTTCAATTCTCAAAAAATCACTTTGAAAATGGGTGTTCACACTAAAATACGGTCTTAAGCTACACTCTAGCGCATTTGCCGTGGGTACGGGGTCACCACGGCAAACCCGTACCTGTATAGAAAGCCCTATATTCTTTTGCTTCTCAGATGCATAGACCTTTCCACTCAAGTATCTACACACAGGTCTCAGGACTGGCCTTGCGCTCACTGGTGGATGCGTCAGCCGGTGCGCAGCTAAGCGCTCACCGCTCCGAGTATCGGCCATGCACAATGCTGCTCAACTTGAAGTACCGCTGGAGCCAAACGTCAACCGCTCACCCACCAATGTCGCGATAGCATTTATTTCATGTTAGAGTAATCGACTCAACGTTGCTTTTAATGTAGAGAATCAATTACCAGAAGGGATGTGTCTCTTTTAAGGGGTGAGATGCAGTCAGAATTTTATAAAGAATACTTTCGTTTTAAAATTGCCCAAAATCTTAAAAACAAAAATAATTGATCCCGAAAAACTTTGATTTTTTGAAAAATTATTTTAATCATTGGCTATAAACAATTGAATGCTCGACTTTCGGCAAAAAATTGTGATATTCGGATTCAGCGGATCAAAATACATTTAAAAAGTATAGCTTCATCCATCGAGCTCAAAATTTTACGAACATATCATTCCGTATCCACATCGAAAAACAAGATGGATTTGATGAAATTCGGTGTGCTTATTGATAGCATTAAAAACTAGAGTCCTTAATCGAAGGATTTTCATTTTTCTCGAAAATTTATATTTTTTTAAACAATAAACGAGCGATTTTTTCGTCGAAAATCGAAAGTTATCTGTCGGAAGCCGCCATTTTGTTAATTTTTGAAAAAAAAGCTTCGATTAAGGACTAGATTCATTATTAAACTAATGTTTTTTTTGTTTTATTTTTTATTTTTATTTCAGATGATCCAGTAAAATGTTATGGTGGTCACCGCAAAGCACTGCATGCCGAAGGGGGTCCGACAAAGATGGCGATATTTTTATTAATAATCTATATTTTTCTTTGAAAATTTGTACAAGTCAAGTTGAAATATACCATAAAAAGTCTGTGTAACCACTTTTGTAAAACAAACTTAATTACTATAAAAAAAATTATTGAAGATGCTCGTTTTTTCACACCTCTGACTGCATCTCACTCCTCAATTGATCTTTGTAAAACCGAATTATTATGGAATGTTATCGCGACTGCGATGGTACTCGTTCGATTTTTCATCCGCACCCTCCAATTGAGTTCAAATTCCGCGATTCCATAGTCGCTCAGCGTACCTCGGACACAAAGGATAGAATAGAGCGCGTGATTCCTGCTATTTCAATCATCCGTTTACTGTAACGCACTATAACACTTTGGATATGCGTTCTCTCTGGCGCTTGGAAACACTTGTCTAAAAAAGCTAACATTTTATTGTTCTGAACAACATTTTCACACGAAGAAACAAATGTGTGTCATGAAGGGACACAATTTTTACCAACTTTTTTTTGCGAGATAAATAAATACTTAGCGGGAAAGTCAGTCAAGTAGATGTAACTATATGATAATTCGATGTGTAAATCGAAAATAGTAAAGTAAAACATAGTAATGTAAATCAAAAACCTTTTGAAGTAATGATGTATTACTTTTAATAAAACATTGCATTATATAAATCCAGTCAAGTATTACTTTTTCCCCCAGTGATGCCTAAGTGTAATTCCTTGAACACGGCAATAACACATAAACTTCGTTGGGTTAAGTTAAGAGCCTTGGCTAATTTTTTTTGCTATCGCATTCACTAGTCCAAGACACATGGATAAGCGTCGATTTTGCAAGGTACCCAGGTCACGTTAGGTTTAATGGCACGAGACCTGAAAAGTTTATTTGAAAAAGATCTGTACAAAAAATCTCCCTTGGCGAGCTCGTAGGGTACTATCGGAGATTTATTGGCAGGGTCGAAATACGAATCACGTTTTTCTAGTTTAAAAAAAGAAAAAAAAATACTTTTCCATCGGGGAAGAATTTGTAATGGTTAACTTCAGTTTGATGCTGCTATTTGCACGATAGTTTTTTACGATTAATAGAAGAAAAAAATACTGTAAAGGAGCAAAGTAGAGCGATAAGGAAGCCACATGCAGGTTTTTAATTACAGGTTTTTTTAAGTCCGAGCACAGTTTTTTTCAAACTGTTCTGAATCTTTCTAAAAATAAATTTTGTTCAATATTTTCTTGATGTCATTTTTTTAATACATTTTCAAATACTTTACATTTTAACGCAAATGGAGACTTGTGAACGTCATATTCGCGATAAATTTTGTGGAAATCCGTGGTCGGATTGAATTTTCCAATGCTTTAGCACACTAATTCAGTATTATGGTGGAAATTTGTTGACACAATATCGGTAAAATTTGTTTAAGATTTTAAGGAGGTTGAGTTTTTCCGTAAAATATTTCCACGCTTCAACTTTTGCAAAATGTAACATACTTGAACATTTTTATTCGGGTAAGTAGAGTATCATAGAAGAAATATAGTGATTTCATTTACCGAATATCAACGCAATTGATTGAAAAATTATTTCACATAAAAAAAGGATTATTCTAAAATAATGTCATATAAAAAAAGGCACTGGAAGTTTTTCTAATATATAAAACTGTGCTAGTTTTAAACTTCGCTTTTTTCGCTCTCGACGGTCGTGCGAGCAAGTTTGTTTTCAACAAATAAAGCTCTCTCCACGAGAAAACGAACATTCAAAGCAGCCCTACTTATCGTCACTGTCGTGCTATGCTGACGAGTAAAATTCGGACTTGCTCATCGCAGTAGCTTTGTGTTATGAAAAACATACTTGCTCATATCGTCAATTCTTTTCAATGAAATAATGAATAAGGATCTTCAAAATTTGACCAAACTCATGATAAATCAAGGTTCAGACAACCTCTTTTTATTCATTGGAAAATCAACTTTCCTTCAAACTTTTTTTTGTGATTTAAAAACAAAAAGAAGATCCATGTTTTGTGTTGCTCATATAGTCAGCTCTTTATTAAATTCAAATAATAAATGAGGTTTCGTTATTCTTTTTCCCGAATTATTTAAAAAACAAAGTACCGTCGTACATATTTTTAAATACGGTGAAACCTCGTTAATACGTTTTGCACTTATACGTTTCTATCATTTACACGTCAAATTTCTGTAGCCCCGGCAGATTCTGTTCATAAAGACGGTAATAAAGTATTATTTCTACGGTTTTCACTTATACGTTTTTTACGCTTATACGTTATTAATTTTATTCCCCAGCATCGGGTTCGAGGTTCGTTGTGTCTCAGTTATACGTTAATCACACGTGATATTCGCTCGCCAGAAAAAATTTCATGTGATTGCGTTATGATGTTTCGTACCTCGACCATGTATGCATGCACTGTGATTACATATCTCTTATCAATATGAACCTGTCTGCTATTTACTAGTCTAAAACGTCGAAGCTTAGTGTTACAAGCATCCACTAAATAAAAGTTGAAAACGGAAAATCGTAAACTTGAGTTTGCTCATTACTCAATTATTACCAATCAAATGTTCAATTGGAAAACCAAACATTAACACAATAGAGGTACTGTTATTGAAAAACAGCGTGAACTATGCACCAATCGCCATTTTCAAATGTTAAAGAGTTTCAGGTACATACTGTATTTCACTTCTACATTATTCTCAATTATACGTCATATTTGATGTATACCCCTTAAAAAGCGTATTACTGAAGATTCACTGTAATTAAAAAAACCCGGTTCCGACAAATCTGTTTTTAAATCGTTAAAAGATCGAACTTTACCGAAATAGCTTTCCATGCGACAGCTATTCAAAAATGTCCGTTCGCCAACGCATTTGTTACGTAAACACTAGCCAAAAACGTGAGTAAGATTGGAGCGTTCATTTTTCAAAAGAGGTATCGTGCTTCGTGTCCGCACGTCTGGATGGAATGAAATGCATGTGTCTTCGAAGGTAAGCGCACTGAAGCTTCGACGAATCTTCTCTGGGTATCATTTGGGAGTGCGCGAGCGCAATCTCTTCTGGGTCATCGCGTCTCTATTTACGTGGGTTAATTCACCTCATTGCACTTTGCATCGACTTAAACTACGTCGGGAAAATGCACGAAACGGAGGAAGGATAAAGCGGAATATATAACATGAACACTGCCATCTACGCTATCGCGCAAATACACACTCATATATATATATATATATATATATATATATATATACTTATCATTTTGAAAATGTCAATCCGAGCATTTTTGTTCCGATACGTGTTTCAAGCGAAAAATAAATGGTCTGACACTCTGTAAACAAATGATATATACCAGGTGTCCCATTTTGATCTTACACCTGATTTATCTCAAAAAATACTGCCCCTATCAAATATTGAGTATAATAAAACTTTGAGGGTTCTAAGGGGGACGTTAAAAAATAAATATTTCCTGGTCTAAAACTCAAACAGACGACGTTAAGATGGCTGACATGTTTTTTTTTAAAGGGCTCATTAATTTCTTCCACAAAAAAAAAATAGTCAGGCCTAAACTAACAACTTTTGTAGGAAAAGTTTTTTGATAACGTTTATAATTTTTAGATTAGAATACCATTTTTTACTATTTTACTGCAATCCAGAATATACCACGAGGAGGTAAAGTGTTTAACATCCCAAGTGTAAGTGTGCGTGTGAGTTTGTTTGGGTTTGCTCGGTAACGGAAGTGACGAAATGCAGAGACCTAATAACTTTCTAGTTATTTACAATTTTTTGATAAACTTATCAGATACCTCCGTCAATATGGATGTCAATGATAAACGAAAGGTGGAGTGAATCGCATTAGTAGTTTTCCTCCCATTAATTCGCAAAAATTGCCACCGTTTCTCACATTCAACTGTACTCCCTTAATTTCCTGAAGAAAAAAAAACAAATCGTTTAAGCAAAGGCGAGTTGCTTTACGGTCGATAAACACTCTGATTGGATGGTATTTCGTCGAATAACGAATGTCGACGAGTTTTCGGGTTGAAAAAGTATACTAAATTATCGCATTCGGAGTGTATTTAAATAATACCACTTTTACAGAGACGTTAACTCACGATATAAGGCGACCGGTGAGAAAGTTTTATCGATTCGAACAACAGGCAAGAACATCATATTGCAAGTAAAACAATGAGAAATTTATACGGAGTTGAATAGCTGTAGGAATTTAATAAATACCGAGTGAGACATTTTTCCATAATAAACATTTTTCCACCTTTCTTATTGAAAATAAGATCCGCTTGATATTAATCAACGAAACCGGCCTCCTATTTTCTACTGCGTCTCAATATTAATGAAAGAATAGCGGTGAATGTAAATTACGAATAAAAAGTAAGTGAAGTCGTAAATATATATATTATAAAATGTAGGAACGATATGAGCTGAGTGGATGGCAAGATTTTAGAAGAAGACTGCTCGTATTAATATCAAGCTCCTCAAGGAGACTTCGGGTCTACATCGCGACTAGACTTTTTGCCTTCGAGTAGCCTTAACCCCGTGTCTTCCTCTTTCAGCACGACTTGGCACGCTTCGAACTTTGCGCAACACATACTGCCTATATCACAGCAAGAAACACATCGAAGTAAACGACTCAAACGTTCCGTAGCTAGAAATCGAGGTATGCAAAACTTTTTTCGGCGATCCGAACTTCACGGGGTGTTAGTTCTAAAAGCGTGGAAAAGGTATTTTTTTTTTTATTGTTCGATGAAAAAGGTTTACTCTATAACGAGGTTCTCTGTATACGGACGTGGTGGAAAGAAAGACCAAATTCTGTTGGAGTAGTTGAGTTTGTTGAACATATGTAGGAATTATTGTTCATTTTACTTTTGCATCGGAGTTTTTATTCACAAGACATTTATATATATCGATATACCCGGTAGCCCGGCAACTATTAGCACCTTGAATATCTTCGAAACTATGGGTGGCAACAAAAATAATTTGTCTCACAGTTGCGTTATACGGAAGGGGTTAGATGGTGATAACGTTAGGGATTAGATGGTGATAACGATTTTGTTGAAGGTGGAGTTCCTCAAAAGATACGAAGCTCACCTTTGTTTTTTTTTCTTTTTAATGAAATCCTGTGTGTTTATATATGCCTTTGATCTGATAGCGGTTGTTGAGGCGAATTCAATGGCATACAACACAAGGTCATTCAAGGCCTTCCGAGTCGATTTCGTTTATGAAAGGTGTTCGAAGTCATAAGACGTGCGACTACATTGCCTCCATACCGACGTCCATCACCCCGAACAACTTTTAAATGACCTTTTGATGTCATTGTATTCGTTTCAACAGCCGCTATCAGATGGTAAACATAAACAACGAAAACAACGAAAACAACGTTCTATTTTTTTAATTGACCTTCGTATCCTGGAAGCAACTCCACATACAAAAAAGACGTTATCACCATCTGATGTTCCATTCTGTACAATGCAACTGCTATTAGACAATTTTTTTCTGACACCTGTCGTTTCGAAGACATTAAACGTGCTGGTAGTTACCCGCGTATACATTTCATAAGGTTTGCCTGATCAGGATCAGGCCATGATGAGGTCGTTCATGATAAGGTCACCCTTATAATGGACATCCCGATTTTGCCGCGAATAGGCCGGTCGCGTTTCGGCAACGCTAAAATGGCCCTATTGAGGCTTGCCTTATAACTGTCTCAGAATGCCATGTATGCAAACAACCTCCTATATCCCACGTAGAAATGTTTATCCCGGAGCATATTAAGTTCGATGTTTTTGCGTTTTTTGAAAATTTTATTCAAAAAGTATTTGGGCCCCGACAAAAATATCGGTATGCAACTCAGATGCGTGTCAGAAGATTTCATTGTATTTCTAAATCCTACAACACAATTTGAAATGTGTCGTTGTCGTGGGAACAAGGTATGTATAACCTACAAATTATATACGGGTGTTTAGCACCTTGTTAAGGGGTTTCATATATGTGGCTCACCGGAAAATGAGACCTTTTTTACGATTTTTTTTAATTCCGAAAAAGCAATGAAAATTTGGTTTGGAAGATTGATTCTACATGTGTTTGAGTATACCAAAAAAATCTTGTGAAGAAAATACACAATGGCGGCTCGGTCGCAGCTATACTAAGTGCGTTCTTTTTAGACGCGTTGGCGGACGAAGCAGAATTTTTATGGATTAGCAGCTAGAACAATAATTTTTTTTTCACTTATTTAGATTAGGTTTGTTGGAGAAGTTTTGTTGCTTAACACGATTATATAAAAATATAGCTTTCTTCGCAAAATTGCACCATTTGGAATCTATTTTCGCGATTTTTTTTCAATTTTTTTACTTCGATATCTCATATAAAAAGAAATGTTTTTATAAAAATGAATTTTTCCCCCTTGGAAGGCATTCATTCAGCTTTCCGGAACTGCCCGTCGACTTCCTGTACGATGATTCGTTCATGAGATATTGATTATCAAAGTCAGAATCATCATTTTGGCCTTGATAGCCCATAATAGTACGACAAATCATCGTACAGACCTCTTTCAAAGCTCAAATTAAAGACAAAAAAACGAGGAAAAGGGAAAGGATTGTGCCACAAATGAAAAAAAAATTTACTTGTCTTCAACCCTTTTTTCTAAAGGGTACAGTTTTCCTTCATGATTTTTCTTTTGATACATTCGTAACAAATGTTAAAAAACATTGAAAGTCAAAGTTAACAAACTAGAGGTTTGAAGCTTGAAAATGCTTTTGTAATTTTCTCCTGCGATAATTTTTTGCGGAGATCGAGCAGTTTGATAATAATATAAAAATGTCGAAAATTCTTGCTGTTTCCTTCATTTTTGTCAGTAGTAGTAGTAGTAGTCCAATACTCGGAATAATCCAATATTTCAGTCTTCCATCTCAATATTTTGTTGGCCACCTGTGAATGACCAATTTCGTTGATCAACGTGATCTTTTCCTTCCGTAATAGCCTAGTATATAAGAACCTAACGGTTCTATAAAAAAAATTCTATACGAAATTTCTAGAAAGGTCTATGTTGTACAAAATTCATCCTAATGTTTCTAAACCCCTCGACTTCAATTCGTCTTATCATCGACTTTAGGGACACCCTGTATATGTAGTTGGTCGAGTTGCTGTTGCCGAAAAATCGCAATGCGCAATATTAAGTTCTACGGTTCGCGCCAATTTCGTATCTGACGAATGATATTTAATTTGCCATTTCCCTGTGCGCTTCGAAACACGCCTTGTCGATGTCAATTAGAATTATTATTGCGAATTGACGTGAAATTGGACATTTCCTAATTATTCCTGTCGAAGTTCAATCTAGGAATAAACCGATGCAAACCATTTGCTCCTTGCAGACATGATCAGCCATGCCCAATTGATGCTAATCGAAAAAACGCACATGGATTGACCTGAGGTAGAGATGAAGAGTCACGAAATGCAAGCCATCGTGTAGACCGATCCGAGTGGGTGATAATATCCGGCAAACTATCCAACAGAAAAACGTCCACAAAAATTGAACATTTTTCTTTGAACATTTGATAAGCATAATTTTCAGTAATGCAATTTGTATAATAATGATTATATGATTATTAGCAAACTAATAAAAGTAAATAAATGAATTGTATCATCATATATTTCAAATTATATTATTGAATTATTGAATTATTAAGTAAAATATTGTAATAATATAATTTAAATATATGATGATACAATTGATGTATTTGTTGCTAATGATATAATTAACATAATAATAATAATAATATAAATTAATTCTTTGATACCAATAGATATGCTAATAATACAATTTAAAATATACAATGATAAGTTATAAATCTATTGCGGAATATAAAATGTACACCAGTATGTAATAATTGTATTATTTATTTCACGATATGCATTAGTAATATACTTTCATAGGAAAATTGGATATTTGGAAAATTGGATAATACATTTTTAACCAATTAATTAACATTTTTCAGTAATATCCATCTTTAATAAACAATTTCCAAAGCTGAATAAACAATTTGTGCTAACCAAACCCAAATCATTCTTTACGAATCATCATTTATAACATATTGATATACAAAGCAAGATACAACATGTACACACCTGCACGTTACTTGCTCATTAATTTATCTTATGAAGGAAGCGTTATGGGGGAAAAAATTGCTCGTAATTGCTCGTAGCCTTAGGAGCGAAATAAAGAACTAAGGAACGAATGTGCAGGTTCAAAATTGCAACATTTTTTTCTTTTTAGTGTTAAAGTTTTCATTTTTTTAAAATTAAATTACATGAATTGTTAAGTCTATTTTTATTGTCAAGTAAAAAATTGGAGAAAAAGTAAATTAAAAAAGTTGAGTCTCAAGAATTGTTATAAAAATAAAATGGTCAAAATTGAAAAAAAAATGAACAAATTTAAGGTAGAAAAGACTTCCCACTGAATTGATTGATCATGGACATCGCATAATTATTATTATATTAATGATTGAATGTATATTTCTACTCAATAATTCAGTCTAGATTTAAAAAACTGGAAAAGTTTTGAGTTTTCCAACAATTCGCACACAAACCTACAGTCATTTCTGCTAAACGTCATTGTCCGAAATTTAGGAACATTCTGAACAACTTCCATTAAAATATGAAGAAAAAAAACATCTTGAAAACAAAATTTCCTCTCCAAGGACCCGAAACTAATTTTCCTACAATGAAATCCTCCAATATTTGGAACGTCACTGTACAGTGTCCTTCCTTAAGGATGCGAGGGCTGCAGACCGCGTTGAAGGTGCAACGTAGCAACCCACCGTCAAAGAACGCGAAGAAAGAATATCGTTTTTGTAGAAAATCAATTTCCAGGCCGAAGGTTGCTGAGTGTCTGTCGGCCGATCGAAATTTACCGTCCGGAAGTCAGCTCGTACCACCGGAAATGACGCTATATCGACAACGCCCCCCCCCCCCCCCCCCCCCCCCGGAGCCTCGCGGTAGAGACCGATTTTGCAGCTTTCGTTCCGCCTCTCTCCTCCTGGAAAATCCACATCCACTTTGCACTTTCCAACGAGGACATCGATTATTTATCTTGTGCCTATTGCATTTTATACCGTTCCCGCCAAGTCGCGATTTCGTACGCTATTTTTTTACGACTTTCATTCCTCGTCCACCTCCATGAACGGGAACTGCATTTGTTGACGCTGGACGAGATTTTTCTCGTTTCATATAAACTGTTCCTCCTCCATCGTCGCCAACGAAGTTTCTTTTCTGCTCACTCTACCCGCTCGTGAGAAAAAGCTTGTGTGGGGCGGACCTCGAGATTGTCCGGCGAAGAGTATTGTGTTGCGTCCTACTACTATAAACTTACATATTTATAATAACAACCCTTCATAAGTGTACATGTGATACAAATGTAAAAAGTGCTTCGTCCGTAATTTTTTTTCATTTTCACATAATTTATTTACAGATAGTTTATATCCACTAAAACAAGGAGAAAATATCGTATTCTGATTTAAAAAAAACCTATCTGCCATCTGTCTGTACGTTTGCACGTTTATACCTCTAAAATTACTGAATCGATTCCGATGCATTTCTCACAGAAACACAGCTCAGAGTGTGGAATGTGATTTAGGCCATTGAACAATATCATATGGTGTTGATTACAATAAAAATTAATAAGCACACAACCAATAATTCGAAACGACCGCATTGAACAAACAAATGGCCACAGCAAACGAATAATCAAACAAAAATTCTCGACAATCATGGGCTGCCTGTGAATTTCATATTTTCATAAATTGTCTTCCCAGATCATTGCTGTCAACAAACAAAATATTAAAGAAAAAAAAACATATAAAACTCCAAACGTAAAAACCAAGTGGACAGAGAACCCAAAAAATCAGTATCTTATGTAAGATTTTCCAGAATACCGCCAAAACTTTTATAAAAATGTAGCATTGAAGAGATAAATTTGCCATCGTCTCTCACGCGACTCTAAATAACTTTTATAATTATTTACAAGTTTTCAGATACATTCGTCAATATCTATGTCAATGATATACCAGAAAATAAAGCATTAGTAGTTTTCCTACTAATAATTCGCAAAATTTGCCCCGATTATTTAGATTTAACTGTTGCCTCTTAATTTCTCGAAAAAAAAAACTCTTTTTCAAGCAAGAGAGACTTGTTCCACAGTCGATGAAAACTCTGCTCGGAAGCTGTTCCGTCGCTTGACGAGACTCGACGAGATTACCGGCTGAAAAAATATACCAAATTATCCCATACCGAGTGCATCAAAATTATTCCGCCCTCACGTATATGTCGGCTCAAAGTACAACGTGGTGAGGGGGAATATTCTATTGGCTCGAACAGCGGTTAAAATATAATGATGCAAGTAAAATGATCATGCAATGATAAATTTGCACCGAGTCGAATAGCTGTAGGAATTTTGTCTGTACCGGACACGAAATTACTCCATTACAAATATTGCCTTCCTTTCTTATTTGAAAAAAATATCGGCTCGATATTAATTAACTATGCCGGTTTCCGAATTTCTACTACATTAATTGAATCCCTTGAAAATGTAAATTATGAATAAAAGTACGTAAGGTCGATGTCACCGAGACGAAAATGTTGACTTGCCATTGTACGTTGTCGACGTAAAGTGGCATATTGGCGTTGTAACGATTGATGAACACCAAACGTCCATTGGGCTTTAAAAATTGTTAATTTAATATAATTTATTATCACTACTAGTTAATTCATTGGACTGCGTAATCAAATTGTCGCTTTGTTAGATAATATTGTATTTTGCATAATGAATAATCATATTTTTATATATTGTTTGTATATTGTTTCGACAATAGGAAATGGAAACTTATATGGTGAACAGAAGCTCGAGATTGTGTGATGAAGTATTGTATTACGAAGAAGGTCCCTGTGTGTGAATATATATACATATATATATATATATAGTTTTCGTCTTTTCATCGGACAATTTCGAATTCCACGCTCGATATATATATATATATATATATATATATATATATATATATATATATATATATATATATACACACATACATATCTACGGCACTCCAGAACAGTAAAGTAGAACGTGCTTGAGAAACAAGTGGGTATTTTCCGGGCAGTGCAGTTTCATCCGAGATTTTTCGCATACACAAATAAAGTACTGCTGGCAGACATTATCATTCACAAAAGAGAGGCGGCGACGTTGAATCCAGTGTAGGCGTGCAGACATTCCTGCATTTGTGTCTACATTCTGTGTAGGAAACACGACGGAAAATGACAAAGAGACGTCGAGTGAACTTTTGTAGGGGATGAAGAGAAGTGGTAAAAATAAAACCGACGACGTAATTGATGAGAGCCACTGCATGCACGGTTCCAACCCTCTGTGGATTTACGAATTTGGTAATATGTTATACAGATATATATTTCTATATTTATATGTATATAGAAGCTAACCCGTAAAAAGGTTTGATTGCGATACGTTGTCAATTTTTTATTAGCATGAAATATTAAGGGGTCTGCATAAGCCATGTAGTAAAAAACAATGATTGATTTATTGCGTAGTACTATGTTGCGAGGGTGAAAAATCGAAGAATATCGTCTCTACCGACGTACAGGTATCACACATTTTCTTTTTCGATATTCACATAAGGGAGCTCTGAAAAGAATCCTGAACAAAGTTTGGATGATTTTCGAGATCCGGAAGCCACCCTTAAGCGAGGGTGAAAAATCGAAAAAAATCGTATCTACCGACGTACAGGTATCACACATTTTCTTTTTCGATATTCGCATAGGGGAGCTCTAAAAAGAATCCTGAAAAAAGTTTGAATGATTTTCGAGATCCGGAAGCCACCCTTAAGCGAGGTTGAAAAATCAGTCAAATTTTCAGGCTACTTTCATTACATTATCAGATCATGAATAAATACTACACAATTAATAAAAATACATCGTCACCTTATCAAATTATTAGTGCAATATTAATATGCGAAAACAATCAAATTTGGTCGATACCGATTTATTATTATTTTATAGGCGCTTCATAAAAGAATGCTTGTATCGACAGCTCGTATAATTAATTAATTATATAGACCTTTATAGTATCTTCGTAAAATAATAAACGAAATAAATCATATTACTCTAACATTATTTGGTAATTATCCAGCGATCAAAAGTTTTGCGATTATGTGGAGTGTCCGAAAACTTTTGGCTGGAAGTGTAGATCTAAATAACATATAATTTTGATATCTATATGAAACGTTAGGGTGTTAATGATAGTCTATTTCATGTTCTAAAAGATTGAAATTGTCGGTTTGGAATTCAACCTCATTCGATTTTTGGTTTACTCTTTATCCTTTTGTTTTTTTTGCTCAATCAATAATAAGTCAATCAATAGCGCTTGCCGATTACCGTCGATTTCAAATAAAATGTTTGATATTTCTTTATTTTCGTTTTTAGCACGTCGAAAATAAAAAAAAATATTTCCACGTGTATGTGTGAAGCATATTTTTATTTCTTTCCGCTAAATATTATGATTTTAACTAACCGCGTCTATTTGATTCTTTTTTATTTGAATTAACTATATTTTTTTTAGAACCACATTTTTCATATTGCATTCCATTATTTGAATGATTTATTTCAAATATGTTTATTTATTCTAATCAATCTATTTAATATCGTCTTATAACTAAATATTTTATTTGATCCTAATAAATCTGTGATTCAGTTTCATCTGTTCGAAAAACAATTTAGTTGAATTCACTGAATGGATCTAGTTAATTTTTTTTATTTACATTAAATAGAATTTTCGTTGAGTCAGCCATTTTTCTAATTGATTGAACTAATGGTCTATCTTTATTGCAACGCTCATATCAAAGGGCGTGGGGGTAGAGAAGGTGGAGAGAGAGAGGAATATATATATATATATATATATATATATATATATATATATATATATATATATATATATATATATATATATATATATATATATATATATATATATATATATATATATATATATATATATATATATATATATATATATAGGTTATGTTTGAAAAATCTATAGCATGTTATTCGATAAAACTCTCTAATGATCACAATGATATTAACTAATTGATATAGTTTATGTGATACAAGAAATAGTTATAGGTATTCATTTGGTCTCTTATGCCATATAAGCGACCGAAATGTTATAAGCACTTGGTAGCATAGAGGCAGCGTGCGTAGCTATGAGTAGGTAGGTACTAGGTTCGATTCGCATATAGAGCAAACATTTTCTTCGAAAAAAATCATTTCTAAAGACCAGGGAATGATGAATTACGATGAAAAATCCTTGTGGTAAGCTCTCAATTACGTGATACATTTTATTTTCGATTTATGAAATATTTTATGCATATTTTACCTTTACAGTGTACGTTGTAAGGAAATAAAGATTCATTTGAATCTCATACTTATTAACATATATAAATATCTTTGAAACAAATATGATCGTAGTAGGCTGTGAGACAAGGAAAAAACCTATTTTAATTAAATAGATCCTATATAAATTAATTCTCTTGTTTAGCAGTGTACAGTAAGGGGGGGGGGGGGTGCAGTTCTGCGGGAGCGCTCGAAGTGGGTCGGACCTGAGGATCCGTAGGTTCAGTAGTGGTCCTCACTGACCTCCTTTCAGTCAAAATGTCCAGTTTCTGCCATGCCGGAGGTTCATCGGAGGCCCTAACGCATGGTATTTCCAAACACTGTACCCTCCTTTAGATACCTGAAGAAAAGAATCCGCTATCGCCGATTTCTGCTCGGGAAAGGAAGCCTTCATTTTTCGGGTTGAAAATTTTGACTCGGGACGGCACACCCTATCTGTGTCTATACTATTTTTAATTAATCGGATTATAACCTTTTCAGAACTTCGTTTAATCAAGTATATATTGACAAATACATTATTGGGTTTGCTTACATATATTGAAGAGTTTGTATATATACAATACATACAATGTACTAGCATGCATGTGTACTCTACCTCAGTTGCCTAATCAGTTGCCTCAGTTGCCTGATCAGGTTCGTACTGTGTACTAACCTGATCAGGCAACATTAAAAACGCCTAATCGGGCAACCTGATTACGGCCTGATGAGACAACCAAATAAGGCCTATAAGTGACAGAACGTTACACTTTCTAACAGGGCGCTATCGGATTGCCTTATAAGTGCCCTATCAGGGCAGTTAGGCAATTTGAATGCGTCCTGAATCGGAACCTATCAAAAGTTCTACGCTGGTTGTATAGGCGTAGAACCATCTGATTGGACTTTTAAGATAATAGCGAAGGGAGGAAATGCATAAAAGGAATAATGTTTGCAATTAACTGTAAAGGCGTACATAGCCCACGAGTCGGGATCCTTAAACTAAGATGTATATTTTTGGCATTTAAAATTTACTTTCGTCGTGAAAATATCAACGCCGGCTTTACCCAGTCGTCTTTTTTATAACGCGAAATGCCGTATCCGACAGTTCCTGTTCAGTTGCAGGTTCTACTCTACTGGACTCAAAATCCGCTGTAACATTATCTTCTGAGGATATACAGGGCGCAAAAATCCATACGTTTCTCTTCTCGCACCACAACCAAATGTCTTTTATCAATTTACTTAAGTCCCGAGGTTGCATAGCGTCCATTCAGTTAATATATGCAATGCCGGTAGTGTTATCTATTCCGACCAGATCATCGCAATTTACGATATTTCTTGCAAAACATTTTAAGTCGAAGAACGCTGACTGTAACTTCAATTAATTAATAGGTACATTTAGTCCCGTTTTATTCCAATAATCGTGGGTTTTTACGTTAATGCAGCATGCTCCCGATCCTGTACCTGAAGAATCCGAAAAACTTCGAGGGTGAATTTTTTGGCTTGCATAGGATTATTTCCCGTCGCGATATGATTTTTCCACCATTGAAAATCCACCGTAAGCCCTTCCGGGACGATCATAAATTGTTCAGTTACCGCCATTGCGTTGCAAAGTAATTTTTTTTTATTCCGAAGTCCTTCATATGAGTCCAACCGCATTGTATAGCAAAGCAACCTGATCCGAGAATATCAATCGATCTAGCAAAATTCCTTATCTCTCATTCCTTCTTTGAACAAAAATGTTCTGTTTTAGCTAGTGTTTTAAATGTTTAATGTCTGAGTCCGCTGGGATTAGATAATAGGCGTCTTTAGGGCCCATAGTGGTCATGAAATCATTTTTCCGATTAGTTTCATCGCCATTCCCGCGTATTCTAACTTAAAATGTTTTGGCTGTAAAAGTTCATTGAATTTCTTCAAATTTAGGATGCACCTATTAGATCCATCAGCCTTTGGTACAAGAACTATCTTCGATATTAACTGGTCATTCACAGGGATACATTTATGAACCGTTTCTTTCGCCATTTGCTGTGAAATCGATGGGGAAAACTGCTCGATTTCTCTACTCAACCAGACTTGTTCCATCGGAATGGAATCTTCTTTCACTGGTCTTGAAAAACGTATCTTGTATTCCGTGACTGCTCCAGATGACTGCTATGACGAGAACAGTCGAATATCCCGTGAAAAACGACGCAACCGACCCAACCTCGAGCCAACGTCACGCCAATCACAGTCTACCATTGGCCAATGAACGGCAGCACTACCGGTTTAGTGTTGCGCCACGGTAGGAGTGATCTCTTCGGCCCAACGCTGGGATGTACGGTTGGCCAATAGTAGGCTCACCGGAAATCCTAACAGTTGGCCGGCTATTGGCCCAACATTGGGCAAAAACGACGCAACCGACCCAACCTCGAGCCAACGTCACGCCAACCACATTCTACCATTGGCCGATGAACGGCAGCACTACCGGTTTAGTGTTGCGCCACGGTAGGAGTGATCTCTTCGGCCCAACGCTGGGATGTACGGTTGGCCAATCGTAGGCTTACCGGCAATCTTAACAGTTGGCCGGGTATTGGCCCAACACTGGGCTAAAGAGATCACGATCATTGGCTGACGGTTGGCGTGATCACCGGCCCATAGTAGGGCTGAGGTCGGCTTCATATATTGTTTTTTCTTTCAGAGACAATGCATCGTTCCTTATTCCCGCACAGCGATTAGATTCAGAAGTTTCTGTGCTCGATGATTGTTCATCGAAAGATTTATTAGATTCACTAAACTCGTTATGCACAATCACTTGGTCGTGGAATGTTTCCAAATTTGTTTCACTATTTACTTGCCCTTTTGTTTCGTTGCCTCTGATTCTAACCTGCTGTAAAGAGTCTTCTAATTTTTGTCGTCGTTTTAACACTCGGCGTTTCTTAATACTGTCATAATACCTCGGCATTTTTTTAATACACCACAAAACTTTAGTATAAATCAATTTTATTTTTAATAAACTGAATTTCAGATAAGAGTAATGAGTTTTTATTATCACAGGACGTAGAAAATTGCATGCAGCGATAATAAAAAATATATAATAACCCAACGAACACCCAACCTTGGGCCAAATATCGATTACCAACTGTCAGCCAACTATCGGGTCCCAGTGTTGGCCCCGAACATGGGCCAATCGGTTGATCATGGGTTTGCCAGTCTAGAATTGAAGCTCGGCACACCATCGATGAGCCAACGCTGGGCCAGTACTAATTAATGACCGTCGGCCAATTGTCGGGGCGAGCGCAGGCCCTGAGTCTGCGCCAATCGTTCGACCGTGGTTTTGCCAATGCTTTTTTACGTATATACGTAGATACGTACATGCGTGAAAAAATTCTTGTACAGTCCATACATACATACATATATATAGCAAATACACATTACACATATATATATATATATATATATGGCAAATACACATATATATATAGTAAATACACATCGCAAAAAAGCATTCTTGTATATATCTATGGACTATACCGTTCAAAGCCAGAGTTGCGCGACGATTGGCAATTCGTCAGTTTGCCATGCTAAAAACAAGCATTGGCAAAACCACGGTCAAACGATTGGCTCAGACTCAGGGTCTGCGCTCGCCCCGACAATTGGCCGACGGTCATTAATTAGTGCTGGCCCAGCGTTGGCTCTTCGATGGTGTGCCGAGCTTCAATTCGAGACTGGCAAACCCATGATCAACCGATTGGCCCATGTTCGGGGCCAACACTCGGACCCGATAGTTGGCTGACAGTTGGTAATCGATATTTGGCCCAAGGTTGGGTGTTCGTTGGTTTGCCATGCTTCAAATGAGCACTGGCAGAATCATGGCCAAATCATTGGCCCGTATAAAGGACCAATACTGGGTATTGGTGGTTGGTGCTGACTATCGTACCAAGCGTCGGCCGCATCTTAAGCGCCGGCAAATTTTTCACGGGATCGTTAAAATCCACGCGGAAACGTCAAGCGCAACCTTTATCACGTAAACAACGATTCTCTCATCCTACTGGCAGCTTGCAACACCGCACGATTTCTCCGCTCCCTCTTCCCGGAAATAGAATGAAATCGATCTCGAATTTGGGCGGATAATTTCAGGAATATCCGATAGAGGCTCCGAAAAGCATTGGGAGCATCGATTTCATCTTTGATCGCTTGGTACCAGCTGTTAGTCACTCAAGCTACGTTTCAACGATGCACCATCCAATTCTCTGGAATCGTTTGCTTGATGCAAGATAAAATCAATTGACGCTATGACGACGACGGTCGAATACCGTTAAAATCCACGCGGTTTTTTGTCTAGCCTTGTCGGATCCGATAGCAAATCTTTCCATGCTTTAGCTAAATATTCAAGTCTACCCGCAAGGTTACGGGCATTTATATTTATCGTTTCTTTCGAAAGTGATGAAGATGCGGATTTCTGAGAACGTTGCTTCTCGATTTTCGGATGCCATAACAATTCTCGTTTGATGTTCGGAGCCGATATGAGGATCTTCACCCGCCCATCGATACCTTCTGATGCTTAACACGACGTAGTGGGTCTTTAAAGTTTTCGCTTTAACATTTTGAGTCGTTTTTTATAACTATTTTGCTGACTTTATCCGAACCTCCATTTTTTTCTCCGAACAGGAGATCATTGACTGTAGTATCCCGTAGTGCGTCTCGCCAAGCTGCATTCACATTCTGCAGAATGGAGCCTTTCCTAATCTCTATTTCTTCGTGTAGCACTTCTGATAACATCCGGCCTGCATCGCTCAGGCCTTCTATCCATATAAATTTAACCGTAGTATCAGTTTGGAAGATTTCCGTGGTAATATTTGACACTGCAGCAAGACCGGCCTTAATTTGAATTTAAGTAGCCGTAATGCGCTCCTTCCCGAATATTTTCTTGAAGAGACCCTCTGATTTCAGGATTCAATTACGGATGTCTCATTAGCCTACGGTTTACCAATAGATCATATTTTTCGCTCAGTTCGGTCCTTACTTCTTTGGGGAGTCCTGATGATATTATCTCGTTCAGCTTCACAGCCAAATCTTTATGTACGAGACGGCGGAATGTTTCATCCTCGGTCAGTCGTATAGTAACTCTATAATACAGGGAGCGCCAGAGAAACTTACTTATTTGAAAAAATTCCCGCGCGATGAGTTGGGCGGGTAGAGGGGCGAGAGGGGGCGCATCTAGAGGGGAAAGTTCCCAAGTTTGTTTCTCCCTCCAGTCAGTTGCCATCATGCTCTGGTCTAGAGAGCAGCGGGCCTTCGCAGTCGAGAGCTTCTTTTCTAACGGTCGCTCACTTGTTGCTATGCAACGTGCCTTCCGCGCTCGCTTTGAAATTCCTCCTCACAGACTCGTTCCTGGCCGTAATTCGATTCTGTCGTGGGTTAACTCATTTCGGGAGTGTGGAAGTGTCGCTAAACCCAGAAATGGACTTCAACGGACCATCAGAACTCCGGAAAATGTCGAAAGAGTGAGGCAGTCAGTTGTGCGTTCTCCCCGGCGTTCGGCTCGCAAACACGCAGCTGCTATGGGAATTTCTGACACCACTGTTTGACGAATTCTCCATGAAGACCTTCAATTTCATCCCTATAAATTGGCTGTTGTGCAAGAATTAACTGAACGCGATTTTGTTGCCCGTCAAAATGCATGTAAAATGCTGGTTGACAACCTGCCTGAAGACGCGGTCGTTTTTTTCAGTGACGAGGCTCTCTTCCACATTTCCGGCTGCGTCAACAAGCAAAACATGCGTTATTGGTGTGGTGTAAATCCACGTGAGCTTCACCAGAAGCCAATTAATTGTGAGCGAGTTACTGTCTGTTGTGCGATGTCGGTAATGGGAATAATTGGTCCTTATTTTTTTCAAGAAAACGAACGCGCAGTTACCGTGAATGGAGCTCGTTACAGGAACATGATCGAGGAATTTTTTCTTCCAAGACTCGAAGAAATGAACGTTAGGAACGTGTGGTTTCAGCAAGATGGAGCCACAGCACACACAGCACGAGACTCAATGAATTTGTTGCGACAACATTTCCCCGACCGCCTCATCTCTCTCAGAGGCGATCTCCAATGGCCGGCACGCTCTCCAGATTTGACTCCATGCGATTTCTTTTTATGGGGTTATTTGAAATCTCTGGTTTATGTCGATCGACCACGGACCATAGCACACCTCAAGAACAACATTCGCGACGCCATTGCCAACATACCGATTGATATGCTGCAAAGAGTGGATACGAATTTCAAAAATCGACTTCATCAGTGTATGCGCAATGGGGGTCGCCATTTATCCGATGTCATTTTCAAGACTGCATGAAAAAAAAATTGGGATATTGTATTCTCAAATAAAAAAAAATTTTAAACAATAATTGAAGTACTTTTGTTTTTATTGACCTTTCAAATAAGTAAGTTTCTCTGGCGCACCCTGTATAATAACTATAATAACTCTGTCTCGCTAGAATCGTCCGGCTCAGCCACTGCATTTTGGTGTGCAGCGCATCTACGATCTCTTCGGCAACTGGTCTTCGTTCCCCAATGTCTACAATCACTTGCCGATCATTAGGGATTTCATCGATATTTTCTGTGACTTTAATATCTTCTTCAAAGTCCTCCTGAGAGTGTTTTCCTCATCGGAGTTGTGAAGGAATTTTTCCCCTACATACCTATGCGATGGAGGATCACGTTTTCAAGTTTTGAGAAACGGGCGGCGTCTTTACAATTAACCTTGAGAAGGTTGGAAATTTGTAACCCTTTCAGGTTACAAATGACAAATATTCTGCAATTACGTAAATATGTGCCAGGTCGACTGGCACACGCATTTCGATAGGTTTGTTACCCGTGCAGCACTGCCTACAGAGCAAAAGCTTTCTGGGCGTGTTAATTGAACCGACACGTTGGCATATAGGGATAACGTTCGTTCCAGTATGAATCGCGTGACTTATATGTGAAACATAGAGACGAACAACGAAATCATATATTTTTCTCGCTTATCGTGTTTTGGTCTTGTTTCCCTTGATTTTTTCTTATGCCTTGGTAATTTCCTTTCAGAATGTTCGATTCGTCTTTTGAGTTTATTTTTTTCATCATCCCATGTTTCTGATAGATCAAATGAGTCACGTTATCTTATCCATGAACTCATGACATCCCGAGTAGGAATATTGTCAGGCTGGCCTGATATTCGATCCGGGCCTGATCACGTTGTAGCACGGAGGCCTTACTTAAGGTATGCCTCAATTTGCCTAATCCAGCTGGTGTCAGGCCATAGTCAGGGAACGGATGTACGGTCTCCTCCAGTTGCCTGACCCGACTAGCATCAGGCGATGGTCAAGCAACTAGACTTGTACAGTTTGGCGCTGAACACGTGCCTAACCTAATCTTGTCAAATGCTAGAGACACCCGAGAAAAGCACGAGACATATACATAAGTTCGTATAACAATTTTTTTTTCAAAGACTTTTAAAACTCTTATATATATATATATATATATATATATATATATATATATATATATATATATATATATATATATATATATATATATATATATATATATATATATATATATATATATATCATTATAAAGTAGTTTAAATCTATGACAATGAATTTATTTCAAATTTAAGACTATAAATTAACATATGACTATAAAATAATCATGTGCAGGTTAACCCGGACAGAATAGGCCAAACAAATAACGGTAACTTAACAGCGTAGTTTAGTTCAGTAAGCGTGATGCCATTGGTGAAGGTTAGTTCATTCGAAATTTATTTCGAATGTAATAATCCTGCTGGCATGAATCCTTGAGAGGAGTGAAAAACTCAAATATTGGGTTAAAACATATATTCACCATGTTTTTGCCACTCGGCGGTATCATATGACTTTTTCATACCGTTGCCAACTTCACGCACGTAAATACCATCTACGATTTTTAAAGTACCATTTTTGCTCCCATTTTCATAAAATTTTATTTTTTAGTAGTGAGCCGTACGATTTATGATGATATTTTGAACGTGTCGCAAAATCAAGAACATTTTCGGGGTATTACGCTTTTGGGTAACAAAAATCGTGCGATGCATAAAAACGTGTATTTTTACACCGCCGAAGGGCCACGCGTACTCCAAAGTACGCACAAATGCGCTGTTTACATAAAAATATCACGATTACTTAGTGGCTAATGAGATTTGGATTTTTCCGGGATATTTTAAATTTGAATTCTGCCTTTTTGCATCCAATTCACCGAATTTCAGCTTGTACAATACTGTAATACTGTCGATGGAATATGCACTAGAGATTATAAATACACTCACTGTATTGACCATCGACTCGGTGTATTCTTCCATCATTCGAAAAGTCAGCCGATCTGGATTGTTTTCAAATTTGGGACTACGAAAGTTTAACCTGTCTCTGCCACTCAACTGCGATTGTGTTCCAAAAATTATCTCAATCGTTCGAACGGTGTCGAAAAATATTGCCAATCAAAACTCATAAGTGCGACTATCGTTTCCAGTTTCTAATCATTTATTAATTTTACTAACTGGTATGATAAATTTTCTATTTTCACCTGCTTAGCCGGTAAAAGAGAATCTATCATAAACTGAATCGTGCTAGCTGTAGTCTGACGGACCATTTGAAAAAGAATAATTGTCAACGAGATATGGATAATAATCATGCAATATTTCCGTACACCGTGAAAAAAATGAATATTTTTACTCAACCGATGGACGAGATAAAAACAGCTCCGTCAAAAGATGTATAGTATTTGTGGAGTATATTTACTGAGTGGAGTATATTTACAAAGATGTATAGTATATTTACTGACAAATAAATATTTTTTCAGAGCAACCATATTGGCTATAAACAAATCTCTTTTTTTCGTCCCTCAAATATATTTTTATTACGCATACTAATGACACACGGAATATATGAGAAATCGCTTAAATCATTTTTTTACATTTAATTTTGAGTGCACCAACCCCGTCCAATTTTTCCTCTGGTGGAATATTCTCGTTTTCCTCCATTTTTAGTTACTTAAAAGAAAATGGTGCACCACAACTGTCATTTTTTCTGATTCATTGGTACGTATTATAATGTTTTATATTTTTTCAAGGATTGTTAATGTTTATTTAAGTCCAGTGAAATTCAATACACGTTCTCTAACATACGAAATGGACCACAAACCTGCGAGAATCCGTGACCCATACATATTTTTCGCTCTCCACATTTTTAGGGTCGGACCTACAAGAGAGTCCTGAATCATGCCACTTTTTCGTCAGCTCATTGGCAATATCTTTCTTCCTTTTCTTTTATATTCCTTCTTCGTAAATCTCATTTTACGAATTCTCAATTTTTCAAGCTCGCCTAGTATCGATTTTAGATTTGTAAAATCGTCGTCATTTCTTCTGCAATAAAAATGGTGATCAGGCGGGCCAACGGAATGAGATTTTTTCCAACGGCCCTTTATCTCAAGCGCAGACGATTACCTACCTTAATGTCATCCACGTTGGTTGCATTGGTTTTGCATATTACCAATACTATCGTTTAATGAAAGTCATAATTACATGCGTTGATGTGAGCTTTTTACGTTTTTCTCCCCCCTTTTTCCACCTTTTTCATGCGTTTTGCTCCGTCAAAGCTTTGGATATGAATAACTTCGCTGCCAACACATCATTTGCTTCGTATGCACAGATTAACATTCGTAGTATAACAGGACTGATTCTTACTCCGGCATCTCAGGGGGGAGCGGGTGGGTGGGTTCAGCGCGGGCATGTGTCGTCACGATTGAAAGGGGGAGGGGGATGCCAGGGAGGCTACGTGTAAGCGAGGATGTCTCTATCTGGGGAGGGGCAGCCATCGGTCCGAATGCTTACCATATATGGGTGGAAGGGACGGGGTAGTCATCGTTGAATAGAAGGCAGCAACAACCATAATTAATAAGTACTTTTTTGTTTAATTTTTAAAGCTATGAAGTACATGAAAAATGTTTTTTTAACATTTTTATCAACAATGGATGACGAATTTCAAATACAATTTATCATACTTTGTTATACATAATATTGTGTGTGGCTGTTGAAAAAAAATATATCGACAGCGATGCAATCGTTCTGAAAATAACAAAATATGCATTTTTTCTTAGAAAACTATGTGACACATTAATATTATTTAGAATGATACCAAAAGTTTAATGGCAATATTAACAATTAGCTCGGTATTCATTCAAAAAGGTAGAACACATGTTGGGTGGAACAATTTGATGCAGCGGATCTCGACAGTCGTTGCAGAAGATTCCTCTTATCGATGCATAGCGTTCGCTGTAGTGATCGCACACCGATATAGCTCCTTCAAACTTTTCTCGTACATGGAAATAGCACGGAGTGCAACACTCCGCTGGACCATTTGTCGGGAAATCAAAATAATTCTCGTAAGATACGGCTTCCTGGATGAATTTACGAAGATGTTGCATGTCCAGTCTGTTTTTTCGCAGATCATGGTATTTACAATCAGGGCCACTCTCATACGCGGAATCGACCGATTGAATATCACTGTCCAGTTCGTCTATTCCTTTAACTTCCATTTCGTTATCGTCGTCGCCAATATCTATCGATTTCACTTCACGGATTTTATTAAGGGGTTAGGCCACAGTAACGGGTATAAAATTATGTGCGAATTTAACATTTTTTTTTCGTATGAAAAAGTGATTCACTCATAAAATTAAATACATATCTATTTAGTATGAATATCAAGCTGTTAGACATTTTTTTTCGATGTACAAAATGGCCGACTCCTCGAAACAGCTTTTTTCCAATTGGCGTACTTCTCTAGGTATTCCAATGTAGATTGACGAGAATTTTTGTTTTTTTGTTCTAGGTCAAGAATTGTGGAGCCTAAATGTCACGCCGGGGAGCGCCTAAAAAAAGACAAGAAAAAAATATTAGAAGTCGGCCATTTTGTACATTGAAAAAAAAAATTCTAACAGCCTAATATTCATACTAAATAGATGTGTAATTAATTTTATGCGTGAATCACTTTTTTATACAGAAAAAAAATGTTAAATTCGCACATGATTTTATACCCGTTACTATAGCCTAACCCCTTAACCATTATTGTACTTTTTTTTCTGTGGCTCTTTCGTTGCAAAACCATACCTCGGAGGCTGGATACTCGAATAGTGAAAACGGCTGCGCGATGCTTTTATAACATTTTAGTTTTTGTTAGTCATTTGATAGTCATGTCTTGCTCGGATTTTTTCAAACTTCAAGACTAGAATATGCAAACTGTTTTTTTTTCTCGAGAACGTGTAGGAAATATTGGGGATGCATAGAAAAAATTGGCTTTTTAAGACGTCACATCCCCGCTATGGTGAAACGAAAGATTTATTCTCAAGGTTTTTTTTAACTGTCTCTAGGGGTAGTCATTAGGGATGTTAAAAAAAATCGATTTTTTTTCTCAACGGAAAATTGAAGTATGTTAAGAAAAAGAAAGTTTTGCAAAATTTGAGGGTTCTAAACAACTTTTTAATTAGTGCTCAAACGCCTCTTTCATGTTTTTTTCATGATTATTGGAGTATTAATTTTTTTTATCTCGATGCAGAACATATTAGTGCGTGATCCAATGTAAGTCTTGATTCAATTTTTTTCTGTAACAATACACAATATTTATTTAAATATTTTTTTTTTACCATAAACAGTTTGGATTTGCAGATTAAGAATCAATATATGTAATTCGGTTGTGAAAATTATATCAACCACTTGATGAACAAGAACACGGTGTTTACATCACTGAACGTCAAACAAGGATGCGTATTTTTTTGGAGTATATGTTGTTCTGGAGTAAGAAAACAAAGTCATACGGATTTGAGAGTTACAAGCCGCGGCGCTGTTGGCGCTACTACACCTTTGTTTCTCTGACTGTGCGTGAGTTCTTTTCGCGATTCATTTGACTGTTTCCAGTAGTTGCTGTATTGATGTACGTCACAATACACGTAAAAATAAAAATATAAAAAATGATCGCGGGTTAGAACGATAGTGAAAGTGCTGAAATTTATCCATTGGGTCGGAAATCGAAGAGTTTGTGGAGCGAAAATTACCCACGAATAGATAAGCATTAAGTTTAATTACTTTCATTAATTTCTTTAACCAGCATTAATTACTTTCATTAGTTATTAATGCTGGTTAGAATGAACTACTAATAACTGGTTAGCAGAGAAGCATTAATTACTTTCACCATCATAATACTCTTAAATTTTCTGTTCGAGAGAATGCACAAAACGTTAACGACAAAATAACTAATATTTGGAGCGAAACCGGAATATGAATTTCTGAACCTTGCATCAATTTTAGACGGTTACAAAAAATACGATTGAAGAGGGCAGCACTAAAAAACATTATTTACGGAAAATCAAACTCAATCGTTCAACGAAAATCTCTTTCAACAAAAGTTGGATACATTTTTTAAATTATATTATTATGATGTCTATTGGCGGGGAAAAAACATTTACAAAAGATCGAGAAAAAAAATTAAGTCGTTTGAGCACTACCTAACAAAATGTTTAGACCTAATAAATTTTGTATGAATTACTTTTTCATAACGTAGTAATATTTTCCGTTGAGTACCACGAAGGAAAAAATCTTTCTTTTTTCTTTGAACTAACCTAGTGGTCATGCGATCTCCGAAAAGAAAAGTGAGACTCCATCGTGGAGATGAAAGCTGACTTGCTAGGACTCCTCTCAAGTATTGAATTTTACGATGTCCACAAAACAGCATTTGGAAACAGCGTATGGATCTTAGTATTGTGAGGTTTGAGATTGCTATGCATGCGCGACTTGAACACAGGCACTCTATCGACTTGCACTTATAGTATGTCTATTTCACTCATGCCTCTGATACCATGTTGAATAATCGGTCCAGATATCGGATGGCATTACAATTCCGGCATAAAAACGACTCACTTAAAAACCCATAAAATCCCTCACATACTCTACGTTAATCGTTCCATTTTTTCAGCTCTATCCCGACTATACCAATTGTAGTATAACAATGTCTGAGAGCGGATACTATCAGCCTTTTCAAAATCAGCTAAAATCAGCTAAAGATAAAGGCGGCAAACATGATCGTGATCTTTCTGTAGGCTCAGGCTTGAAAACCTATAATATTTTTACAACCATCATGGTATGAAAATAATGATCCGAAAAATATGTACGGTTTTTTATTCTGCACGGATCTGATTTTTCTTTCGTGAACGATAACATATATATTGCCACGTGTTCCAGTGTGTATGAAGTCCAGCCTGTCACGAATTTTAGGGCTCGTCGCAGAGCAACATCAAACCTATTCGAATGACACTTTGAAAGCGTACGCAAATTACGTAACGCAATTTAGGGGAAGGGAGAGGGTCCGGCCAGGCGTTACGGTCCTACATATGTGGGGGGAGGGGGAGGCCAAGGTTTGCGTTACATCACGATTTTAAAACTGCCAGAACTAGCGGAATTTATGCATGTTCAAGTTTTGAGTTTAAAACACGCGCGCATTTCTACCGCGGAAAGTTGACAGCTTTCCATACGATATGTCAGTTACGGGGGAAAACCACTGTGCAAACATTTGCACAATAGCTTTTCCCCTTTCCCACTTCCCCATGCAAAATTTGAAAGAATTTTTTTTTGTTTTTTATCATTCTTGAAGGTGACTATATTAAAAAATATGTTGGCAAAATTTGAGGTCAAACGTTCGGTATTTGATGGAGTTACAGTCACTTTAGTGAGAACAGATAGCGTGACCAGTTAGGACCTTCAGACCTCACACGTGTGGCATCGTTCACAATAGATGAAGTGCAGGATCTTATTATTTTGTTAATTATAATGAAGATGAAGAACCCTCATATTGTCCGAGACTAGATAATTAAATGTAAGTATCAATATTCTAGAAAAAACATAACTTTATATCAAGAAAAACGGAACAAAAACTTTGTACACGTTTTTCTCGACACAACTATTTTCAACCTTGTCCCAGCAAACACTCAAAAAGTTATCAATCGCTCTTCATTTTTTTCTTTAGAAATTTTTGTAATCGCTACGACTAATGCTGTACGTAAACGATTATTTTAATTATGATAATTACCATTCGTAAAGACTGCCTATATAAAAAAGGGCCTTGAAAATAGAAAGAAAAAAAAGTTCAAACCGTCACCATTTGAGCACCAGTTTCGAAACAGAATAGAGGCAGGGGGTCCGGCGAGAGGTTAAGGTCCTAGCGCGTGGGGGGAGGGGGGGGGGGCAATTGGGGAATTTGGCGTTACCTAATTTGTGCACGCCCCCTTAAGGCTATACTTACCAAGTCAGCCACAGGCTCGAACATTTTTTTTCTTCGCTGACGTTTGTGGTCACCCCTCGACCAATCGGAAATTTTTTTGTCACATTCATAGCTGCTCAAGTAATGCTTTAAATATCCAAAACACGTATATGATAACGGTAATAGATACCAACGCGATATTAAAAAAAAAACTCCGGTGGAGGTGATTCTATGACATTTTCCAAGCTAGAAGGGAACGACGACAATATTTACGATGGAAGACCGTTTTTAATCATCGACAGCGCTCAGAAGCGACCACATTCTGAATAAAGCAGTCAGTGAACATAATCTCTCTGGCAAGAGTTTTCAACTCGTTAATATGGAGAAACAACATTAAATCATCATAATAAAGCTTGCACAACCAAGCCACGCTCATAAATTTAGTCGAATACTTTGCTGCGTGGGAGCAACGGATCGTCGAATTAATCGAACTACTGAAAACACAAAAGCCGAATTAAGCGGCAACGATTATCAACTGAACATGAACAGTCATTAATAGCCCAATTACCGCATCTGGAAGGGTGCGATTCACATGCATTTATACAAATGGATGCAGGACACAGCGCTGATGGGTTAATATGGCGAGAGATTGAGTTGAACGCGCGATGGTCCATACTTTAACCCCTGCTCGATGAATTTCAACAACGTGACAGTGACTGAGCTTCACGAAAAAAACGTCATCTTACAATTAATGTAAATAAGTAGAAACCAATACGCGTTAAATATTATATCTCATTGCCACGGGAGATAATGATCATGAGGGCTGCGATTGATGTGCAATCAAGAGATAACACACGTTTCGCATGGGTGACAGTCGCAGCTTTATACCCAGCTAAACGAAACACCCTAGCAGATTGGGTGCCTTGATAAATGCCAATGAAAGTCGTTTGATATGCCTATTGAAGTGACTGGCTGAATGCCGTGCCTATTGTAGGCATTTATAGTTACTTTGGCAGGCATTCTGGTTCAAATAGTGACGGTAAGTGCTGAAGAGTGACCAAACCAGAATTTTGTATCCGAAGTACCGGCATTTTTTTGGTCATTCACCGGCTTTGTTAGGCACTCACTGGCATTACATTTTTTTAGGCATTCACCGGCATTTTTCGATATTCACCGGCATTACAATTTCTTCTGACAGCTGCAGTATACCCAAAGCCGAAAGTACGAATAGATAACCAGCCAACTAAGAAGGAGCACTTCATATGGTAATATACTGGTTGTAGTATCCAAGATGTATGCTCATTCCATCCCAACCAAAATTGAGTTCCAGTTACAACTTAAGGCCTTCGTCACGAAATAAAATTGTTTGAAAAAAATCAAACAAATTGATATCATGATAATCTTGAATATGATTGGTTTTTTCCAAACTTGTTTCTCCACACGAAGTACTTGAAAATCTTACCGAAATGTATTTTGGTTAGGAATGTAAGTGCAAAACATTCTCGCCGAGACTCAACAGCCACTCGCACCAGTATTTTCATAGACATTCTGACCGGCATTCGCATCAGTATTTCCATAGACATTTTAACAGGCACTCGAAAGGCATTCTCTGTGCGCTCATAAAATTTAACGTTCGTCATTCATCGGCATTTACCGGCACTTTTTGAAGTAATATGCCTACCAAAGTGCCTTGGGCATTCTTATAGTAAATTGATAGGCACCCAATCTGCTAGGGCAGTGACCATGCATCTTCTTACCCACATTATTCTACAATTCTGAATCTGCCGAATATTGAATTCCCAGTGACCGTAGATCAAATGAAAAGATGAGCTTTAAAACAATCTATTCCTCAATGTGTCCAACATAAGAAGGAGAAGCACATATATTTGCTATACATACAAGATACCGAGGATAAAAATGGATTTTTGGATGGATGGTTCTTGTTCCATGCGAGATGGATCAAAAACCATCCATCCAAAAATCCATTTTTAGCTCTCTCGAGCAAGGAGACTAGAGAGAAGGAGTCGACACTCCCGCCTCAAACAGTTCTTTCAATCGGTCGCAGAGGTGTAATGCCCAGTTCCGCCGCAGGCGTCGCTAGTGTTCCCCAGAGCCCATAATATACTATAGTAATACAAAACTGCATAAGGTGAAACTGACCGTGTTATGGCGGCAAAATTGTTTGCGCCTGTCAAACACAAATATATCCGTCGTGTACACCAGCACAGCAGCTATCGAACTATGTGTATAATAATGGAGATGACTCCTCGCGAGTCAATGTGATAAAGGGAAAAAGTAAACACTCTAGGTAGGAATTATAAAACAAACTTCAACTATTGATGGCAGTAAATTAAAAAATATATTCTTCCATGTCATTTTCGTTCGAGTTCTTCTGGGATCGGACGAGTTCTTTGATTGGTTGAAAGTGCTTCGATTCGCTCGTACAACCAGATACCTGTACGAATGCAAAAGAAAAAAATTAAAACTACCGAGGCTCGAACTCAGGACCTTCAATACAGTAAACTAGCGTTCTACCAACTTCGCAACCCAATCATTTGCCAACAAATATAATCTTCTCATATTTAAGTGATTGCCGCGCTTGGGGTTCCATTAGGCTTGACGGCTTGTTCGGTTGGTTCATCGCTTGATTTAATTCATATTTAGCTTCATTTTTAAACGTAACTAGCAAATAACGAGTTTTCATGGGTATACATATAATAAGCACTTGTTGAAAAGACAACCCCAGCACGTAGAGCCAACATTCCCGCATTCGCCCGGTTTCTTGCATGTACATGTTACTATTATTATTATTGTACAGGAAAACAGAGTAACGCGCATCCGAATAATAAATACATTACGAGATACATTACGGTTAGTTTATCGCTTTATTCGCGTTTCATTATAATTAGCTATATTTTTAAACATAACAGGCAAATCATAAGTTTCCATAATAAAATAACTCGTGTTGTACTTATTATATAATTATTATATCTGATGTGCTTATTATATAATAAGCCCATGTGAATAAAACAACACGAGTTGTTTCATTAATGTTATTTATATTTAATTTATTATATAAATGTACACAATATTATTATATATTATAATAGAAGGAATCCCCACTTAGGTGTATTATCGTTCGGGTGTGCGAGAGAGAACGCACCATGACTGTTCCAAGTGAGTACGAGAGAGAAACACGATCACCCCAGTTTTGTGATTGGTCGTTGAGGCGGAGCTCGGACCTTATGCAGTTTTGTATTACTATATATTATGGGCTCTGGGGAACACTAGCGACGCCAGCGGCGGAACTGAGCACTACATCTCTGCGACCGATTGAAAGAACTTCGTACATACAGGCTAGGATAGAGAGTTTGGACTCCTTTACTCTAGTCTCCTTGCTCTCGAGGCTCGTGCGTGCACAACTAAACAGAAACAGCCATAAAAAAAATTATATCCGATCGATGTGTGAAGTTAACATAATTACTATTTCGTTATATGTGCTAGATGGATTAAACACCAAACCATTATTTCGCAGGCGTTTGCATTACTTTAGATCAGAGGATAAAATGCAATGACATGAGATCGATTGTCGAGCAATAAACAACTACACCATCCGACTATCCAATGAAACCAATAAGTGGCTGCAATTCACCAACTCCAGTCGGGAAGCGCAACATCCATTCATTGTAAATGCCGATTTGGAGTGTTTTTGACTAATGATACAGAGTAGATGAGAGTGTGCAATGCCTGACGAGAAGAACGTTACATAGGATATGTACGAATATCATGAAGTATCTAGTAACGATTATTACATGTGTTGTTCGTATGAGAAATTGCTATCATAGTCTCAATCACATCATAGCGCTGATTCCATATTACGGTTTGTGGAAGAACTGGAAAAACTAGCGCTGTGCATAAACTACATTTTCTGCGACAATTGTTGCTCGTCATGAGTTAATTCTAATACGTTGGCGCAATGTCAATAATTTTGTATTCAGTCATCTTCCATCAGTAGAGGTAGAAGTTGAATTGCTGAAGCTACAATGGCGTATGTCCCACATAATATTAAATGAGATCGATAAATTTTCGTTACTTCAAACATTGGAAAGTGGGTAATACTTGAATATTACCGCACATGGAAATACACTCCGTTCTATTTCCATGTCCGAGAACAGTATGAAGAAGCTATACCGGTGTACGATCACTACAGCGAACACTATGTATCGATGAGATGAATTTTCTGCAACGACTGTCGAGATCCGCTGCATCAAATTGTTCGATCCAACATATGCTCCACCTGTATGAATGTATACCGAGCTAATTGTTAATATTGCCATTAAACTTTGGTATTATTCTAAATAATATAAATGCGTCACATAGATTAATAAAAAATAAAGAAATCATATTTTGTTTGTTTCAGAACGATTGCATCGCTGTCGATATTTTTTTTAACACACCCACACCCAATATTTTGTATACAAAAGTATGATAAATTGTATTTGATCTTCGTCACCCATTATTGATAAAAACTATTTTTTTGCACTACATAGTTAATAAAATTAAACGAAAAAGTACTTATTAATTATGGTTGTGTTGTCGCCTGCTACTCCCCCGACTATGGCAACCGTATCCCCGCACAACAGACGCATGCGGTAGCTTCCCCCTGCCCCGCATAACCTTCTTCACCGATGACTACCCCCTGTCATCCGCCCGACTATGGTGAGCATTCGGACCACTGGATCTGAGCTCTTCGCCATATGATGTACTCGATAGAAACAACTGCGACGCCTGGCAGTTAGCCTCGGTATCATGTAGGACGCGGTGATTTTAAACAAATTAATGAGCTTAAGTAGTAGAAAACGATGGACCAGTCGGCCACGGCAATAATAACATTACAAATAATGAAATAGAACACCATCTGTCGGGAATCTTTAAAGTTGCATTTCATCACATTGCATATTGTAATAAAAACAATTATGTGATGCGAAATGAAATTACTGAACTATAAATAAAAACAAGAATAAATTACTACGATTCTGGAATCGTCATAATTGGTTATAAAAGATTCCAAGTAATTAGATCTAAATGGGGTGAACATTTATTTGCTAGTATGTAATTTGAAAGTACAAATATCTGTGTAATTATAATAATGGTACTATTTCGTCATTGAGCAATTAATATAAATATTGGATTGAAGATAAATCATTTATTTACGATTCATCATCATAATTGTAGACATCTTTTATACTCTTCATAAACGAAGTTCGTTGAACTGTAGAATATTTGAAATTGATTATTAGATTTAAAAACTATTGAAAATGCTTTGCGTTTTGAATATCTTGAAATATTTCTAATTTCGCTCCCTCATAGAAGACACTTTGTGACAGTGAAAACATTTTTTTCCTGTTTTCAATGTCAACGTCTTCAAAATGTCCCAAGACTCCAAAAAAATCATATTTCGAAAAAAATGTCCGGAAGTGTGTGTGTTCTGGCACTGTACAATTAAAACGTATATAACTCGAGAACGGTTTGAGCTACAGCACTCCCGTTTGACACAGATCTTAATCTATACAAACTCCTTATCAACTGCAAATTTTGTGGAGATGACTAAAAAATTAAGTCATTAACTTTAAGGCATAAACTTTAAGGCATAAACTTTAAGGCATTTTGAAATTTTCAAAAAATATCTGTTGTTGCTCTAATTTCTGCAGTTTTAATATTTATGGCCATTTTTTAAATATAAATAGAGTACCATAAAAGGAAAGTTGGTATTGAATTTTAGAAACATCAGTCAGACGCCCACACTTTATGAATTTTCGAATATTGAATGAAAATCGTTGAATCGCTCGAATTTGTGCAAATTTCACGATATTGTGTTAATTTTTGCTTTTTACATAAATTATTATAAAAGTAGAGTTGGTATAAAATTTGGAGAGAATCGGTCAAACGGTTCGGATATTGTTATAAAATTCGGAGAAAATCGGTCGATGGAAATTTATTACTTATATACAAATTCCACATTTCATTTATTCGAGTGTGCATTCCCTCTATGTCCTAACGAATTAAAACCAATGCAGTCATGATCACGATGGATTTCAGAATTATAGTTGACGATCTTTTTTGCGACCTTCTCATTGTAAACCGCTTTCTGATGTTCAATCTGTTAACCGGGTATCCCGCTCTGGAAGTCCAATTTGAAGGGTCAGAATGATACATTTTTTCCCAACATGTTGTACACATGATTGTGGTTACAAAGTAATTTTTTCGGAAGAAAATCTTTCAGTGTTCGTGGAGCTGCAGTGGGAGTTGCAGTCCCCCAGCGGCGTGGCCCGAAACGGCGGGATCTCTACCAGGCTGAAATGTAATTCGAAACGAAAACAAAAAAAAATTCTTCGAATATATCCAACTGCCCGAGTCGAAATTTTCGAGCCGCGTTCAACCCACAAAATGAAGGCGAGCAGAAATCGGCGTGAGCGGATTATTGGATATCTAAAGGAGGGTATAATGTTTGAAAGTATCATGCGTTAGAGCCTCCGATGAACCTCCGGCATGGCAGAAAGTAGACTTTTTGACTCAAAGGAGGTCAGTAAGGCTCACAATTGAACCTACGGAACCTCAGGTCGGCCTACTTCGAGCGCTCCCGCAGAACCTACTGCCCCCCCCCCCCTTTCGGCCTACTGTACACTGCTAAACAAAAAAATTAATTTATATAGAATCTATTTAAATAAAATAGGTTTTTTCCTTGTTTACTATATGCATAAAATATTTCATAAATCGAAAATAAAATGAACTCCTTAATTGAGAGCTTTACCACAAGGATTTTTATCGTAATTCGTCATTCCCTGGCCATTAGAATTGATTTTTTTCGAAGAAAATATCTGCCCTATATGCGACTTGAACCTAGTCCTACCTACGCTCCGCTGCCCCTATGCTACCGAGTCCTTATAAAATTTTGGTCGCTAATATGGCATAAGAGACCAAATGAATACCTCTAACTATTTGTTGTATCACATAAGCTATATAAATTAGTTAATATGATTGTGATAATTAGAGAGTTTCATCGAATAACATGCTATAGATTTTTCAAACACACACACACACCCACACACACACACACACACACACACACGCACGCACGCACGCACGCACGCACGCACGCACCGCCCCTTTGATATGAGTGTTGCAATAAAGATGGACCGTTAGTTCAATCAAATAGAAAAATGGTTAACTCTACGAAAATTCTATTTAAGGTAAATTTTAAAAAAATAACTAGATCCATTCAGTGAACTTAACTAAATTGTTTTTTTGAACAGATGAAACTGTTGAATTGATGAAACCGAATCACAGATTTATTAGGATCAAATAAAATATGTAGTTGGACGATATTAAATAGATTGATTTTCTATAAATAAATATTTTTGAAATCAATATTTTTAATAATGGAATGCAATAGGAAAAATTTGGTTCTATGAAAAATCTAGTTAATTCAAATAAAAAAGAATCAAATAGACGCGGTTAGTTAATATCATATTTAGCGGAAAAAAATAAAAATATGCTTCACACATACACGTGAAAATATTTTTTAAATATTCGACGTGCTAAAAATGAAAACAAAGAAAAATCAAACATTTCATTTAAAATCGACGGTAATCGGCCGTCGCCATTTATCAACTCATTATTGAATTAACAAAAAAAAAAGAAAAAATCGAATGAGGTTGAATTCTAAACCGACAATTTCAATCCTTTAGAACATGAAATAGACTATAATTAACACCCTAACGTTCCATATAGATATCAACATTATATGTTATTTAGATCTACACTGCCAGCCAAAAGTTTTCGGACACTCCACATGATCGCAAAACTTTTGAGCGCTGGATAATTGCCAAATAATGTTAGAGTAATATAATTCATTTCATTTATTATTTCACGAAGATACTATAAATATCTATATAATTAAGTAATTATACAGAGCTTTATAGTATCTTCGTAAAATAATTATTATTCTACCATAAGTTTGCAATTATCCAAAGTGATATTAAGTTTTGCCGTTATCTGAAGTGTCCGAATACTTTTGACTGGTAGTGTATATTCGAATATATTAATGCAACCACATATTTCGAGAATAATATATATATATAGTATTATATAATATATACCGTCGCTTAAAAGTTTGGATACACCAGTCGATATTTCTTGCTGCACTAAAAGTTACACAGCTTCGTAAAAAAAAGATAACCAAATTTACTGAACGGCGTTTTGACAGGAATAAATTCAGCTTTATATTGCTTTTCTGAAATTTTTTTTTTATAATTTTCTTTTCGACCCGGTACGCACTTTTATAGTGACTGATTTTCGGCTTTTTTCCGACCATCGAGAATTGGGCGCATGGCTTAGGAAAAAAAAGTTTGTTACGTTTATCCATCATAAACTTGAACGGGGTAGCAGGAACTCCATTTGCGTTTTTTATAAAGTTTTGTACGATTTTTTTCGCAATGTTATTTCATTTTTTGCTAAAAAAGACTAATTCTAGATAATGCCATGTAACTCAAGAACTAGAGGGTTTAAGAAGAAATGTCAAGGACAAAAAACGTCGCGTAAGCTTATACTGGATAGACTGGCATTTTTTAAGAATTTTCCTGTGAGATTTTTTCTCACAGTTCAACGGAGGCTGGCGGCTTATGTATTACAAAAGAAATGGGTCCTGCGAGGGTTCAGAGGAGGCTAAAAATTTCGACTCGGGTGCCTAGGTTCACGATCCACTTTTCGAAATTTCGAAAAATACGACAAATAACCGTTTCTCCGAGGAAAACCTCACTTTTCTCTCGAAAAACAGTATGCTGAAGCCATTGTTATTAACAAATGGTTCAGCCAATTAAAAAATGCAATCGTGAACCAAAAATGACTACTGTTTGAACGCTAACTGTGCAAATCCAAGTCAATAGTGTGAAAGTTACTCCAGATATCAAATCCGCCGTCTCAAAATATGTAGTTTCGAGATAATCGCGTTCAAAGTCGACGGATCGCGGTAAACCCGACGCACACTGTTCCACTAAAATAGGTGTAAGTTTGTCAATTTTTAGAGTTTCAGCGTCCGATTGGTCTTAAAATATTCTTGAAAGTTCACACTATAACAATATGCAAACAAAACGATTTTTTTTCTTCAAGTTTCCAGAGCGAGATACTTCCTTAAATATGTAAGGTACAAATTTGTAATTTTTCAACATTCTTGTGAATAGCGAGAATGATGTGTTGTTGAAGCTGGATAAAACGTATGGTACGGGTTCACAAACCATTTTTTGTTGTCAAAGTACTCACCACTTGTTGCATCGAAGATACAGTGGTCTATAGATTTTTTACTTTCCTCTGCAACGCTTAAACCATTTTTTGGGATGACGCATACTTTCGCCGCACATTATTTTTTGGGCTTGTTCGAGGAGTGTCTTCATATCGGTGGTCGCGTGTAATTATTTCTTTTAGACGCGAAACCTCAGTATTAGTGGATTCCGACAAGTAGAAGATTTTGGTGTCGAAGAACTGTGATTCCGAACAGAGATCTCAGGACCTGGAATCGCAGCCTGGAAAAGCACTGAAATCATTCATAAACAGGCATTTACTGAAATAAAAATTATGAATCGAAGATTTTTAACGAATCCCTAATATATCTAATGATGCATACTCACTTATTGAGTGGAGTATTGCTTCTGCGGAACTTGAAGTCGGAGCACAGCTCGAGCGATTCGGTGGTAAAGATGTCGAATCTTTTGTTGAGGGCGTTGATATGCCAACCTTTGCTTCTGTGCGAGTGAATAACTACATATTAAGATTACACCTATCAGCACTTTCTTTATCTATATTACAAACTTGAGATAGCGGTACATAATAAATAACAAGCCATTGTTTAATGTACATACTTTTATAGGAAGCTTGATCTTCACCCGATTTTTTATGTGCCTCACTTGTGTCTTGGTGCAAAACTGTGGGAACGTTAGCTTTCCGTAGCCTTGTAATATGCGACCAGCGTTCGAAGCAATCGCTCGCAAAATGCTCAGAGCAAAGAACAGCTGTTTTCTGCAAGGAATCTAATAAAATTGATAACAATCATGGTGTGATCTTAATCTCCAAGCGATTCATTTTAACCCACTTACCTTTGAAATGTCTTTTTTTTTGTGTTGCCAGCTTCTTACAACACTCGCACCTTCTCATTTTCAGTTATTTTTATTTTCCACTATTCCGGTATATTTTTATCGCGTGTTTATTGAATGTTTAATATTTACGCTTCAAACTCAAAACACGAGCAATATTCATTTTTGGGTTATGTTAACGCAAACTACGTAGTACGGAGACTGATTGCCAGGCGTCGCAATGGTCGAATCTCAGCTTTTATTAGGTACAGCCGCTGACCCATCGCTCCACAAGCAAAATCGTATCCAATTAGTAAATATATATCAGTGATTTGGACCGATGGATACCCCCCTCCCCAGAGACATCGTCGCCTACACCTAGCCTCCCTGGCACGCCCCATCCCCCTTCTCGCCGTGCCGTCACATCACCGCGCTGGACCGCACCCATCCTGAGCCGTAAAGTTGGACCCCCGCGCTAGACCCTCCTGCCCCGCTCCTCCCTGAGATGCCTGAGTTAGAATTAGTCTTGTTATATTACTCATATTTTGAGGTCTCAGATCGCTTCAGCGTATGAAAAAAATCGTTTTTTTATCGTCATTCTTGCTACTTTAACGAGTTTGAAAACAAAGTATTTTGGAACCTCAATAGTGGACGGAGTTATGAGGGTGGATGTAGCCGCGTGCAAAGTCACAAGTGAGTTTGAACGGGTTTTTTCGCAACTTCATGTACCAAGATGGGCTACACGATAACTTGTATAAGTTCAATATTTTTTATGCAGTTTTTAACATATTTGTATATAAATTCTCTATAGATCATCAAGCTTTTTTTTAATAACATTTTTCCTACACTTTTGAAAGTGTTTATGTTTTATTCTAATTTTTTTCATTTTTGATCATCCTTGCTGGAACCACCTATACCGGTCGGCCATGCACCAACGGCGGCATCTTCTTAGAAAAATCATAATTTTTATTGTTTATCAATATCTTTTAATTAAAAAAATTGAAACTTGGTAAGATTATGTCGTAATTGTGTATGAAAACCTGATTTTCATCATCCCAATAGTCTCTTCAGATGTTTAGTTTGGAAAACGACCTGTTTTTTTGTATCACAAGCTTGTGCAGACTCCTCAAGCACGAAAGATTCTTATCTGTCTCTGCACAATGAATTCACTGCCACTACCCGAGAATACAATGCAAAGAGGGATTTTTCTCTGCAAATATGCTATCAAGTTAAGATTTTCAGAACAGTTTCATGTAAAAAATGAATAAATTACTTCTTCTATGTAATTTTATTACTTGAGTAGTTTTATTACTTTAATTTAATCAAACCGGTGTGCTGGTCTAGGGCCTGGTTAGCATGCTTGCCTCTGAAACAGAACATCGGCAGGTGGGTGGGGATCAGAAATCCGAACGATCAATATTCAGAAGGACCGAAATTTCGAATTCAGTAATGATGAACATTCCAATATAGATAGATGAATCTTACGATAGTCTGTGAAATAGCTAATCGAAATTCTGAATACAAAAATCTCGAAGTTCATTTATACCGAAAACAAATATCAGATTTAACAAAATAATGAGCGATATAATATCGATTCGCCTGTGTATATAGGCAAATAATTCGAGACGTCAAATCGTCGAATTGTAACTATTACGACAGTTTACAATTTCGAATTCATTAAAGCGAAGGACCAAAAAGTCGATCAGTTAAAATAGCGATGCGCCAAAATGGCGAACGGTTCGGATAGCGAAAACTTGGGATCGAGCTACCAATAGGACTTGGGATCGAGCTACTAATACTACTTGGGATCGAGCTACTAATACTGCTTGGGATCGAGCTACTAATACTACTTGCGCTTTAGAATGAAGATGGCAGATAGCGTTAGTGGTCAGTCGGATCAGGCAGCCATGCCATGTTCGCCATTTAGGTATTCGCCATTTGGGACCATCGATCATTTGCATTTCTAAGATCTACACATCCGAAGTTTGTACTCTCGATATATTGCTTTTTGCTATAGACGGTATTACGAATATTAGATACTAACTTTTTTCCATTTCGGAAATATGAATGCTGTAGATTGTTCGAATCTGTATTTGTATGACTCAAACTGCAGACTATTTAAATAAATGTTCTCGAATAAATGAGCTCTCGAATAAAGAGTCCTTTTGTGTAATAGTTATTCGATTTCGTCATCGATCAAAGGATAAAATTTCGAATAATTTAACTTTCGTTATTTTGAGAGTTCATAATTCTGTTGTTTCGAGATCTTTGTCGTTCTATATTTGGTCATTTGACATTTTGACTCCCACCCCGGGCGGTCGCGGGTTCGAGACCCAGCCTAGTAGTCTCGGAGAAAAATAAACATGGGCGTGACGTAGATCCAGCTGTACAAGGATGTCTCGCACATGGACCGGTACGTATTCGTCGTGTTCGTATTAACCTGAAGACCGCGATTTATTTCTCGACGAAACGCGACTAGCTCCAAAACTGGGAAGCGAACCTGGGACCGGCTGTATTGGCATAGGTTTTCCGCTGTTTCCATATGCCCATGGCACATATGCTATGGTGAATGTGATGGGGGCGGGGAAGTCGGCTGCGGCCACATGGTGGGGAAAAAATGAATAAGGTGGACAGGTAAAAGCGGTATCACCTACCCCCTACGATGCCTCTGTAAAGGTTAAAAAACACGAGAAAAAACATACTTCAATTTACTCATTACATAAAAAAAAAACAAAAACTTTTAAAAAGTAAGTACATTTTTCATGTTTTAAAAATAAGTAAAACTTCTGCACCTTATAAAAGGTGCAGACGTTCCTCATTGTTAGTGGGTTCGTGACAAGCTATATAATTTAAATGTCTACTTACGGTTATATTATCATGAGTTTAAAGAGGGCTCAAAAAAACTTGAAGTGCACGGGGCAAGAGAGACGCAGCAGGAGCGGAAGAGTGAAACGAATCGAAAATCTGTGAAAACGCGAGGAGGATTTATTCGACGCCTACATGCAGAATTGGCTACCACCGCGTAAGCCGGAAGCAATTCGAAAGAACAATAAATCTTCGGACTAACAAAAAGGTTGTGTGTCCAAGCTTGCCTGCCCCTGGAGACCGAGAAAAACCGAGGGTGTGAGAAACAAAGTAGAGCCTAGCCCCTATTAATCGCCAAGATTTCATCTGCCCCCAACGTGGAGCCGAGTTAAAACGGCTTTCACGGAAAAGTACCGTCCGGAACTAGGAAAAAGAATGCAGTATGAGCAAAAGATTCAAGAGAACGGAAACGCGGGAAAATCAGTAAAATATTAATTGTAATTTCAGTTTTTTTTCCAACTTCGATTCCGAAATCGATCCGCTCCAAACATGTTGAGTTAAAAAATTGTTTACTCCAAATTTAATTACTCTAAATATTTTCGCTCTGGATTTTTTCCTCCCAATTAATTTACTTAAACATTTTTTTTTTAATTTGTTTACGCTAAATTGATCTACTCCGAAATTTTCAGCATGAATTTTACTTACTCTATAACTTTTCGTTCGCTATTTGTTTATCCTGAATTTATTAACTTCGACATTTTTTGTTCCAAATTTATTTACTCCAAAATGTCTTGCATAAATTCGTTTGTTTCAAATTTCCTTACTCTGTAATTAATCGCTCCAAATTTATTGACTTAAGGTATTCCTTTCACGAACCTAAATATTTTACACTTAACTGATTTTCGTCTATAACCCTTATGTGTGCGACCAAATTTTCCTACGTCGTTGTGCAACCGGGGTACTCGGGAACACACCTCCAGTTTTAATTACCTTTTGGGTTGAAATGTGAACAAAATCATTATAAATCGATTTACTTAATTGAATAAACATACAATAAAGTAATTAAGCCATATTTGGGTAGAATTTCATTATAAATTTTATTTCAATGGATCATAAAGTGGGGCGCCGCTGCCGTACACAGCGATCGAGAAGGGGATTTCGGGGATTTCCCCCCTTTTGAAGTGTCCAAGGCACAACAACAACGCATTCGTTCAGTTAGAAACCGACCGTTACAGTGTAAAGACGCATACCTCTTCGGAACGTCTATTGTGTCTACAGAGCGTCAAGCCTTATATGTTGTTTCTTCAAAATTAATTTGTTATAGCTGTTGTTAGTTGTGTATGTTTTTGTTATTTGTGATGTTCATCTAGTGATATCAGTGCGCTATGAACAACACACTAACATGAACACTATGTTAACACGAGCTGAATTTGCGAGGTAAGCATAATTTCGTATCATAATTTTTCAAATCACGATATTTTTCAATCATATTATGAGTTGCTTCAATTATGATATTACATTAATAATAATTCATTATTATTTTAGGTTGAGTCGTAGTGACCAACAGAAATGTCTGGGAAGTATTTTTGGAAACAAAGATGAAGACTCCGAACTCGAAGACGACAGCGACGACGAAGACTGGCTACCAAGTCGAGCGTTAGGAGACGAAACTGAACTGGACGTCGTAGCCGAAAACGAAGCGTTCACAGAAGAGCAAGAGAGCAGCAGTGACTCAGAAGAAAGTGAAAGCGAGACCGCGGATGCAGTTCCAGGTACATCTGTGAGACGGGAACAAGCAGGTATCGGAAATAGTGACGAATATATTGCGAAGGACAAAACTGTTTGGAAGAAGAATCCGCCTGAAATTCGTCAAACTGCTATCCATAACGTATTGCGACAAAGGAGTGGTCCACACAGATGCACTGAAACATTGTCGGTAGTGCGGACATTCAAAAAAGTTATGACGGTAGAGATTATTGATATCATTATTCGCTATACGAATCAAAAAGCCGAGGAGGTTTATAAAAGATTCAACGCAGAGAATCCCAATTCGACTCGATCGTGACGACCGGTAACAGTTCAAGAAATGTACGCTTTTATTGGGATTTTGATTTGTTCTGGGGCCAACAATTCGAATACGGATCACGTCAGTGAAATGTGGAAAACAACTTAATATCCTCTTTACCGTGCGGCGATGAGTTACAACAGATTTCGTGCGTTATTACGATTCATTCGTTTCGACAATTCCCAAATGCGTGAGGAACGAACACGAGAGAATAAAGCTGCACCTATACGGTAATGTTGCACCTATACGGTAATGTTGAATTCGAATTTGAGTAAGATCTATAAACCGACGAAAAATATAACGATTGATGAGCAGCTTATCGTGGATACACCAAGTTCACACAGTATATTCCCTCTAAGCCGGCTATATACGGCATCAAAGTATGGTGGATTTGCGATGCGGAAAATTCATAGTCATATTCAATTCCCTTATCGGGAATAATATATTCGGGAAAAGTTGGCAACGATCGTGAAAAAAATCAAGGAGTGAGAGTTGTAAAAGAACTTGCAGCTCCATTCAAAGGAAGCGGCCGAAATATGACGATGGATAATTTCTTCACTTCTCTACCTCTCGCTAAACACTTATTATCTTGGAAACTAACAATTACCGGTACTTTGAGGAAAAACAAACCATACATTTCCAAAGAAATGGCTGCCAATAAATCTAGAGCAGAATTCTCTTCTCTCTTTGGTTTTCACGAACGCGAAATCGCACTTTGCTCTTACGTCGAAAAAAAAACAAAGCTGTGATCTCAATTTCTACAGTACATTGCGACACTGCTGTCAACAACGATGCAAAGAAAAAACCGCATATGATCGAATATTACAATAAATATAAGATTGGCGTCGACACGATGGACCAAATGGTGACGCGATACACGACGCATAGGCGCACTCAGAGGTGGCCTCTTGCATTTTTTTCCAACATAATTGATGTCGCTGCTCTTGCAGCATACGTTATTTTTTATGAAAATAATAATATGCTCAAGAAAAAAACGAATGAGCGTCGTAGTTTCTTGCGCCAATTGAGCGAAGAACTTGCGAAACCAGTGATTGAGGATCGCTCTTCGAACATTCAAATCATGCGACATCACCCGGCGAGACTCGCGATTGAAAGCATGATAGGATCCTCAGTCTCTGCTTCCACTGCTACGATTAGAGGAACTGAGGCTCGCGATAGTTCTGGGCGAAAAGTTATTACCGGTTCATGCCATATTTGTTATAAGTTAACAATTAAAAGGCGCAGGAAAACTCGCAAAAATTACGGGAAACCTGTGTGCGATGAGCACTCGGTGACTCATCCCGCGTAGAAATTTCGATGGGGCCCAGATCAGGGCCCGATCAGGTTGCCTGACTGCCCTGGTAGGGCACTAATAAGGCAGCCTGAAAGGGCCCTACTAGGAAATGTAACGTTGTGTCACATATGGGCCTGATCTGGTTGCCTGATCAGGCCCCTATCAGGTTGCCTGATCAGAAAGAAATGCATATAATATTTCAAAAAAGCAAAATTGAATGAACCACTTAATTTAGAGTTCCACTACAATTGATTTTGTATCATAATTCGTCATTCCCTGGCCTGCTGTAACGTTTTTGTTCGAAGAAAATATTTGGCCTATATGGGAATCGAACCTCGTACCTTCCTACCCATAGCTAGGCACGCTGCCCCTATGCTACCGAGTGCTTGTAACATCTTGGTCCCAGATATAGCATAACAGACCAAATGAATTCCTATAATTATTTGTTTTATCACATAAAGTATATCAATTAGTTAATATCATTGTGACAATTAAAGAGGTTTATCGAATAACATGCTATAGATTTTTGAAACTTAACCTTATATATAGTTGCTCTCTCTCTCTCTCTCTCTCTCTCTCTCTCTCTCTCTCTCTCTCTCTCTCTCTCTCTCTCTCTCTCTCTCTCTCTCTCTCTCTCTCTCTCTCTCTCTCTCTCTCTCTCTCTCTCCCTCTTCGCCTTACAAAGCTGCCGAAATCTTCTAACACGTATCCGAGTTGCATAACGTTTTTTGTCGTGACAGTCTATAGCACCTTTTTTTAAATAGAATTCAGGAATGCATCGAAACTCCGAAGCTACGATGCTGTAAAATCGAAGTTTCCATGTGAAAAATGAGAGGTTATGTGCATCTAGCGACTGCTGAGGCAGGCATCGGGCAAGCCTATTTATGGCCTCATCAGGGAAAGCCATAGTAGGGCCTATCAGGGCAAGCCTTGGTACGGCCCTATCGGGGAAAGCCTTAGTAGGGCCACATTAGGGATAGCCTTAGTAAGGCCCTATCATGGAAAGCCTTAGTAGGGCCTATCAGGGCAAGCCTTGGTAGGGCCCTATCGGGGAAAGCCTTAGTAGGATCTTATCAGCCGGGGCCGGATCGGGGCCGGATCAGGATGTCCGTAATAGGTGTTACCCCTATCACACCCCGATCGGGGCCTGATCCTGGTCAGGCTAACCCTAAGAAATTTCTACTCGGGATATTACATGTTTAGATTGCGAAAAATAAATAACTTTTTATTGTATTCATACCTTAAATCATTGTATTTGTTTATTTATAAACCTCTATGACCCCAATAAAACAGTTATTAACGTTAACTTTGAATGGTGAATTATGATGACAGGTGATTCACAGGTGACAGGTGAATATATCAAATTTTTCTCTAGTGGGTACCCGGGTACCCTGGTTGCACCCTGGGACTACCCGTACTTCGAGGTCATTTTTCTAAAGCAAACAATTTTTTTTTCGAAATATGACAAGGTCAATCTCTTTGTAAAGATTAAAACTTCCTAGATTCGGAGGCGTAGGTCGAGCATTTTTTTTTTAGTTACAAGCAAAAATGTGGCGAGGTGGGTACCCGGGTACCCGGCCGCACACATAAGAAATAATGAAGTAAAAATACATCACAGTATACTGGTAACATTTCAAGCCAAATTACCGAACCTTTAACGAAACATTACGGCCCTAAAAATCGTCTCATTTATACGGCGCTTTATGGACATGTCACTCTGGCCACATTTCTATCTAATAATTTATACACTAAATAACTCTAGATGCCTGATATAAACTGCTCACAGGTGTAAAAAGTCTAAAGATTCCGTAACGATAATAAAAACAGAGGGTCACCGAACGTTTAACGAAAATATTAATGTTAAAACTTGGAAAAATGTCACTAGCAGAAGAATTTTCGTAGCCGTGACGTTTCAAATAAATGTCAAAATGTCTCAATTTGCGCGAAATTTTTTATTCTAGTTTATCGTTGTGTATAATAATCCATTATAACTTATATTTTTATGAAGCGCAATTGTAATTTACCGACGATTCAGAAGGCCCTGCTTATGCTCCCACAAAATACGGCTCTCCGCAAAAGGAATACCTTAAAAAGTTGCTTACTAGGCACTGATTTACTCAAATTGCATCATATATTAATTTAAAAATGGCTGTTCGATCCTGGATTGCCTAACTTTGCGACTATGCACACACGTTGTGTGTATTATGCTTTTGCGTTCAGAGCATTGTGTCGCAGCCGCTTTGATTGGATGCACAGCCCTTTATACTGCGTCCACTTGATTGCACCTGCCACGAATCTGAGTTTGATTAGTAACAATGACATAATGATCGTCGAATGTTGAAATCCGCACTCAGTTCATTTGAAATTACATGTAAGCTTTGTTAATTTTTTACTTCTAGTAAAATATGTATATCTAAAAAAGACTGTTTTTGACCACTTTTTTTCTTAACTAATTCCCCTTGCCGGTGACCTTGCATATCGAAAATAATATATTTTTAAAATACAAAAAATGTTTGTTCAAAGTTTTATCACATACATTGCTGTATTTAATCAATGACCGGAATACTGGACGTCAAAAGCCAATTTACCACATCTGAAAACCCGCGCTTCCTAATATTCTGATTATAAAATTGCATCAGTAGAGTCGTTTGCCGCCGTTAGTGCTGCTCCCCGTTTTGTACACGGCAAGTTTCAAGGAGTTAGCTTAATCTGCAAATTGGTTGAATCCACATCAATTTTATGTGACCGCATGGTCGTTTAGCGCGAATGCGCCGAGGGAGAATGGAACAGGGTGCGGTGGGTAAAAAATTGGTGCTGGCCACATTCGTACACGCCATAATCCCTCCTTAATTATCGTCTCGTCTTCCATGAATTAAGATAATTTGTCGGATAATTGGCGGGGAATAAGGACGTTGGTTCGAAATAGTACAGATCATTCGCCATTACAATTGTTATAGATAATTGTGAAAATTCCGAGTCATACGAGAATTGTAATGCACGTGATAGAAACGGAAATGGGACCTTCAAATATCGATTATATTGAAATCACTTTTTGAAGTCCATCATAATAATTCGTTTCGTCAAATTAATAACAATAACCCTAATAAATTATGAAATGACCGACAGTATCGGACAGGCAGTCGATGTGCAGCAATTTCCTGTGCCAAGTAGAATTCTTGTGGGCCGATACTCGGATGGGAGAGATTACAATCCTAATGACATCGTGTTATTTTCATTATTATGTATATGATTATTCATTTATTATTTATGATTTATAATAATTATTGATAATAGTTAGCAATAAGAATGATCAATGATACCAACAATACTTGTTAATTAATTGCTCAATTAATAATGATACTTATAAATGAATGGATTAATTAATAAGTGTACTCATTGATTGATAATGGTACGAATTAATGAATTGCTTAATCAACCATAAGCACTAATGAATTACAAGTAATAATAATGATCATTAATTGTGATAATTATAATTTTTTTCTTCAGTTTATCATTATTATTAAATCGATAAAATCGTTTTTCAACGTTTTCAATTTTTACTATTTTCCTCGTTGCCAAAAGAGTTGTTTGGGTGATTCAATTAGAATTTTATCAATACGCTATACAGACAAGATAACCTAAACAAATAAAAATAACTGACCAATTCAGATTATATTTCGCTCCTCTTCCTCCAGATCAAATGGTATAAGTACCCCTAGTTCACGTCCGTAATATTACACAATTCAACGTTTATACTGTCAACTGTTTATGGCTGCCAAAAGCCCCAACAGACGATCAAATATGGTTCAGCGCATCAAGTTCGATGTGCAGTGCGCTCTTCACAACAGACGAGCGGACAGCACCCAGACAGCCCAGCGAACTCCTCGATAGACGACCGAATATGGTCCGGCCTAACCACGGATTTGATTCGTTGTCGAACCAAATTCTAACGACTTAAGGGGTTACCCCCACTTGCGATTTTGAAAAAATGTTTTTCTTATTGCATTGAATTTGTTTTTCTTATTATTGAAATTTTTTTTATTGCATTTTTTTAAAGTATAAGTATCTGAGAATATGTCCTGAAAATTTCAAGTCGATCCGAACAAAATTGACTGAGATATGATCGTTGAAAGAGAAGAATCCGCGTTGAAAGAGCGTTGAAATAGACACTTTAAACGCGTTTTTCTCAAAATGGCATTTCTGAAGTCGGTGACCAAGATTACTCGAACACTAATGAACCGATCTTCTTGAAATTTCGCAGGCTTATTTAATACATAAAAATGTAGTCTTTAATCGTTCGATTTTTTTTCGAAAAAAATGGCCGTTTTATAGCCAAAAAACGGCCGTTTTTTTTCGTTAAAATCGAACCATTAACTTTGACTGTCCGCCATATTGTGAAAAATGAATATTTCTTAAAATCCTTCGATTAAAGACAAGTTTATACTTATATTTGGGTAAATCCATCCGCATTTTCTTTTCAGATGATCCACTTCGCCGCAATGTTGGTCACCGCAAACCGTGTATATAAAAACATTATTTCATTGACGGCCATTTGCCACTAAACAATGTAATATTTTTCAATCAAAAAATTACTGAAAGTTCTTCAAGATGTGTTCTTTGAGATGGTATATTGATCGATTAAAAAAGTTTTGTAGTTTTCTTTAAAAAAAATTATGAAAAAGGCCTTTTTGCGTTACAAGTGGGGGTAACGCCTTAAGGGAAGGTTCTGCCTTGTTGGGGCAAAAAATGTTCGATTTTTCACCAATTTTTATGCGAAAAGTATTAAATATAGAATGTTGATGTTTGGTATGTTGACTAAGCGGTCTTTATTGAGCGTCAAAATATTTTTTAAAGTTTGACAAAACATGGTGGTGGGAGTGGGAGGAGCCACGTATGTCGGTGCGCGGGCGATGACATTCTTCGCTTCGGAAATCCAAAGTCCTGGACAGGTGATCTGAAGCGAAAAAATTAAATATATTTTTACTTTGTACAAAATTGTGTATAAGGTCACCAGAATCAAGAAAAAAAATTGAAAAATAAAAAAGTAAGGAGCAATCGAAAGGAAGTTTGTTTTTTTCCCCAAACATTTTCGCAGTTTTTTGCTCACTATTGTTTTATTTTTCAATTTTTCTTCTTGATGCTAGGTCAACTTATACACAATATTGTACAAAGTAAAAATATGTTTGATATTTTTGCTTCAGATCACCTGTCCGGGACCTAGGACTTCCGCGAGCGAAGAATGTCATCGCCCGCGCACCGACATACGTGGCTCCTCCCACTCCCACCACCATGTTTTGTCAAACCGAAAAAAATATTTTGATGTTCAATAAAGACCGCTTAGTCAATATACCAAATATCAACATTCTACATTCAATACTTTTCGCATAAAAAATTGGTGAAAAATCGAAAAATTTTTGGCCCAACAAGACAGAACCTTCCCTTAAGCGCCGAACGGTCCGCTGCTGCGCCCAGACGACCGGATTTGGTGCGGAGCGTACCGAGTTCGATGTGCGAGTCATCGAACCAACCGTACCGATAATAACAATAACAATGTACGGCGTACTGCTCTCCACACGATCGAATATCCTACGACAGCGAACCAAATCCGTGGTGCGGCCGGACCATATTCGATCGTCTGTTAGGGCTTTCAGGTATCCGTGGTTTGGTGAAAGCCTTAACAGACGATCGAATATGGTCTGGCCGCACCGCGGATTTGGTTCGCTGTCGAACCATATTCGATGGTGCGGAGAGCAGTACGCCGTGCATTGTTATTGTTACCATTGGTGCGATTGGTTCGATGACTTGCACATCGAGCTTGGTGCGCTCCGCGCTAAATTCGCTCGTCTGAACGCAGCACCGGACCGTTCGGCTCTTAAGTCGTTAGAATATGGTTCAACAGCGAATCAAATCTGTGGTTCGGCCGGACAATTCGATCGTCTATCGAGGAGTTCGCTGGACGATCTGGGGAGCTGTCAGCTCGTCTGTTGTGAAGAGCGCACCACACGTCGAACTTGGTGCGCCGGACCATATTCGATCGCCTGTTAGGGCTTTTACGCTCGTGTCATTCTTCTATAGTGTAAATAACGACACATGTTTCAGAACAGGAAATGGGGAAACCCAAAGTCCGAAAAGGAGAACATTCGTCAAAAAGTCATAATGAAGATGAATATATAACGAAGACTCTAAATCGGATAAAAAAGAGAATCGACCGCCACCAGAGAATCCGAAAATTGTCCAGGCACGTATATGAGAGATTGTTGCAACAGTTCTTTTGCCAACCGTTGTGGAAAAGGTGGGAAGAAAAATGTCCCCCTGCCCACCGATCGGACCATTACCTCCCAAATGAAGATTTATCTTGTTTATCGACTTTATAAAAAAATATTGGAAATAATTATTATCGCATAGGTAAGGTCAACAACACCGAAACAAGCTCAAAGGAACTCGAGCAACCCTCAATGATTAAGGGAAATCGAATTGCCCGATCTATCAACGAAAGTTCGGCAGTATATCGCAATCTGGGATCATGGGCAGAAATTTCGATGGAAGTCTCAGCCTAAAAGAAAAACGACGACTCCACTACTGCGCCAGAACCAATCCAATCTGTCGATCATATTGGTCCAAAAAACGAAAATGCAGAAATGAAAATCGATAATAATATCTCGAAAGAAGCAGAATGTCTTCAAAATGAACTTGTGAACGTCCTCAGGAAGAGGTTAGACGAAGAAAGCTGTCTGGATTCACCCAATTACAGGGAAATTGTGCCCCCGTGACCTGAAATAATCCAAAAAGAATTATCAAAAGATATGACAGACCATTTAATAAAAAAGAACACACCACCAAAAAACTGTTAACAAATTACTCTGCCAAAACTGAATCCGGAGGTTGAGGCGGTTCGATCTCGTTATTGATAGCGAAAGGAGGTGATTGTATTATGAAAGGACAGCGAAAGATAGCCGCTAGTCTCAGTATTTTGGCAAAAACCTTTCACATTATGACGAGATCCAATCACGGCGGCAAAATAGGACTGTTCGAAAACCTTGGAAATTGAGGGGAGATATTGACCGTTTAATAACACGGTGAGACCCTGGTTAGGAAGACACAGCCACAGTCAATCCCCAACCTATCGACGGATCTTAAATGCAATGTAACCAGACGACATCCTGTCCGGCCAGAAACTGGAAAAACAGTTAAAATTGGCAAAATGGTTCGAGCGATCCAGCAAGGACTTAAGGCCATGTGCCACACGTTAGAAAATTTTAAAGCGGCCTCTCGTTATGTCGGTAGTGCAGATCTCGCAGTTTTTAGCTACGAGTCACTACTGACGGACGGCGCAGCGCTCGCGAATTTGGTCTCGATGCTTCGCGCTGGGTCGAAGAGTCGAAGCCTAATAGACGGCGATCACTGAGCGCGCGCGTGTGCGTGTGTTCGCTACGCCGGCCGCGTGCAGAAAGAACTAACCTTCTCGTACGCAGTTCGGCCGTAATGTCAACACCTTATATCTATGTGTGTATCACACAATACAGGCAACTATGCGTAGCGACCATGGTACGCTTGTATTGAAAGCATGCGCTCGCTCGGCAGGAGAGCGGTGAAATTTTGTTGCTTTTTACATTGTATATGCAAATGGCATCGAATCGATTAATTTTTTCGACGACGACCATCGGTAGAAAGGGGGTAGCCGGTTAAGGGGGGTCTGACGGCCCCCACCGAGTTTGATCGAATCGACCCAAAAACCTGAAAGAGGGCTGAAAAACAAAATTTTAGAGATATTTTTTAACCCCCTAAACCCTTATGAAAACACCATAATCGCAAAAAATGCGTTTTTTTTATGTTTAATTTTTTTTCGAGCTTTCAAATGCATTTTAAAGCGGTTTTAACACAACCAAAATTTTGTTTCAGATGTGTAGACATGCCCTGAATTTTTCCAGATTTTTTCGTAAAGTTAAATCATGTGCAACATAATTTTAATGGCATAAAAACCGTAAAAAATCGTCATTTTTTGTATTTAATGCTATGGTTTTTATTGACGTATTAATGGTAAAAAATCGTGCACCATAGCATAGAAAGCTACTATCTTCCTCTACAAAATGACGCTAATTGGGCTCAATTCGGTCGTCTCTAGCGTCCGAAAATCAAACTTGAATAAATTCCGTTTTTATAATTTGAGCATTTTCAGTTACGAAAATGACACAAAATCATATTTTTCAATTATTTTACTTAATAAAAGTACATTTTGGGGTTTCTGAGGTCGCCGATTACAAATTTGATGTCAAACAGCTAACAAAAAAAAAAATTACACATGTCATCAAATGAAAATGGTATTTGCTATTTCGGTTTTTTCAAAAATTAAAAGTCATTGTATTTTAAAAAATCTATTTATTTATAATAATATTACATACATTCATCTAATATATACATTAAACAGACACAAGTAATACATACATTGCAACATGATTGTTATGTTGTTAATCTTCGTCACTGTGTTCTTCAATAACAGGTTCGACATTATCAACGTGAAATAGATTCGTTAGAATTTGAGCTGGGCGGATGATTTTGGACAAATACCGTGCATGACTTAAAAAGTAAATGATTGTTGCAACGTGGGCACAGCAACCAACAGTTCTTAGCCCATTTGCACAATCACATACGTAGTTTTTTATACCGTTATATCCAATACTGTTAGGGTCGTACTGAACGTAACATCTGTATACTTTCTTGTTTATATGTCTTGATTTAACTTCACATTTCAAAATGGTATCGTCCTCCAACAAGTATTGCATATTCAAAAGTCCTTCTTCGGTATACATTTCAGCTAAGTATGAAACAGTTTGCGATAACTGGTACGAGCCAGTGAAAAGGATCTTCAAATCTTGCTCTGTCATTTCCGGAAAGTCTAATACGTCATTTGATGTTAACGGTTTGAAGATCCTTTTCTTCCTATTCCAGTTTTGTTCTTCCACAACTTTCGCTAAAGAATTGTCAACGTCTTTTCTTTTCAACATTTGCTCGGCAATTTGATCTTGTAAATCGGTATCGCAATTCAGTCTTTTTCCAAACTCATTAACCAAAAAATTCGCTACTTTGCAATAAAGCATCGCTGAATCCAACATGTTGTTGTTAAACTGATTATGCAAGAGTTTGAATTTACTACCGATTATACCGTGGACAGCCTCTACCACCCACCTCAATTTCGTAACAAATCGACTTTCGTTTGCTTCATTTGTTGGAAGTTGCTTTCTTTTGCCTTTCAACGCTGGCATCAACACAACGAACCCTTGAGATTCTAACCAATCTTTGACGTCTCTGAACCCCCTGTCAAGTATAAAAACATCCCCTTTTTTGAGGATTGATCTCAAGCCGTTCGGATCACTTAGTACATGTTGTAAGATTTTCGCATCATTCACAATTGCTTCGTACGGTCCGTAAACATCTATTACATATCCATCTGTGGCACAAACTGTGAAGGGTTTACAGAGTGGACACTTTTTCTGACCAGAGAAAGATTTTTTTTGGTAACAATTATTACTACTTTTTTGGTGTCGAAGGTATGAACCATCAGCAATCAAGAGCAGGCGATCTTCAAATCCGTGTAATTTTTTTACGTAAGGCGACGTGTGATTAGCAATTAAATCTTCGCGAGAACATGCCCGAGCTCCGAAACGAAGTGGAAAGACGTCTTTCGCGAATGAATCCAAAACCGATTTGCAATAAGCAGATACTAGTTGTTCAGATTTGATATCGAAAATTGACGCAGTGATTGTGTTGGAATTTCCAGTTCTTAATTTAAAAAGGAATATTAAAAGAGCTTGATTAATACTGCGATTTTGAGAATTTCGCAAAGTGACCAACATGTTTTTTAGAGTCTTGATTTCTGCAACTGTGTATCCAGTTAGCGATTTTATGCGCTCTGCCGATAAATTGTAATCATCTACTCTGTCTAAAATACTGTTGTCGCATTTTTTGGACAGTGCATCCAAAAATAATGCCAACTCTTGAGAACTGATAGTACAAGTATTCGAAAATATTTTCAAGTTTGAAATTTTGTCAACGTACATACGTTCACTGATAAGATGTACAGGACAACAGCGATTGCCTTTTGGAATGAAAATTCGTGAACTTATAAATACCTGTAACCTCGCTTTAAACGGAACAACCGGAGATGTCGTAATTGGAGTAAGACATACGCAACAACATTTGTGAGTCGCGGTAACTCTGTTGAAAGGCATCTCGATCATTTCATAGTCCGGTTCTCTTGGACGAAGAACGTAAGGAGGGTCCTTAGAAGATTGTGATGACTGTCCTGTGGAAGATCCAGACTCCGACCGTGACAATTGTTGCGAAGACTGTTCCGAAGATTGTTCTGTGTCATCTGATACTGTCAAATTGGAGAGTGTTGATGAATGTCTCTCTACAGGATCGACAGAATTTTGTTCGCGATCAACATCTGGCAGAGGATTTTCCTCGGGATTGACGTTTGGCAGAGGATTTTCTTCGGGATTAAAATCCAACTGAAGATTTTCTTCAGGATCAGAATCACTGCTCGTCGATGGTGAAACCGTTCGGGATTTAGCGATTGCGGAACGACACAGATGACATAAAACGTCACCTTTCTCTACTCGTTTACCTAGTAGTTTAGTATATAAGTGTACGTCATCATCTGAAGAAATGGACTTCTGTTTTCCGGTATCATAACGCAACAATCTGTTGCATCTTATGCACCTTTCACCAGCCGTACATTTTCGTTTTTTCGGTGGCATCGCACAGTTTTTCCTAAAGAAAAAAAAAGAACATTGTTATTTTTTTTATTATGATTAACAAATTATTTTTTTTTTTGAAAAAAATGAAAAAAGTAACTGAAACCCGGAATAAAAAAAAACCATAATTAAAAAAACAAATAGAACAAAAGTAACGAAAATCGAAAGTACATTAAAAATTGTAAATCAAAACAAAAAAAATGTTGAAAACATCGGTAAACAAAACAGAAATAAATTATTGTATTCCAAATCATTTTTTTATTGAAATATCGTTTCGTCTTAGTTTTGTTTTTTTTTTTGCTTTTTTTTAATTCTTTTCATGTGAGTGAACTAAACAACAACTTGAAGTTAACGGCCACCTTCTGTACGATTTCAAGTCGACTATGAGGCAAACGATTGTAGATTGAGGTTATGATTATAAATCAATTTTTATGTTGATTGATATTTAAATTGATATTCAAACTCACCTTAGAATACTGCTTCAATCACTTCGTGTTGAGATAGGCAGGTTAAACGATAAATTAAAAAAACGCTGTTAACAAAACAAATAGATTTGTTTAACGGAGCAGAGCGCGTCGCATGACGTGTGTACTGGACGGCGGCTGAACACAGAGAGAAAGAGAGACCGCGTGGAGCGGGGTTCTCGATGCGTCAGTGCGTAGTGGGCATGCGCAGTACCGTGCGGAGGGGCATACGAGCCTAAGGCCCACGTGGGTACGGTGGCCTTAGGCACTCGGGTACGTGGCTTAATAAGGTACAAGTTGGGATTTTCTCCGCCAGGTGACAGTTTAGTCGGGGAATTCCAAATTTTTTTTCTGAATAATACGTAATTTTTTGTTTGTTAATATAACTATTGACAGCTGTTACGATTAAAAATTCGTGTATAAGAATGAATTTATAATCAGCGACCTAAAAAATCCTTATTAATATCGTTCCCATAGCTTTTTTAAAAAATTTCAAAAATTAAAATATTTTTTCTTCGTTTTGACAGCTGTCATGTGACAAAACTAATTTTTGACATCAAATTTGTAATCGGCGACCTCAGAAACCCCAAAATGTACTTTTATTAAGTAAAATAATTGAAAAATATGATTTTGTGTCATTTTCGTAACTGAAAATGCTCAAATTATAAAAACGGAATTTATTCAAGTTTGATTTTCGGACGCTAGAGACGACCGAATTGAGCCCAATTAGCGTCATTTTGTAGAGGAAGATAGTAGCTTTCTATGCTATGGTGCACGATTTTTTACCATTAATACGTCAATAAAAACCATAGCATTAAATACAAAAAATGACGATTTTTTACGGTTTTTATGCCATTAAAATTATGTTGCACATGATTTAACTTTACGAAAAAATCTGGAAAAATTCAGGGCATGTCTACACATCTGAAACAAAATTTTGGTTGTGTTAAAACCGCTTTAAAATGCATTTGAAAGCTCGAAAAAAAATTAAACATAAAAAAAAACGCATTTTTTGCGATTATGGTGTTTTCATAAGGGTTTAGGGGGTTAAAAAATATCTCTAAAATTTTGTTTTTCAGCCCTCTTTCAGGTTTTTGGGTCGATTCGATCAAACTCGGTGGGGGCCGTCAGACCCCCCTTAACCGGCTACCCCCTTTCATGACGATTACTGTCTGGAAGACGGGGTTTGCGAGAGACTCGTTTTATGGAAGGGTGCCGGCATTTCCCCATGCTTTTTAAATTAATTTAAACAAATAAGCTCGAGCACTATTTGTAATCTAGATGCCGCTTATCGTCGGCGATTTCGATCTCTGCTCAAATTTCGAGCGAACGAAATTGCTCGAAACTCACTCTACAACAGAGTGGTAACATTTTACAAGGATAAACTTCCGAAAAGCGGAAACCGAATTTCGACCTGAAATTTGGCATACACCTTCCTTTTTATGTTATAAGATATCCCCTGAAAGGATTTTTGGCGACACGCCATAGTTTTCGAGATATCGATTTTCGAAAGTAATTTGTTTCGTCGCGCGCCTGCTATATCGATAGCTGGCGGGCTCAGCTACGGCTATACCTATATATCTTATCGCGCTCTCCGCTTTGTGCGGATCTTCGTCTGGTGCCCCCCCCCCCCCCCCGCCGAATCCAGCCGCACTGTCGTTTTTGTTGTAATGCTGTTTTTTTTTGTTTTCACGTTTGATGGAGAATTTAGTGGTAGCCAAACAAACCCAAACTTGGATATGTGGAATCGTGGGGTGCGTGGAACAGTTGGGTGGGCGCAGGGCACCTCGGACGGGTGCGTGGTATCGCGGGGTGTCCAACAAACCCAAACAAACAAACGAACCCAAACACGCAAACTCAAACAAACTCGGATATGTCAAATCGTGGGGTGCGTAGAACACTGCGGTGGCCACACAGCACCTCTTCCAATTTCTTTTCTTCATTTTTCGTTTATTGTTTTTGGTATTTTCATTCGATTTTTTTTCTTCGTTAAAAAAAATATATTTTTTTTCTTTCATTTTTCCGTTTTTTTCTTTGATTGTTTTGTTTTTTTTTAAATTATTTTATAATTTTCCATTCCTATCATCCGTATCATAAAGTGAAAGTTGGAGTCCCGAGTGCAGACACCAGTACAACGTATCCGTAAAAATGAGAATTCGCTATACGAGGTTTAACACCATAAGGGCGCCGGCCGTGGAAATGTTGGAGAGGGGGTTTCTCCAAACATAATCGACGAAGATCCGGACAAAGCGGAGGGCGCGATAAGACATATAGGTATAGCCATAGCTGAGCCCGTCAGCTATAGATATGGTAGGCGCGCGATGAAAATAATTACTTTCAAAAATCGATATCTCGAAAACTATGGCGAGTCGCCAAACATCCTTTTAGGGGATATCTTGTAATATTAAAAGGAAGGTGTATGCCAAACTTCAGGTCGAAATTCGGTTTCCCCTTTTCAGAAGTACACCCTTTTACAATGCTCATCATTTAAACAAATTTGAGGTTCAACTTCTCGAGCAATGAAGATCGCTAGCCTCGGTCTACGGAAGAGCGGTGAAATTCTGCGATCGCGAACTGTTTAAACAAATGCCCTCGAATCGATTTCTTTTGTCGACGGCGGTCATCGGAAATATCTTTAGGGTTGATCTTTCTAGCAAACGGGGTTTGCTTGGAGACTAGTATTGTGAAAGGGTGCTGGCATTTTCCCATTCTTTTTTAATACATTTAAATAAATAAGCTCGAGGACTATTTGGCATCTCGATGTCGCTTATCGTCGACGAATTCGATCTCTGCCAAAATCTCGAGCGAACGAGATTGCTCGAAACGCACGCTACAAAAAAGGGGTAAAATTTTACAACCGTCATTGTTTAAGCAAATGCGTCGGTCATTTTTATCTCTGCCAAGTTTTATCTTCGGTAGGATCTCGGAGAGTCAACTTCTCGAGCCAGGGTTCAGCTTTGGCAGCATTTTTGAGGGACAACTTCTCGAGCACTCAAGATCGCTAGCCTCGCTCTACGGAAGAGCGGTGAAATTTTTCGTCCGCGAATTCTTTAAACAAATGGCCTCGAATCTATTTCTTTTGTCGACGACGGTCATCGGTGGAAATTTCGTTACGGTTGAACTTTCTAGCAAACAGGGTTTGCTAGAGACTCGTATTGTGGAAGGGTGCTGGCATTTTCCCATCCTTGTTTAATTAATTTAAACATATAAGCTCAAGGGCTACTTTGAATCTCGATGCCACTTATCGTCGATAAATTCGATCTCTGCCAAAATCTCGACTCTCGACCGAGATCCCTCGAGACTCACTCTACAAAAGAGTTGTAAAATTTTACAATGCTCATTGTTTAAACAAATGCGTTCGGCATTTTTTTCTCTGCTGTGGCTTATCTTCGGCAGGTTGTCTGCGGCCGACCAAATTTGCGAGCGAACGAGATCGACCGAATCTCACTCTGCGAAAGAGTGGTCAAATTTTATAATTACTGCAAAAAAAATACATTTAGCAGCATTTTTTCTCCCTGCTGGGATTTGTCTTCGGCAGGTTTCTTCAAGGATTAAAGTTTCTAGCAATGACGATCGCAGTAGTCTCGCTCTACAGAAGAGCGGTGAAATTTTACGATCGCGAATTGTTTAGATGACACCGCACAGTAGGAGAAAAGCCCAAAAACCTGGCCAAAACCTCAAATGACCTTTGACGGGAATGAAAATTGGCTTACAGGGGTTTTCAAGGTCGCTGATTACGAATCTGAAAGCCAAATTATCGTAAACAAAATGGCCGATCCAATATGGCTGACATGAATGTTAAAAGGTTGCCAGATGTGGACAAAAATTGGTATTTACGGGTTTTCAAGGTCGCTGATTACGAATCCGCAAGCCAAATTATCGTAAAAAAAATGGCCGATCCAATATGGCCGACATGAACGTTAAAAAGTTACCAGATGTTGACAAAAATTGGTATATACGGGTTTTCAAGGTCGCTGATTACCAATCCGATATCTATTGTTTATAACTTGCAACAAAGAGCTTACAGCAAATTGTTATAAACAAAATAGCCGAGTATCCTGCTAAATAGATAAATTAATATATTTAAAAAAATCATCATAATAAAATAAACGTGAACAGTGTATTCTACGCAATTATTATTTTTATTTCCAAAATACATACGGAACGTTTCAAAAATAGAAAATTTTATTCTTAATCAAAATCGTAATCGGAGTCGGAGTCGGAGTCAGAATCATTATCCGAGTTTGTATCTATTACAACTCCCGGCACGGCTTCAATCTCGGCGCAAAATTCGTCTGCTGCAGCAGTCACTTTAAGAGCGATCAACATCGCTACAGCTTCCGGCGACAAACTCTTCAGCTTCTTCTGTGGTAGTCTTCTGACACTTGAAATGTACGGATCAGAAGTAACTAAGAGCCGATGAAAAACATCTTCCATAGTTTTAACCCTGCAACTTTTTCGCGCAAAATCTTCTCGATATCGTTTGATGTCTTTGTTTCGAGCTTCCTGAGCATCTTCGGATAATTGGCCGATTGGTAATAGAGCATGAGTTATTATCACTGGACCATGAATTAATAGTTTGTGCACCGAAGTAGGCATGGAGTACCAAGGGTATAATGCAACGGTCTTTCTTGCCGTTTCAATAGCATACTGTTCAAATCTTTCACAGTTTATCTCGTGGCCACACGATATAACTTGTAGGATTACGTACAAGCGTTTAATAACTTCTTCGTTGACCCCGGTTATCGCAGCGGAAACCGTCGAATTTTCAAAGAATCGCCGACCTGTGTTGCCATCATTGCTGCTGCCGTATCCAGGCTTTGGGCGATCGATATTTAGACCCAATTGCTTCTTGAATCCTTCTTGAATGGCCCTCTTGCGTTCCTGGGTAATTTTTTTTTCTTCGGCACTTCGAGCTTGCCATTTTTTAATGCCGAGTTTGTAAGACACGTGTAAGCAATACTCGAAGCACCGTATCCACGCATGCAGCGTCGACAATCCGAACTTCAAATTTGTTTCATTGATTTCCCTTTGCAATACAGTGTCGATGGCATTAAAATCTTTGCTGGTTGCTCCACACAAATAGCACCGTTGAGCAGATTTCGTCAATGATACAGCGTTGCAAACTTTACCATCTATCATGGTGAACAACAACTTGTACATTACGGAGATTTCTTTTCCATCTATTACACTTTCGAATGGACAAAGTGACTTTATTTGTTCTTCAACAATTTGAACTTCATTAAGTGTTGACTCTGTGTCTTCGCGTAGAAACAGTAGTCTAAGCGGTCTACAAAATCGTGGAGACGAGGGTCTGGGGTTCTTCCAAACAACTATTTCTTCCTTCGATTGTTGATCATAACACACGAGTTGTAATGGCACGACTGAAGTAAAGAATACATGCGCATCAGATTTGCCGTCATCACTGAACGTCTGCTTATATTCACTTTGCCCAGAACTTCCATCGCAACCCCACTTGCAAATCAAGTCCATTTTACGAACATTATCTGGAGTCAATCTTTGAATGAGTACATTTTGGACGAGTAAAATACGTTCAACTGTATGATCTAATAGTGCCTGTAGTTGGACTTCTGCACTACTCTCTGTAATCCTGATTACATCACGTGGTGGATAACAACGCTTTTTTGCTTTCATCACTTTTTCGTAAGACGGATATAGCTTACAGTTATTTTCCTTCCCTAATCTTCTCATTCCCTGGTAAGTACTCTTGGAGAATTTATATTCAATCATAGCGGAAAGTGCAGCCTCTTCGGATAAAGTAATTTCATCCGTTGCTGAGTAAGCTTTACGATACTTGGAAGCTCTTAAAGGACTCGTCATTGTTACGTCCTTAATAACTTTTGCGGCGTCGGATTGTCCTGAAGAGCGAAGGCTCATCTGAGTAGCATATGCTAACTCGACCGAGTTGAACGATGTACGAATATCTTGGGTCTTCCTTCGTTTAGATCTTTCACTGGACATTGTAAACTCAAGGGACGGGCGGCCGCCCGTATTACCCGGGCTTGTTACTACAGTGTCTGTAGGTGCGGCAAAACATACCTGCTTGCTAAGCCATTCACCGTTATTCTTGAAAAATACACAGGATTTTCTGTGAGCTTGTTGCCACCTCGTTCTCATTTGATTGAAGAGTATCGAAAAAGTCTGTTTCGAGTCCTCAGGCACTACAACTGTACGTCCGGTGTCCTTGGGAATTTTTTCTACCATAAATTCGATCAAGGAAGCGAATTTATCGGATAAATGCTCGCTGATTATCAGAAATACTTCTTTCCTTGTCAGCACCAATTCTTTGTAACCGGATCCTGTAATAAAGACATAAAATTGTAGAAAATTGGTGTTAAAGGAAAAGATAAAATTTTCAATTAATACAAAAACTTGAACAATGTACATTATTTTACCAAATAAATAACCGCAATAATTGAAATAATTTTAAGAAAATTAGACAGAAAATATTGAAATGGATTTGGTTAAAAGAAAGCTTTGCTTACTATATAATATATATATATTCAAATATTTTATTCGAATGTTATAACATTTCATTCATATTTAAGAAATTTTTATGTGGTTGATTTTAATATGTATATATATATATATGCATACGTATATATCATAATTAAATCACAGAAAATTTATATATATATATATACACATACATATATATTAAAATAATTTATTTCAAGCGTATAACAGCCGTCTTGTCCGTTATGATGCTACTTCACCCATTCTCAGGTAGAGGCGCAGCGGCTGCTCAATAGTGCCGCGTGCACGCTCGGCTACCGCACGATGCGAAAAAAATCATAACGGACAAGACGCACGTTTTCCGCAGGTAACTCTTGTAAATTTCGAAAGCTTATACATTAAACTAAAGGCCGAGACTAGGAGCTTTGCAAAATGTGACAAAATATATAACTTTTCGGACCGTTGAAAATATAAGTTTTCAAAATTATGCAATTTTATTTATGCCGAAGGCTATACTACATTTCAATCATTTATACATAAACTTTCGATTCAACCGATGTAAAAACATGTTCTACATACCTCCAGAAGTCGTATCCATGTTGCAGAATTGAAATTAAACCCGTCACTTTAAAGTTATGGGTTTTTGAAGTCAGCGTTATTTTCGTCTGTTCAGCGCGTGACACGTATACTCTTCACGAACACTCACTGCCAACTGACGCTGCGGCGCAGGTATACACTTAAAGGGCTTTCCCTTCCACAATAGAATGCAGTTACTAGTCCTCTACCTGAACGACTACTCAACTGACCCTATTTCGAAAATTTATTTTTTGGGGTTTTGGCCAGGTTTTTGGGCTTTTCTCCTACTGTGTGGCACTCTGAAAGTTCACGGTTCGCGACCCCATGCTTTTTTTTTTTATTCAATTTTTATTTTTATTTTATATCTCATAAGACTTTGCATGTTCAGGTAAAGAAGTCAATTCGAAAATATGTATTACTAACTTTATTTATCTATTATATTAAAATAATTAATCCTATAATAATTAATCATATATGAAGATATATATCTTCAAATATGCTTTCCTGTGAATTAGATTAATTATTTATTTTTTATACCATATTATTTTGCTATGTAATTGTGACTTCATTATTGGATTAATTATTTTAATATAATAGATAAATAAAACTAGTAATACATATTTTGGATTTTTCTTATTTACCTGCACATGCAAAGTCTTATGAGAGATTATAAAATTAAAAAAAAATTGAATTAAAAAAAGCATGGGGACGCGAACCGTGAACTTTCAGAGTGCCGGTCTGTCGTCTTACCGTATTAGCTACGGCCGCTCTTGTCTGAAGTGTCAACGCTCAACGTACTCTACGCGCGAGACGAAACTCCGAAATTTTCAATTTGCGATATCTCAGCAACTAAGTCCTATTGGAACAAAAATAAAAAACGACGTTAATTCGGAGGTCTTCAACTTTCACGACGCGAAAGGAGAACCCGATTCGCGACATCCAGGCTCTGCCTTCTTGTAAGTGATCCATTTGATGAGCGCAATATGACGGCGATATGTATATTCGTCAGTGATACATCCCATAAGCGCAATATGACGGCGATATGCATCCAAATCCAGAATGATACAAATAGGCAGACACAAAGAAAGTTTGCACAAGTGTTAGAATGGCTAGGTAGGTAGCGCGCTCAGCTCTCGAATTAGAAGATGTGGTTCCAACCGTAGGTTGGTAACAAAAAATTTAACTAGGCAGAATACGTTTTAATCCATTTATCTTATAGGCTAAGAACATAAATAAAGCGTATGGGGATATAAAAATCCTACCAGATTTTTTTGATCAATATTTTTTGATTTTTTTTATTTTTCTCGCTATGACACTCATATGAGCTCCATATGAGCACAGCATAGTTACGTCTTCCGATATTCCGTCCGTCGATATTCCTCGAAAAGTTTAATCGGCAATATTTTGTCAATCGTCCACCAGTATCGGACAACGGTAAAGAAACTCGCCGTGTTGCGCTAGGTACGACGTTGTTCGCACCATAGAGAACATATTTTCCCATGGTCTTTCGCAGGGCACATCCTGTGTTGCACTCCTTGCCACCGACATAATCAAATACAATGTCATCGGCCTCCGGTGATATTTTCCTTACTTCATTCCTGTACTCGCTTCCACGCTCGAGGAGATGATCAATGGTGCCGGGCGATTTGAGCTCGTCGTATTTCGATGAGCTGCAAACACCAACGATTGTGATGCTGTGGGCCGTAGGTGGTGTGAGAAAAAACTCCACTCTATCACACACATTACACATCGTATGAAATATATTTCGAACGAATGTTCGAGGTTATAGCTCCTGTTTTCGACCTCTCAAATCAAACTGTTTCGGAAAGAGGCGAGCGCGGTCGGTAAAAACAGCACGATGCGAGGTGCCAGTAAAAAAACAGGTGAACTAAATTCTCGGTCCGGTACATAATATATTGAGCTTTTTTGGTACATTTTTGCTACATTTATGTAAACATTTCAAAATGACTTTTCTCCGCCATTTGTTCATGAAAACAGGTGAAACAAAGTTTAAAATGTGTGCTCCTTCACTGTCGAGAGCGTGGTTCTCGCCACGTTACCGAAATGCGATGCAATGGTTAATAATTCACAATTTTTCGGATGGTAACCACAAACTTTAAAAAACAATTAGAAATTTTGGAAAATGTCGAGAACCATGCTCTCAGAGCAAGCGTGCTGCATGCACACAGCAAATTTCATTCCAACTAGTTTTTATGTTTGGGAGAATTCCCATTGAAAAATTTCGAAGTGGTGGGAGGCGTGTATCACATCGCCTTAAAGGCAACTCCAAAAGTACAAATCTTAAAGGGCTCAACAAAGTTCAAAGGCCCGCAACGTCGACAACAAATTAGTGTCTCAAACAAATTAGAACTTCCACAGGCGTCACTACTAGAATCTGTAAGTACCGTCGCGGGGAGATTGAAACCCTTAAAATCCAATTCGGAATAAGATAACCTCTAACTCTTTTATTTTTAAATGGACCCAAGGAGTGCAAATATCGTTCACGTCTAAGCCTGGGCAATATAAACCTCCTATGGATCCCCAATGGTCAAAGAAATGGGAAGAATTTATGAACTCCTACATAAGTCTACTGGTAGAAAAAGGAGCCATCCAAAACTGCAATTTTTGAAATGAATCAAAGAAGTATGCGGCCGTGTAGGTGATAAGAGATCGCTAGAGTTTCGGCTTCGGTCCGGCCAGTGAAGGACTTCCAAGGTTAACGATGGAAATAAGAAATTATGTTTCTTTTACGTTTCGGCCCTCTGGTTCGGGTCCTCTTCAGAATATGTATATTTAATTTTCCCTCGAAGTAGTGAAATTTCGGATCTTTTTTAAACACATGTTTGGAAAGAAGTTGTAACAAACAGAGACATTATGTGTGAATACAAATAATGTTCTGTGAAAGGTACTCAGTAGATGGAGTTAATATCGTTTATGGGCGATTTTATCTGATCGGTTGAGTTTGTTCTTAAGAGTGTGTTATCTTTCCAAAATGAGTGAAAAAAAACTTCGAATTATTTCATTGGTTCGTTACATTTTGAGTTGTGTAGCGGACAGGAGTTCGAGAGAAACTCAATTTTTGCACAATGCTGAGTCTAATAACTTGCGATGCGCTCAATCCTATATCCATTTCGAAATTTGTTGCTCAGCGACAATTAAAACTGCTGATTTGTACAAAAGTCAAGAAGCAACCCACCATCGAGTCGCGACCAAATTAGACAGTCTCTCGCGAATCCTAGGACTGAGCCCAGCTCTATAGAGGCCTAAGCACTCTGTACCTCGAGTTTTATTTCGTGCCCTTATAAGTTAGTTCCGAGTACGCAGCTTCGATTCTCCGCGATCAAGCATCACTGCCCGAGGATTAAATGAGGCACCGAGGTTCGATGTCTCATTGAGCTTTGCAGACTGATAAGCACTCATTAGTAGTGTGTAGAAATAATTATTCATCCAATCAAATTCTCCACTACGAAATCCAATGCGTGATTTGCGTACATGAGTGCCATACTATTGCACTGTCTTTCAGGAGACCCGAACGTCTAGCGTCAGAACGATACCAAATTAAGTTGATCAAACTGTAAATCCAATCTGCCCGTATTTTATGTAATCGTATTCAACTTTGTTAAGCCCACAATCGAATTGATGTACGGAAGGAAACTGCGATAATAATCAACTGTATCAACATTGTAACTGTCATTACCAATTTATCAAATTTGGTATAACAATATATATCTGTACTTTACCATTTAAAATTTTTCATTGGTATACTCTTTGCCTTATTTGATTCCTTAAACTTTTTTATTTTAACCCAATAGATAAGTGCGCCTAGGGCTTTAATACATAGAGGATAGATTAGAAGACGGAAACTTTACAGTCGTTCAGAAAATCAATCTCAACCTGCTCCTTAACACGAGCAAGCATAACACTCAGTTACAATAGAGAGGTATTATTGGACGAATTATCACGAGAAGTGAGTACCTTATTAACCCTAGCTTATTAACCGAATTCCGGACTAAATAAAAACATAGGGATTCAATAAGAAACAACCGACTCTCATTCGTCTAGCATTTCGTAACGACGCAAATATTTTCGCGTCATCGGCTTTACAAACTGGTGTAGAAAAAACTAAGCCGTTGCGGAACAACCCGGAGCCCATGACTGAAACTTCCTGCGATGTAATTTTTAATATAATTAAGAATGAATATCCCGGTTCTGAGTTTACGCATATTTTGCTGTAACACACTTCGAACATCTACATTTGATATCCAGGAAGAGGCGCTAAATGCAATTAAAAAATTAAGTGAACTTACATGTAAGTGAAGTTCTATCTTGATTGTATGAACGTCCTCTTCCGAAGAGTTCACTTCCACCCTGACCGGTTCTTAATAACCTGTGGTTATTGGAAAGGTTACGGGAAGACTTTGAATAATGATACGAGCGTAAGCAAATCACGGACCCGGAGCAATCATAAGAAGTTGTCGGTATAAAGGTTGTATTGTGTAATATTACTGGCATGAAGTAGGGGTACTACAATTTGATTTCACCGGAAGAGGCGCTTCTTATTATTGAGATAGAATTTTACTCACACGTAAGTTCGTTTAATCTTTGAATTATAACACGCTTTTGATTCATCCAGCTAAATATTGTACGAATACGTAGATTTCAACAAACCAAAATCCCAACAAAGAAAAAAAACATTCATATATATATTTTTTAATCTTATAAGTTTTTTTCAATCGCAGGAAAAGGTACATTTTTCAGTTGTTATTACAAACTTTCTCCTGCGCTTTAGAATAATCTCAATACACTGATATTATTCATGCAAACAGTCGCAGCTGTCGCCTTATAGTTCGCGTTATTTTTTCACACGTTGATCCCTTAGCAAAGAATTGCTAAACTCCCAGCGAACTTTACTTTCCACTGGGAACGTATGGGTGAAGTATCCTCAAAACGAGTTCCTGCTCACGAGCTCACGACGGACTTTTTCTGATAAGCCGTTCCCATTTTTGTAACGTAACTTAATTCGTTGCTTAACCACAGCACGGACAGAACTTTGTAAAATATTTCCTGGCTGGATCGAGAAGCGACATTTCCTACTTAACTTCAAGTACAGTTATTAAAGACGAAAAGCTATGTGCAGTATGGTACATGTAAACCCAGTCCAAATTTTTGTTCGATGCCAGTCACTTTTTTAACCGAACTTAGTTTTAATAGAATAATCGAAAGGTTTTTAAACATGAGTGCTTATGTTAGATATATATATACGTTTCGCACGTACTTATTTTGCTTGTAGAAATGCTTCTTGTTTTGTTATAATGTTATAATGTTATAATGATTACTATCTCCGTACAGAGTGACAACTGTAAGGTGGTTATGTGTTTTTTAGGGCGCAGAGCTCTGGTGACTAAAAAAATATGATTTTGTAATAGTTCTTCCTGTCCTCTTCGAAAAACAAATTGAGCATGCCGGAAAAAATAAAAACTCCCTTTTGTGTGTATTAGAATTGTACGACCAAACAAGCCAAGTGAAGTTTGATCGTGATTATGAGAAGCGTTTCGTGCGAAGACGATCAACTGTAGTAACGCTTTCGTGCCAAACTTCACCACGTTCCAGAGCTTCCTGAGGATAACGAGTGGCGCCCCTGCTCGTTGCAACGGTTATGCCGCGCTTCGACTTACTTTCATAATCTTTGGAGTATGCTACTAAAGTTATCACATTATTTTAAGATGATCCCTGATTTCGGGAGTGGGTAATTTCTGCGGATGAGAGTGGATCATCTTCGAACGAGACAATTCGTATAATCACGATCGAACTTCGTCAGCCTTCGGCTGGCTCATTTAATCGTACAATTATACTCGGCGTCTCGATCTGGATGATTACCTGTAGGCTTTCCACGTGCATATAACTAACAGTAGTACTGATACCGATTGAACCATTCTACTTTATTTTATCCCAAGATAAGAATAAGAAACAAAATTTCTCAATTAAGGCGTCTGGCCGCCCTAGCCGCTCGAAAAATGGGTATGTTAAAAAAAAATCATAAATTCGAAAGCATGAATCGGAATTTTTTCATTTTTTTATGTAACGTCAGAAAGGGCTTTAAGAATAACGTAAATAAATTTCCCTTAAAAATATTTAAAAATGGCGGCGTTATACACATTTCCGCGGCACGATACGCGCGGTCGTTGTCCCCCCTGTTACTCAGTCATGTAGCATCTGAAAACAAAATTAGCTTATTCGTGAATAGTGTTGCTATAATGTAACGTAGCGATTTTTTTACCATTGATAAAATTATGTCGAGCCGAAGAAAAAAATGTGTATTTTTCACCGAAATTTAACGAGCAAAAAATTTAAAAAAAAAACCAATCAAGTTATCGCAAGAATCCTACGCCACATTTCAGATAATGTATCTAAAAGTATTGTGTACAAATTTGAAAGCAATCGGACCGATAGTTTACGCGATTTCGTTGATACCAGTCTGAAAAATGTAGTTTCGAGATAATCGCAAAAGAAAGTAAACGTGCGGTTATTCGGCTGATGGTGCGGTTTTTGTGAGTCTTACCTTCAAACACCTTAACAAGGTTTAAAAAAAAATAAAAAAAAATTTTATGGTGACCACACAGCTTAAGGCCGTATTCTAGTGTGAACACCCAATCTCAAAGTGATTTTTTGTAAATTAAATTTAGAGAAACGTTTAAATGTACAGTGTTGGTATTTCACAGTTCTATTCATACCTGTTTGAAGTAACAACTAAAATATTTTCACAGCATTTTATTCGAAACGGTACATGATATTTGATGTTGCGCAGGTCTCGGACGTACACATTTTTTATCATCGGGCGTTGTGATTTTATCGTTGGGCCCTCTAATAAAAGTTTTCTCAGAAAAATGTACAAAATCGCGTCGTTTCAAAAAGAGTACGCTGATTTTTACAGCAACATTTTCACTTCTCGCGGTCTCTAAAAATAGTCATTATAAAGCAATCATAGATGGAGGGCCGAACGTTAACCACATTCGTAAAGAATATTATTTGTTTAAAATCGTTTGTTTCAGATGGCAACGACCGCGGCGAACACGACGCTCGATGACAAACAAAAAATTTATCGTAGATTTTTATCGATTATTTAAAGTAAAATGTTTTGAAAAAATTTAGTACCTTACTTTAAACATGTATATATATAATGGTGAAATACTAACACTGTAGATTTAACCTTTTCTCTTAATTTAATTCGCAAAAAATCGCCTTGAAAATGGGTATTCGATACGATCTTAAGCATGGATCGCGCAGAAGTTGCTCTTTTCTTCGCCAACGGGCCTGTTTTTCAAGAGATGGCTCCACTAGTTCGTGCTGGTCGATTGTGACATAGCCAAAACGTTATGAACCAAGCTTAGAATATGGTAAACAAACCGCTTTGACACATGAGTGATTTTTTTCTTGCGTCGCATAATTTTGGTTGTGTGAAAATGTCTGATTTTGTGCCAAATAATCGTCATTGCGGGAAGTGTTGCTTTTCTTCTTTCATTCGAAGAAAACGGCGGCTAAAGCGCATCGAGAACTCCAAAAAGGTTACGGAGATGCTGCTCTAAGTGAAACAACGTGATGTTCGATGTTGACGACCGTTCACGCGAAGGAAGGCCAAAAACCTTCGAAGACGCTGAATTGGAGGCATTGCTCGATAAGGATCCGTGCCAAACGCAAAAAGAGCTTGCTTCAGCATTAGGAGTTACCCGCCAAGCCATTTCCAAGCGATTGCATGCGTTGGGAATGATTCAAAAACAAGAAACTTGGGTTCCTTATGATTTGAAGCCGAGAGACGTTGAGCGTCGTTTTTTCGCCTGTGAACAACTGCTCCAGCGGCAAAAAAGGAAGGGTTTTCTTCATCGCATCGTTACGGGTGATGAAAAATGGATTCATTACAGCAACCCAAAGAGAACAAAATCATGGGGACTGCCCGGTCATGCTTCTACGTCGTTGGCTCGGCCGAATATTCACGCTGCGAAGGTTTTGCTGTGTATTTGGTGGGACCAGGGCGGTGTTATTTATTATGAGCTGTTGAAACCGAACAAAACCATCACTGGGACTTGGTATCGAACTCAATTGATACGATTGAGCCGAGCACTGCGCGAAAAGCGGCCACAATACGAGCAGAGGCACGAAAAAGTGATTTTACAGCATGACAATGCTCGGCCTCACGTTGCCAAACCCGTTAAAACCTACTTAGAAACGCTCAAATGGGAAGTCCTACCCCACCCGCCATATTCCTCAGATATTGCGCCGTCCGATTATTACTTGTTCCGTTCGATGGCCCATGGCAATTCGATGGCAATTGGCTAATCAGCAGTTCCGCTTATATGAAGACATCTCAAAATGGCTTGATTCGTGGATAGCCTCAAAAGACGAACACTTCTACCGTGACGGTATTCGAGCTCTGCCAGAAAGATGGGAAAAAGTTGTCGCTAGCGATGGGCAATACTTTAAATGATTCATTTGTAACCATTTTCTCACAATAAAGTGACATTTTCATTAAAAAAAACAGCGAGAACTTAGTTGCGCACCTAATACTTTTCCGAGTTTTAATGTTTCAATAAGGTCCGAAGTCGTTATCGAAACTTCCGCTTCGGACTTTTCTATAATATTTGTTCGAAATAGTGCTAAAGCTTAGAGTCTTTGGGCCGTTCCAAGGTTCAATAGAGTGACTACTTTCTCGTCCATTTCTCTTGAGGATATGTTTGCCGTTGAAAGCGTTTTGAGAGTTTTTGATACTTGTTCATTATCCCTGGTACTATCATACTTCGGTCGTGAAGATTTTACTTTGAACGCTTAATTGAAAAACCGAGCAATCCGCATGCCTGCCTCATCTCACGACCGGACATGAGCACAATGACTGATCGATACGAGCAAATGCTACCGTAACTCACCTTATCTTCGAATCTTACAGTTAAATAACTAATAATCTCTGGAATCTCAACGTATACACGAAGAAGCTTAGTCGCCTTGCTTCGCCCCACTGCAAAATTTTTCTCAAAAACTCGCTTAGATGAGAAAATTGTATACCGCCGGCCCTATTTATGTTGGAAATCTTCCACGTAAGATTTCGCAGTCTGATAGGTGTGTAGCGAAACTTCTTAACGGGTTATACGCAGTTAGACATTTCAAAAAATCGATTTTTTTAATTGCATTTTCGGAATGTACAAATATGTGAGTATATTCCCTGTAAATTTCGAATCGATCCAGCGAATAGTCTCGGGAATACACATATATTTGTAAAGACGCTCGGAGGGATACAAAGAACGACTGTTGAAACTTCAAACGCGTTTTTCTCAGAACGGTGTTTTCAAAGTCGGTGAGCAGGGTTTCTCAAAAACAACTCAACCGATCGGTCTGCAATTTTAACACAACCTTGTGAGATATATTCTTCAGGTATTGATCGACGGAATAAGACTTCCGATCATTATTACTATTTTTTTCAACGATTTAACGAAACAAATTTGGTCGAAAATCGAAATTGTTTCTTTCCGGAGCCATAATTTTGTTAAAAAATAAAATGTCGACTATTCCTTCGATCAATACCTGGATTTATCTATCCCCTATAAGAATCTTTTTGGTTTTTTCATTTTAGATAATCCAAACCGGAGATACTTTACTCACCACCTAACAATTTTTTTCGGGGGCCTTCAGGAGACTTCCTACAGGAGCAATGTTAATGAATATTTTTGAAAATAAAAAATGCCAATCTAAAGCTAAAAGATGCCACTACACTGCCTAATACTTTTCGTTTTGCCCAAATGAAATCCTTTTCCCGAAAAAGTCGTGAAAAAACGACTTTTTTGGCCTTGCAACTGCGTATAACGTCTTAACGCCAAAAAAGCTGCTAAGAGCTCAAGGTAGGTGAATTTACGTTTTTTCTCTCTTCATTCCAAAAACCGTGAGCCCTTTTCCCCCTCTTGTATACTCACTATGTCGTCAGGGATGCATCAGTCTTAATTTCCAGGGCAAATTTATGCATGTGTACTGGATTTTATCCAATCTTTAGATTTTTCTTCCACCAATCAAGGTAGTGTATAACTGCTTTTTGCAATGTCAAGCTACCGTCGCGTCGTGCTTACCATCATTCAGTTTAAGGGCGAGAAATGTTTCTCTTTCCAGTATCTCGCAGTACATTGTGCCGTACGCTTCCGCTGCACAGTGGTCCCAAATTCCAAAAAGCTGGTCAAAACTAGAAGGTATTTTAGTTTTAAGGCTTTCACGGCTCTTTATGTAGTGAGAAGAGTATGTGGCTTCCGGATGGAGGCCGTGTTGAGGATCAGCGTTGTGCCGACGTTTCGCAAACGTTACAGTCTGCATCATCAGGGCTGAGAGCTCCGACACTGAAGCTCTTGTGTCTCAGGTATTCCTCATATAGTTGCAGTGATCAGCTGGTCAATTAAAACATCTGAGTGGCTGGTGCAGCGATCTGGAACGATGACTGCAACTATATAAGGAATACCTGAGACACGAGAGCTTCAGTATCGTCTCTCATCAGGGCTTCAGCATCATCAGGGCTCTCAGCCCTGATGATGCAGACTGTAACGTTTGCGAAACGTCGGCACAACGCTGATCCTCAACACGGCCTCCATCCGGAAGCCACATACTCTTCTCATTACTAGAAGGTATTGTTGAATCTCAACGAACTACAGTACTCCGGGGTTTTCGAGGCCGTTGATTACGAATCTGAGGTTGAATGTTCAAAATCAAAATGGCGGGCCACTTTCTACAAAATTGAATCAATCTTTACGAAATTTGGTAACCGGGGGATGTCAAGGCCGCTGATTACGAATTTGAGGTCGCATTTTCAAAAAAACAAAAAGGCGACCCAAAAATGGAGGATAACTTTTTTCAAAATGGAATCAATCTTCACGACATTCGATACTAGCGGGTTTTCGGGGTCGCTGGCTACAAATTTATTATGAAAAAACGAAACAATGTATTATATTATTACATATATGTAGATTGGATATTGGTAAAGTATGGAAATAAATAATTTAAATTCAAATATAAATGCTTATTCAATGAAAAATTAGAACGAATATTACATTATTTCAGCCCAGAAAGTGTACTCGCTGTCTGTGGAATCGCTATCGTCATCATTATCGCTAGAGTCAGTTATTAAAACTACGTTTGGTTTGTTCAGAGTCAACGAGTTTAAAAACGCGTCTGCTTCACGCGATAATGATTTATCTGACTTTACTGGCAGCTTATGCAAACTTGAAATAATGGGGTCGAACAAAAACAAGAGTCGCGAGAAAAAATCGTCCATATTTTGTTTTCTACCACATTTTTCGAGAGAAGTCTTGTCTAAATGATTTTATGTATCTATCACAAGATTCCTGGGCTTCTGCCATCTGTCCTATTGGCAAAATCGACATTTCTATTATTTTTGGCCCGTGAATTAGAAGTTTGTGTATGGTAGTGAGCATGTAATACCAAGGATATAATAGCACGAATTTGCGGGCTACAGCTGAAGCGTATTATTCAAATGTATTCACAATTATTTCAAAACCGCACGATATTACTTGCAAGATTATATGGAATCTTTTGTTAGAGCTTCATCGAGTCCCGTTATGGATGCGGAAATACTGGAATTTTGAAAGAAACGCCGAGCGGTATTACCGTCATTTGTGCTACCATATCCTTGTTTCGGCTGATTAATCGAAAGACCCAATTCCCACCGAAACCTTTTTGTACGGTGTTTTTGCGACTTTCGATGTCTTCCTTACGTGCGTGCCATTTTTTAATTTATAATTTGTAAGAAATATGTAAGCGGCACTAAAAAACGAATCCACGCGTGCAGTGAAGATATCCCATATTTTAAATGATCTCCAACTACCTTTATCTTTAAAATCTTGTCGATGTCGTTAAATTCTTTCGATGTACTATGGCAAAGATAACATCGTTGACTTGGTGCTGTAAATGTTAGGAAATAGCAATATTTTCCATCAACTAGTGTTAAGGCTAATTTGTAGGAGACATTGATTTCTTTCCCATTAATAATCGCATTACAAAGTTGAAGCTGCTTTTCCTGTTTTTTATGTAATTTACTTCATTTCGCGTTAATTCTGCAGTTTTCTTTAAAAAATCAATTTTAATCGGCCTACAAAACCGAAAGAAGGGGAGCCGTGGATTTTTTCAAATGATTACTTGTTTGTTATTCACTTTATCAACAAACACAAGCTGCAGTGGCACAAGCGAAGTGAAGAAAATGGTTGCATCTGTTTTATCTCGTTCGTCATTGCTAAATGTTTGTTTGAAAGTGTTTTGACCCGATGTTCTGTCGCAATCCTATTTGCAGACTAAATTTATTTCAGAAATTTTAATGGGTGAGCAGCAATTCAAAACATCTCCTTGCACTGGCAATAAGCGATTCACTGTATGATCTAACAGAGCTTGAAGTCACCTCAGCACTACTTTCAATAATCGTTATGTCATCTTTTGGTTGACAACATTTTTTTGCCTATAGCACATATTTGTACGATGGATACAATTTCGAATTATGTTCTCGTGCGTGAATCGTATCACCTGATACACATGTTTGGACATATGGTTGTCAATTAACAGCGAAAGAGCCAGTGGCGTAGCTATCATAGGGCCAGGTGGTGCCGTGCACCAGGGCCCTCGAGCTCAGGGGGCCCTCTAGCCTCAGCTTTGAAAAAAATGAAAAATTTAAAAAATTCAAAAAAATGAAAAAAAAAAAAAATTCTTGTGAGCAGGCTCGAGACTCGAGGCTCGAGCCTGCTCACAAGAATTTTTTTTTTTCAAATTCAATTTTTTTTTTTTTTTAAATTTAAATCAACACCACCAATGATTAAACTCCTTGTTTAACATTTTCAACACATGCGCCAAGCGTCCTCGATAAGCATGTGCTGTTTGTTTGTTATCGTTATTTCAGTTATATGGTAGTTTGGATGAGTCCGCCCGTAGCACATTGGATCAGCTCACGTGCTTGACGGTCGTGAGATCAATTCACAAATTCCGCCCATCAACTTTTTAATGAAGTTTTCATTCGCTCTTGCCTTGCATCAGTTCTTATTTATGATATTTCCGGCGATTTTTTCAACTTTCTGGGGTCTGGGACGTACTACAGTAGTTGATGCTAGGTGTGTCGCTGACTGTTACTGTTGTACTTCGTAATTCCCTACTACCAGCCTTATTTCATCAAGTATCACCACTAATGTTATGATTTCTATTCCGTACATCCATCCATCCGGCACCAAATTCTGGTAAAACTCATTTTCGCAAAAAAAAATTCCGATGACAAGATATGTACGATACAGGTTGCAGCACAACGCTAACCGTATAATGTATGATAGCTCTCAACCTGATCGGCAATAAAAAATAACCAACGTTTTCCTAAACTCAAGTCCAAATTGACAAACGAGCTACTATAGAAACGATAATATCTTCTTATGAATTAACATTGATTTTACCACATTATTACCAAACAAGCTGTTTTATGGTTCTTTTCTGTTGAGCTTGCTGTAATCTATACTAAACATTAACAAGCAATATAGGAAAATCTCAGTGAGTACTCCGGATTTCTAAAATTTCGATAGTTACCAATTAAAAATTATGGAACGAAAAAAGGAACGTAGCGGTGCCGCAAAGCGGAAACAACGACAAGAAAGAGAAGAAAGTAAAAAAAAATTGCCCAAGCTAGATAGCTTTTTTACGAAACCGCTTTCTGCTACAGTTCCTTCAACAGCCGAAACATCGTTCAAAAGTGCCGAAGTCAACGTTCAAAATACTACCATCAATGCCCCTGCTGAAAATGACTACCTCGACGCTTCCGTGCAACCTACGGTAGAGGAATCATCAATTTCTACATCTTCAAAAGTTCTCGAAATTTCAAATGACTTGGGAAATTACATCAACAAGAAACTGAGTGATACCGAAAAACGTCTGATTCTTGACAAGGGACCTTTGAAACCTCCGGGACCTTTTCCGAAGGACCCCCACCAAGACAACAGGAGCTTTTCAGAAACGTATTACGTTTCTACGTCACAATACGGTCCAGTTGATCGTTTTTGGATATGTTACTCCAAAATGCTGGATGCTGCCTACTGCCAACCGTGTTGGTTGTTCGCTTCGCAAATAAATGCATGGTGCACTGGATTTCGGGACTGGAGGCATTTATCAGACAGAATCAAGCAACATGGTTCCTCGAAAGCACACACGGAGGCGTGCGCTGTATATGAAGCGTGGCAAAAAAGTTCCACCATCGACAGAGAACTTGAAGATGAAATTCGCAAAGAAGCATCATTTTGGAGACAAGTTCTTCGCAGATTATTTGATATTATAATTACTCTTGCGAAGAGTTTTTTGGCTTTGAGAGGACATCGAGAGGATCTGAGTGAGGGAGGAAACCACGGAAATTTTCTCTCAATTGTCCAACTCGTCGCTAGATACGACCACATCTTGCGTCAAGTTTTGGATATGCCCAAAGGTAAGAAATTATCTCGTTTACTGTGTTTATAATTTATGTTATCATAATCTGATGTTTTCTAATATCCCCATGTTTTTAGGATCAACAAGATACCTGAGTGCAACGATTCAAAATGAAATGATCGAGTGTTTGGGCACCAAACTCGAGAATCATTTGTTGGATCGAATTAGGGCGTCACCGTTTTTTGCCATCATCATGGATACCACGCAGGACATATCAAAAGTGGATCAACTGAGCATTGTCGTAAGATATGCAGTGATATCAAGATCGGAAAATGGACAACCAATCGACATTGAAGTAAGAGAGGTATTTCTAGGTTTCCACGCAGTCACTAAACACAGCGCCGCGGATTTGGTAAATCAAGTTACTACGTTGTTCTCCGAAAAGGGTCTTGATTTTAAAAAGTGTGTTGGGCAAGGTTACGATGGGGCCCGTGTAATGAGTGGTGCGTATAATGGTGTGCAAAAACAAGTTAAAGATATTCAGCCAAACGCAGAGTACGTACATTGCGCCAGTCATAATTTGAATTTGGTCGTAAATGATGCCGTTCGAGGTTCCGTCGAAATTCAGAAGTTTTTTGCAACAATTCAAGACTTATTTAACTTCTTTGGAAACAGCATTAAGCGCTGGGACCTTTTATCGAAATTCACCGGTGAATCAGAAATTACTTTGAAAAAATTGAATCCAACAAGATGGTCCAGCAGGGTTAATTCAATAACTGCAGTCAAACTTCGTTTTTTCGATATCATCAAAGCATTGTCCGAAATAACGCTGAAGAGTTCCAGTAAAGACGAACGCAGTGAAGCAGAGATTATAAAATCAAAAATGCTGAATTTTGAGTTTCTATTTCTTTGTGAATTCATGCACAGCGTATTGAACAATATCAATTATGTTTCCAAAGTTTTGCAAAAACGTGATATCGTTTTGGACGAAGCGAGTAAGGCTTTGGACGAAACAACGGATAAATTGAAAAAGTATAGAAATGACTTCGAGTCCTTCAAGTCCAAGGCCACCGAAACCGCGAGAAAATACGACATCGATCCTACCTTCCCAGAAAAGCGACGAAGAAAAACTAAAAAGCATTTCGATGAATTGGCTTCTGATCACCGATTCGAAAACCAGGAAGAAGTCTTTAGAGTAACTATTTTCAACAGTGTACTCGACATAATAATCAATCAGTTAGATGCGCGTTTTATTGGTATGAGTGCAATTTGTAAATCGTTCGACTTCCTGATTCCAAAAAATCTGCTCAGCTGGAATGAAACGATTTTACTCAAAAAATGTGATCAGTTTCAGAAGAAATATTGTGATATAATTGGACCCACTTTTTCGCTCCAATTTCTTAATGTATATCATCTGATCCTCCCTCAATTGATGGAGACGTGGTCTATTCGCCAGCTTTGCAAAGAAATTATAACGAAATTTGGCGTGCTCGAATGTGACCTTACGGAAGTGTATACAGCGATGCTACTGTTTCACACAATTCCTGTTACTTCCGCGGCAGCAGAAAGATCTTTCAGTAAACTGAAGATTATAAAAAATTATTTAAGAAACAGCATTGGCCAAGATCGCCTCCGACATTTATCGTTGATTGCAATAGAAAATGAGGCGGCATCAAACTTGGAATTGAGTGAAATTATAGACGAATTCGCAAACATTAAAGCGCGCAAGAGATTGTAAATCGGGCGGGGAATTCTCTTAAAAATCGTTTTTTCTTTTAATTAATAAATATTCTATACTGTTATGTGCGTCGTTGTTTATTTACTCCCTTTTTCTTCCATTGAACACATGAAGATTTTGATAGAGACGACGTATGGATTTAGCCTACTAGGGATGATTCAACCCACTGTTTCCTATTCTTATTCCCTATCAATCATTTTCATATCAATAAGTTCAAACTGCGCGGAAAGAGGGGAGGAGAGCCCGATTCTCTCCCTATGCACCAGGGCCCTTGCCCCCCTAGCTACGCCACTGGAAAGAGCAGCATCAGGGGAATACAAATTTTCAGAAACCGTGCTCAAAGATTGTCTGTATTCCGACGCTTTAGTGGAATTACCCAAGGTAGCGTTTTTTCCAACTTTCACGGCATCAAATTTCCCTGCAGCTCGAAGACTCATTTGGATGGCAAAGGCAAGCTCTTTGGCACTGAACTGGTGACGAATACCCTCAGTTTTCCTTCGTTTCGTCCGTTCGCTAGAGTCCTCAAAGTTTTGCGAAGGACGGCCACGATTTGCAGCTGATTTCTAATTTTTCGTCGAAATTTCCTTATTATTCCCGAAGGTGGCGAATGCGCTCAAGCTATCCGTATTTCTTGCGACTTCTTTTTCATGTTGTATTACAATCAGCGAATCGCTTGTTTTAGTTCGTCGACAATGTGTAAGAGGCACGTAATTTTTCTGACAATGCCATCTCAATGATTTCATGGGTTTTGTTGGCATTGTCATTCAAATATTTACCAAAAAATGAAATCGTTTTTTTCGAGTGAAACCAATCTTGTCACTGCTATTCTGAAACCCTGAAAGAATTAATGTAATGGTGAGACAATGATATATAATTTTGACGAATTAGGAATTTCCTCATGACAATGATAGTAGAATCCGATAGACTAATAATAACAGGGCACTAGAAAAATGTCTGCAACAAATTTTGAAAAACCAATCACTTGATGACGCACCCGCGCCGCGCGCCTGAGGTGAAGCACTGCGGCTATTTATGAAAAAAATTAACTAAAACGAGAGAGGCAGTTAATTTTTGGCTATGTTTTACTCAAAAATGAAAAGCATAATGTCAGACTTAACCGGTTGCAGAATTCTGAAGAATTATTAACTTTGAGTCAACCGACACATAATTTTTTTTCGCCGCGGGCACTTAAATTTTCAATAGGTGTTTACATATTTTGTTGCTCGGTGTGTCGTTGATATGAAAAACTCTACTGATATAATAAATGTACTTACTTTCCGATGGAAGTTATATTTGGCAAAATAAAATTCCTCATATTCACTCACAATTATTCAATTTTAAGGACATGGCTCACACGTGCAGTTGGTAAAAATCCTACTGTCAAGTTCTCTGTCAGACTGATGACATTTCGAGCATACGAAGAGAAAGACGTTGTTCGTCGTTCAACAGAGCGGAAGGTGTTTCTTTTCTTTTTTCCAAAAAATCAACCGTTTAGGAGAGCACTGGAAATCTGTAAATCAGCTATCTCTCTCGCACTCAGGGCGGCTCGGTCGGTGTGTCACATGGCCTTGAGACCACGTGTCACACTATTCGGCCGGTAAAAGGGAACAATTGCAGGCGTCTAGTGTTCTTGAAAACGGCTTTACAAAATATCACGAAATTTACACAGTCGATTTCAAATGCATATACGAACAACGTCTGTCTCCGCGATTTTACCGATTTAAAAAAAAAACCGTTTCCCTTACCACGTGAGACCCCTAACGAAAGTGAGGTGAAAAAAATTGGTTCACGTGATTGCCTAACGAAGAGAAAGCTGCTGTTCCCTGACTCAAAACGAACATTTTGAGACCTCAACCGTTTTATTTTAGCGCGTCATTACGTCGATCATTGGGTGCTCTACTTTGGAGGTCACAACCATTAATTTCAGTTCCCGCGAATTCCAGCGAGTGCGCAGAGAAATCATTCTGTCCCGTCGATCAAATATCGACGTCTGTTGCTGGAGTTCGATAACGCAGGGATCGCACACACCTTCTGAAATGTATTCGCCGATTGACGTGTGATCCCGGCTCCGTAGTCGATTCTCACAGCCGATATTATTATGTCGGACTATTATTTTTAAAGTTTTGAGTTTATACAATGAAGTTTTTAGTGGCGGTGTATAATATTAAATAAATGCGTCCGTGCATAAAGTTCGGCATCATGCGAAAGATTAGGTGTTTTTATCGGCCAGGACCACATATTCTCTGAAGCATTTTAAGGTTGGGTGTCTTTATTTAAATATATTTTGTTGGTTCAAATACAATTAATGTTAATACTTTTGACTTTATAAAGTTAATCGAATTACTGTTCAGTCTGCTGTGATCACTCTCTACAAAATGTATTGTTTCGGAGAGGGTTTACACTCGACCGAACCGTACGTTAAGTTCGCTTTGCATAAATTGTCCCTTGAAAAGGCTGTTTCCTTAATTGCCTGGCTCAACTAGTGGTTATAACGAAAAATAAGTTTAAGCCTTTGTAATTGAATGAAAACATTTTTTTTCTTTTTGTCTTTGCAAGGAATCTTCAGAAGAAATAAAAATTCCGGAGCCACACTAGAAACTTGTTTTCCTTCGGAATCATTGGTTACACAGGGAATTTCTGTAGCCAGTCTCCGCAAGGAACCCTCTATGCATAGATCAGTCTCATAGAGTGTAAAGTAGCTCAGTGATATTCAAAGTTACTAGATTTATGCAAAAGTTAACAGTTAGTCTTGATTACTGTTCGGTTCAACGCACAAGGGTTTGCAAGGCACAAGGGTTGCGATGAGTGGTTGCCGTGGACTGAACAGTAGTAAGATTGACTTTGAACCTTTGCGTTAAACTAGTAACTTCGACCATTAGTGAACTACTTCTTAGTTTGCATAGATTGTCGCTTGTGAAGACAGGCTGGAGAAATGCTCTGCGTAGCGAAAGATTGTCAAGGAAAACAAGTTTCCGGTGAGTCTTTGGAAGTATTGTTTGTTCTTAAGACTTCTCACACAGGAAAAAACAAAGAAATTGTTATCACCCGATTCAAAATACTCATACTTGTTTTCCTTTACCATAACTGGTAACGCCGGGCGTTTGGATAGCCAGCCTTCGCAAGGAGCAATTTGTACAAAGATCGGTCTAGTAGAGTAAAAAATTGCTCACTTATATTCAATATAATTAGTTATACATAAAGATTCAAAGTTAAGGTAACTACTGTTAAAGTTGCTGTTAACATTGATATCAAACTGTTGCAATACCTTAAACAATAATCAACTAATTTTTCATAATTCATGTTACCGGTCTTCAAACTTCATTTTCATTAGATACTCAATTTAATAAATCTAATTTTTTTTGCCAACACTTTTTCAGCTGAAATTTGTTCTAACACTGTCATGTCTATGTTCAGTAGTGACATATGGGAGAATCGTTCCTGAAGCATTGTGCTTCTAAACCACATTCTTATTTGCCCCATGGCAAGAAAACTTCTCTCATAGCCGGCGGAGCTCACTGGGAGTACTGTTGCTGGTTGGAAAAATCTATATAAGTTAGGGTGGTACTCCTTTTTTATATGCTTTTTCAAATTTTCAGCATTTATTTAATCATTTTGAAGGCGGGATGTACATTTGCAACGATAAGAAATCGATTTCTTTTTTTTTCTTTTAACGACACAACTATATATGTAGAATATTTTCCCAAAGTCTCCGAGCGAAATTAGAAAAACTTCAAACGTTACAGCCCGTCAACGCTGTGCCTCTCCGTTCGAATTCGGAGCGCACGCCGCAGGTAGAAGCGAGAGCGCAGAGGGGCAGGCAGAGATCGGCAAAAAGTAATTCAATTAACAACTAAGAATTACAATTACAACTGTAATTTATAATTTAATTACTTTGAAATCAATTACTTAAGTAATTACTTACCACAAATTCAAATTCTACGCAAACTTCACACGCGCTTTTTCCAAAACTGCATTTTCGAAATTAGTGTGCAAAAACTATTAAGCCGATTGAGTTGAAACTTAGTAGAAATATTGATAATATTTCGAATGAGAAATATTGATAATAGTCTCGTAATTGACGAGAATTGTTTTTGGAAAATTAGGGAAAAAACTACTCTTTAAATCCAAATTTTACAGAAATGTTGTATAAAATGTTGATATCTCTCAGTAAATGCGCGCCATTCTCTTGAATTTGCATTTTCTTAATTTTAATTACCGTCAAATAGAAACTATACATCTTCAAACTGAAAAAATGTTTGAATTTTTTGCAAATCTAAGTCTACGGGAGGCTAGACTGCACGCCGATTCGCAAACCCCGCGGCAACCTTGCTTTAACACTCTGCCACAGCTGCGCCATTTTGATGATAAATGGGTTTAAGAAAATGGTTTTGTATCCTTAAATATACAACTAAAGTATACCTACAGTTTGATGAAAATATAATAATTATTCCTTAGTTTAAAAAATTCCTCAAAATTGCTTTTTTCCCCGTTTAAATGTATATCCCGCCTCAATTGAAGTATTTTTTCAATATTTATTCCTGACCATCGGTCCAGCGTCTAAGCCTTATTTATGAATTATCACGGTTTGTCTATAATTATTGAAGTCCTCTTTGTTTTTTATATTGAATTCCAAAAAACGCATCAACTGCATGAGTTAACGGTAGACTCTCAAATCAACGTTTTAGATTTACATGATATGATCTTCTACTAGGTAGTAACTGTTGATCTTCCAGTATTCTTCTGATTATGTATTGACCGGCAAATGTAATGTATTGCTTTTGCCCACCATTCACTCAATTGCGTAATGAAGTAGCTACTTTTTATACAAATTACGACAATGGAAATAGTTCAAGTTTTATCGAATTATTTCTTTACGCTTCCTTGGGTGAAATTTAAATAGAATTATGCGATTATTTCGCTTAAACTATTTCTTATCGATTTTTTTCTGGAGGGGGTCGCCGGCTCGACGGGCTGAAGGGCCCTGTCGTCGAAAAAAGTATTCGAGTCGAGCCTATTTATCCAAACAGTTAAAAATCGCATAATTCCACCGCTCATATGTAGAGCGAGTCTCTAGAGGTCCTTGTTGCTAGAGAATTCGACCCTCGTAAAATCTTCTGAAGACAAAACTCGACGGAGAAAAGAAACGCTGAATTGTTAATTGTTCAAACAATAAATTTAACCCCTCTTTTAGCGAGTGAGTCTCCAGCGATTCGTTGGAAAATTTGGCCGATGTCGAACTCATCGAAAAGAAATGGCATCGAAAATATACATACTGCTGAAGCATATTTGTTTAAACAATTTTAAATCTCGGTATTTTACAGCTCTTCTATAAAGGGAGTCTCAAGCGATCTAGTTCGCTAGAGAATTCAAATGAAATCGAATTCAGCGACGTTACGCGTCGTTCAGAAGATGCATGTATTATAAACTAATTTGTTTAAACAATTCAATAAAAGTGTTTAATGTCACTACGTTTTGACGGAGCGCGTGCTTACGATAACGCTTTCTAAACATTTCTATTGAAATCGGAATTCTGACCGTGGTGAGAAAAACAGTGGACCTGTGTTTTTTAAACAATCTCTTCTCTTCTCTTCTTTATACCTATAAATGAAAGTCCGTTTTTTGTATGTCCGCAATGAACTTCTAAACCAATGGTCGGATCTTCCTGCCGTTTCGACCAGTGTGTGGTGTATTTTCCGGTGCTGGTTATAGGCTTCGTACCATTGCGGTAGGTTATCGGGGGGCTGAGCTGTCAACAAAAATGTCAGAAACGCTGAAAAAAAATTAATAGCGAAAACATTCGCGAGCGATCGCGCGATCCCCTTTGAGTCGAGTGTACTGTTTCTGTTATCGTGATCAGATGACGTTACTTACGTCCTTTAATATTGAGCAGCGAACAAACTGTCACACTCGCTGAAAGAAAATTTTGACAGCGAATATATCCGCGACCGTTTGACAGCGAATATATCCGCGACATTTTCAATTTCTCAAACCTTGACAACAAAATATATACATATATTTCTAAAGAGCATACTTTGTCTCTTTATTCAATTGGCCCAAGACCCTTATATCAACCGACTAGATAGGTGCGCCAAGCGCTTTAATAGCTAACCCGACAAATATATTCAGAGATAGATCGGAAGACTCCAACTCTAGAGTCATTCCAAAATCAATCTAAGCCCGCTCAGGAAGACGAGCGGGTATAACAGGAATAATATGTTTCGAAAAATTTCATTTATATGTTAAAAATCATGTTTCTGTTATAACAAAAAATTGCTATGACCATCATATAAAAGTACAACGTAAGTATCACACAAGGACACTGGAAATGCTCCGCAACGTCAACAACTTAGCGTGCATGGTCAAGAAAAATAGATCAGCGAAGGATTTCGTCTTCTCAAGTACTCAACTCGCAGTTTAAAAAACATAAACTGTCGCAACTTATTATGCAAGTGGAAATCAAATTCATGAACTTGCGAAGTACGGATCAAATCTGTCATGTACCCTTAGACTATACGATACTTGAAAGATTCATTTATCTGCATTATTTAAAAAGTTATATGAAAGTACATATTTTCTACTCTATCACACAACTACACAACTATATATATATGTACACACACACACACACACGCACACACGCACGCACGCACGCACGCACGCACGCACACACACACGCACACACGCACGCACGCACGCACGCACGCACGCACGCACGCACGCACGCACGCACGCACGCACGCACACACACACACACACACACACATATAAATATTGTCACAAAACTTATTTATGCGGGCCGAAGGAATGGCAGATTCTGTATCTTCGCGAGCTTTTTTTTCTCAACTATGTACGCCAAGTTGTTAACGTTGCACAGCGTTTATAGTGTCCTTGTGTGGTACTTAGGTTGTACTTTTGTGTAATCGAGATACCAATTTTTTGTTATAACAGTAATATGATTTTATAAATAAAAATGAAATAGTTCGTAAAATATTATTCCCAAGGTTAAACATTGTTATTTACAACATTACTAGTAAACTTGCTTGGCCCATTTTATAAAAAGTTATTTCACTGTTTTTGTACATTTGAATTGAAATATATTTAAACCATTGTTTAAACCAAAATTCAAAATATTTTGAGATTAATCAGAATTTTTAATATGGTAAAACAAGCGATAGTGTTTTCGGGGGGGATTTTTTGGCGTTCTTTTTTTACTTTTTCAAAGTTTTATAAAATAACAGAATTACTCACATAAATGGCGGGATCGAGAAATTGTCATTCGCCTCTCGAACCTATATAGTCTATATAGTATAGTCGTTTTCGTGACTGTCACAGACATCCAATGTGTATTCGAGCAAGAGAATCGCCCGCTTTACGGGCCCTGCATTGTATTTTTTACGCTGCAACTTGTTGCACCAAAGTTTCAACATGCGACTCGTTTCTTATATCAAAACGAATTCTCCAGGCCAACTATTACGCGGGCTTCATGCATAGGGATGTCAATGTGACGGCGCACAGCCTTTCGCGAGCGTTACTTCAATTAATGTTTTTTTTTTCGTCGCCGGTACCACTGAAAATGCTACGAATTTTTTTTCTAGATTTCCATCATTATTTTGTAATTTGTTCGTGACGCCCACCCCCCCCCCCCCCCCCCGACCCTATTATTGTACGTAATATTGTTTGAGAACCCGAAATTTGTTGTAAAAATAACAATAGAGAGAGTATGTGCAAGTATACTTATTTTGGTTATCCAAACACGTTGGGTTTCGGAAAAAAGGAGAACGCTTTTCAAATTAATCTATAAAATTTTGTCATTTTTCAAATTCAATATTTTTTTAAATTTCATTGATTACTATACTTTACTTGTCACACTATTCGGAAAATGTTACGGGTCCAATACTGATATTTATCGGTGGTCGTGGAATACCGTCGTTTGAAGGGCTGCACTACAATAACATTCGGAAGGTCCGTTCATTTTATAAATAATGAATTCCTCACTTGTACGTATTAACAAAAGAATCTATGGAATAAAAAAATTCAAGTCATTAGCAAAGTTATTGTAAATGAGTGATTAGCAAAGGTATTGCATAGAAAATTAAATCGGAAATAGAATTGAAGATAACATTGAACCTGAAATAAAAAATGAAGTTGAAAAGAAAATTGAAGTTGAAATTGAAAATTAAATTGAAAACAAAATTGAAAATTAAATCTAACATGAGTGATCCGTAAAGTTATTGGAAACGAGTAGCATGAAATAGAAGTACAGGGCGAAATAACAAAAAATGCGAAGCACAAGAAAAAAACATACGGAGTTGTTTTTTAAATCTTACACGACAGGCGAATAAAAAATTCGAATTCTTTGCAACAATTTTCAATACAATGTATTTTTGTTATCAATATTTCTTTAACAAATAATGTTATGAAAAAGATCGTCCGTTATACGATAACTGACATAATACAATTCGTTAGTCAATTTGTTTTTTTTTCCTCACCTGGAATTTTTCTAAAAAATTTACAGTTTTTCTCACTTGAAAACATTGGTCTTCCCCTGACGGATGGAAGAGCAAAATAACAGAATGGGATTACCAGAGTTTGGTATCTGCTGCGGAAGCCCAAAAAACGTTCGCTTTCCTTTGACGCATTATAGAGCCCACTTTAGTGCCCACGCGCGCGGACCTCTCTGACCCAACAAATATTTTAAGCCCTTAGTGCTATGGATTCTCAAGATTTCGGAGACTGCGTCGGGGCCACGAAGGAGCTGGGTCTTCACTCGACAAGCTCGTGAAGACCTGACTACCGGTGCTCATTTAGTCGCTGAATAATTTACAGACGGAACGAGGTACCGTTTGTGACGACGGACGATGTGTACACGTGCATAACAAATCGCCGGAATAAACCTGCTTGCTTGTATCATTTTTCAGATAAACAGATTTATGAACAACATTTTCATAATCAATTACTTGTTCTCGTCCAAGGGGGCACAATAGCTGGTTAAATGGGACTTACATTGTAAAAATGTCGAAATACTCCTAACAGGGAACGAGATGAGGTGTCCGCCTTTAATTTTGTTAAAATTCAAGTGGTGGAGGGTTAACAAATTTCAAACACGTATTTTTTCTATCCGTGGCAATACGAAAAGGCTTCTTCATTTCAATGAACACTTGCAACTCTATTGAACAAAAACAAAAATCTTCAACGTTGCAAAACGTGATTTTTTCGTTGAAACGCCCTTTGCTAACAATTGAAATTGAATAATGGATTTTTTTTTGTTTTTTTTTTAAATTAAAAAAAGACGTTCCTCGAAATTAGCTGCAGCGTCTATATTTTTAAATATTTTCTAATGAAAATATGTGCAAAATAAGATAAATACGTGTTCTTTTCATTGATATTTCATTTATAATTAAAAATGCATTAACGTTGTAAAGGAAAGTTGTCGAATATCACATTTTTTCCGTGCCAACTGAGCGGAATAACAAATTAGGATTAACTTACGAAATTCTCGAGAGTAATTGAGTTTTATTTCAATATTAAAATGCTATGCCTACTTGGATTAACTTCATCTGTTGGTTCTCTAGAGTTTTAGCGTGGCATGCGTTCATGTCACAAGATTCTCATTTGTCTTATGTTTTCAAATTTTTAGTTATATTTATATTACTGATTTACTTTTTCACATTTATTTGTAATTATATCTGTATGTGTGTACGTGGATGCGTATACTTCATTATGTTATAAATGTATATTTGATCACTATTCGTTTTATTATATACCGATTTATTTTTACATCCATTCATATGGTTTATAATTTATAGAGAGTATTACGTTACAAGTAAATAACGTACAAATAGTATCGGTGTAAATTTTTGGTGCACGAAGATAATTCGTTCGCATTCATTAACGGACATTTTTAACAGATCAAAACGATTCGAGAACTTCCGAACTTAAAAAAATGTACAAAATGTACTGTAGAAGTATCGACGAACTTTTTGAATACTATGACTCGAGTTCGAAAATTTTAGAACGATATCATGCTGTGAGCGTTTTCAGTTTCGGAAAAATTTGATGCCTATAGAAAAAAATTGTGTTTAAATGCGAAATATTGATAATTAAATAGGTTTTTCTAAAATATTGTTGTTTCGCGAACAAATTATTTTAGGAACTTTTCGAATAGAATTAAAATTTTATTCAACATTAAAGTTTTATGCCTACCTAGATTAACTTCACCCTTTATGCTCTAAGGTATTTGCGTGACATGCCTTTATTGTTCATGTCCCGCCCTTCTCATTACTCCATCGTATTCACAATTCCTTAATGAATTATTACGCGCGGGGAACGAATTCCCATGTGGTATTAAGCATCCACCATTACTCCTGGCCACGACCTTGTAACAATATCACACTAAAATTCAATGAATCTACTTACGGTGGACAATAGGCATATTCTTATGAAAAGGATAGGTGTGGTGACTATGCCGTGACCGCAGCACCAGGGATAACGGGAGTTTAAGACGGAAGCTCGGGTCGACCGTAGCTCTTTACAGAGTTATTATGGATTTTTTTTCCTCGAGTTTTTAATGGAAATGAGATTAGAACCTTCCGAAATGAAAAAAAAAAAAATTGCAAAAATATCGTATAGGTTGTTACGAGTTTTTTCAGAGTAAAAACTAGCTCCAGTTTTTAAAATATATGTTCTAAATGAATTTTGTGGAAATGGTTGAAACTTTAATTTTCCATAAAGCGTTTCCTAGCACCGTATCTTTCATCATTTTTTTAGATGTCTCATTGAATTTTCGATTGGAAATAGAATATCGTGTAAGGTTTGGAATTCGATTTTTTTAAATCATTGAATGGTCTCAGATTTGGGAATTAAATATGTTTTTAATATATCTTTGATGCTTTTATTATATTACAATCTGAGATACCGAAATGCATTTTTCAACGTGATAGAGGATCGTATACGTGATACATTCGTAGTATAGAAATTTAAAAAAACTGCGAAAAATGGTATACTTTTTAACTCTCGCACGCCCCACTGGGGTCTGAGAAACCCGAACAAAACTCGTAAAATCAAATTTTAAGTCAATCAAAGTTTTTAATTTTGACGATTCGGTCAATGCATAGATAGATTTCTCTACCAATTGGCTATCGATTTTAAAAAAGCCATCGAAATACGACTATCTTACTCGGAGTTATGACTGAAAATCTGAATGGAATCCCACGAACCCGAGTGTGGCAAGTATGTCCCGCAAAAATAATCGTGGCATGCTAGGGTTAAGGGAGGGAGAATATTAAGGAGAAACGGCTTTTGGCGCTGTATGTGATCGCAACTGTTTGAAGATTTAAAAACCTATGCTTACTGTAATTTACTTAAATTCTACTATCGTTACAATTTGTTCTAGGTCTCTAACCCGTGGAAAACTACGCAACGGCAGCACTACCGGTTTAGTGTTGCGCCATGGTAGGAGTGATCTCTTCCGCCCAACGCTGGGATGTACGGTTGACCAATAGTAGGCTTACCGGAAATCCTAACAGTTGGCCGGGTATTGTACCAACATTGGGCTAAAGAGATCACGATCATTGGCCGACGGTTGGCGTGATCACCGGCCCATAGTAGGGCTAAAGTCGGCTTCATATTGTTGGCGCAATATTCGGGCTAGTGTTGGCACAGTGTAGGGCTGTCAAAACAACCCAATGCTTAGCCAACAATCGATCAGATTAACAAGTTTCTGTGCTCGAAGATTGCTCATCGAAAGAATTATTAAATTCACTAATTTCTGTCGTCTAATTTTTGTCGTCGTTTTAACACTCGACGTTTCTTAATACTATCATAATAACTCGGCATTTTTTTAATACACCACATAACTTTAGTATAAATCAATTTTATTTTTAATAAAGTGAATTTCAGATAACAGTAATTATGAGTTTTTATTGTCACAGGACGTAGAAAATTGCATGCGGCGATAATAAAAAAATATATAATAATAATATACGGAAAAAAGCATTCTTGTATATATGCATGGACTATGCCGTTCAAAGCCAGTGTTGGGCCAGGATTGGCAATTCGTCATTTGCCATGCTAAAAATAAGCATTGGCAAAACCACGGTCAAACGATTGGCACAGACTCAGGGCCTGCACTCACCCCGACAATTGGCCAACGGTCATTAATTAGTACTGGCCCAGCGTTGGCTCTGGGTGTGCCGAGCTTCAATTCGAGACTGGCAAACCCATGATCAACCGATTGGCCCATGTTCGGGGCCAACACTGGGACCCAATAGTTGGCTGACAGTTGGTAATCGATATGTGGCCCAAGGTTGGGTGTTAGTTGGTTAGAAGTACGGCGATTTTATGCTCTCAATAATATCTTCCAGTTTCTGGTTTTTTATCTCCGAAAATTTCAATATAAATATATGTAACTTTAACGCTGGCTGAACGCGACGTCGCATGGCAAACAAAGCTTCGAAATATTTCATGGATCAGGACCAAGTTTGGCAAGCATACTCTCCGCGTAAAATGTAGTACTGCTATCGCAGAGGGACAGCTCAATTTCTTCTGGTGCTTTGTCGGAAATGGTCCGAATAAGAAAAATATTAATACCTTTTGAGTGCTGATCCTTTTGGATATTCCGCATGAAAATCGTAGTAAAAAGTGAGGTAGACAAAAATTGCACGTGATTTACAAGGCGGTGAAGACATTTTTTAGTAATAACCATGGTGAAAAAATTCCAATTGATATTTGAAAAGAAGTAGTTTGATGAATAAGTGGAAAATTTTATATTTTTTCTATGACGAGTATGATATTCTTTTAAGGTATCTGGTCACCCTGGTCGCTCGGAAAATGGGTATATTTCAAAAAAATGCATAAACTCGAAAGTATAAAACGAAATATTTTCATTTTTTAACACATGGTAGGACATGGCCTTAAGAATGCCTCAATTAAATGTTCGTTCAACATTTTTTAAATAGTGGTGCTGTAGGAATTTTCGCGGACGCCCTGCGCACGACACGCGAACATGTTGCTGCAGGTGTATCACTGACAAGTTGCATGTCAACAAATATTAGCTTATTTGTGGGTAGTGTCGCTACAATGTAGCGTAGTGATATTTTTTTCGACTATTAGAGAAATTATGGTAAGCCGAAGAAAAAACATGTGTATTTTTCAGCGAAATTTCACGAGAACAGCGTAAAAAAAATCAATCAAGTAATTGCAAAAATCCTACGTCACCTTTTAGAAAATGTATCTAACAGTATTGTGTACAAATTTCGCAGCAAATCGGACCGATAGTTTACGAGATTTACTTGACGCCATAACGAAAAATGTAGTTTCGAGATAATCGCAAAAGAAAGTAAATGTGCGGGGTTATTCGGCTGACGGTGCGGTTTTTGTGAGTCCGACTTTCAATCAGCGATTCCTGGTCCATAAATCCCCTTCGGCAGCTGATTGAGCATCCTGGGCCTCTTCTTGAAAATATCTACGTGCTTGGCGTGCTTCTTTCGTACTTTACGAAACACACTTTACGTATACACTGATTGAACGGCGCGGTCGACCGCTCGCAGCGGCTCGATCTTCCTACCTAAGAATTCCTGTAACTTCGACAATTTTGCCATTTTCAACCCGAAGTACGACTTACATTGTTCAAAACAAGGCAAGGAGTATTATGAAAAAAAAAAATCAGGGTGGCCAGATACCTTAAAGCTTCAAGAACATATTTTTTTTCGATTTCTCTAAATGCTGTGGAATGAAAAAAAAGTCTGTATTTCTGTAAATTTTTGAAGGACTGGTTTTATTTGCCTTTTTATCCGTGTCAATTGTATTAAGGTTCAAAAAACGTGTTAAGTGTAATACAAAACCTTCTAACGAAACTCTATCGAAAATACAACATTTCTTGAGGACCTTAAAAAAATTTGCTTAAGCTGATATCGAAAAAATTGTTAACCAAAATTTGTTAGACAAAAATAATTTTTCTGAGTATCTAATAAGCATATAATTATAAGAAGCTCATTAATAAGTTTTCGTTATTGCTGTTTTTCAAAATGGCTGTTTCCGACCTCTTCGATCGAAATTCTCGAAATACCGCGAAGGATTTCCTCGATAAATGAATAAATCGCCACAGCAGCTGTTAGCATCCCGCAAACTTTTCATTGGTTCAATATTTCTATTTGTCACAGACGACTAGAAAAAAATGGAATACTCTGATTTCGAGATGATTATGACTGCGTGCTATCGGCAGCACCTTCTGCCTTAGCATCAATTATAGTTTTTATAGCCTCGTAACAATTCCAAGTTTGCAAAACGATGTGAGAATCATATATTTTGTTATTTGACTAATAAATAACCTTATATGATCGTTATAGATTATCGTCGTCATCTCGTAAATCGTTTGATGTATTTATTATACGTATCATTATTATTACGCGATGTTATAACCTCTCATGGGTACTTCCAATAAAATGCATGATTCGAAGACAGGATCAGCATCCCCTCCTTTTTAAAACCCCTATAAATAAATCGTAACTTCAGCTCGGTAACAGTAGTGACAAGAGAGATTCCCAGGCTTGTCATTGCCAAGTTTTTTTCAGCTACTTCCATACGCCCTAGTGGAGTGAGAGGAGGGAAAGTTCACGATTGATCGATTTAAAACGTGGATATTTTTATTTCTGAATGCGGATAGTTCGAAAAAGAGGAGAGTAGCACGACAAAAACTTGCTGGTCGCTTTACGAGCGAATATGCGATGGTGGCTCTACCACAACGACTAGAGTGCAGGTCCGCAAATTTATTGGAGCGAACAAATGTAATTTTGTTCAACTCCCTACGCATAAAAATCAATAGGGTGTATACATACACACACACACACACGCACACACAAACACACACACACACACACACACACACACACACATATATATATATATATATATATATATATATATATATATATATATATATATATATATATATATATATATATATATATATATACATACACATGTATATGTTTAGCATGTATACATGTTAAACATGTATATAGATGAAGTAATGAATTTACCAAATTTTTCTACTTTCATGTATATTTATATTACTCATTGACTTTTTTACACTCATATATAATTATATTTTTGTGTGGGTGTAGATGTTGGTTACATTTGATTTTATGTATATTCGAATATTTTTTCATTCGATTTTATTTATATATATCTATATTCTTATACATTCATATGGTTTATTGTTTCTATGAGGGAATTATATTACAAAACACTAAATTAAAATAATTTCACTGTCATTTTTTCATGTATAAAGATAATTGGTTCTTTTGTCGTGCCAAGTAATTTTGAAAAGTTTCGAATTTGAAAAGAATGGCTTACAAAAAATTGAGAAGAAAACAGGATTCTGGATTGCTGCTCGAAATTGTACAGTGTTCGGAGAACTTTTTTTTACATAGTTCGCAAATTTCAAATTTTACATTTGTATAGTTCACAATGAACAAAAATTGCGCCACAGATGAGCTTTGTTTATCAGTGAAAAAAAAGTTGCTTTTAACGTTGCGACGAACAAAGCCCCACGACTGAGCGGAACTCACGAACGAGCTTTGTACAATATTCAGTTTGCCGCTGATTCAAAATTACCTCGTGCAAACAGCTTAAACTTTGTTTCCATTCCAAATTGTAAATTGAAGTAACCCGTCCACGTGGAGCTAAGCTCTTGCCCATGGCTCTCTCATTATTTATTGAGCGAGACTAGGATATAGATGTGACTAAAATCATAAATATTCTATATATATATATATATATATATATATATATATATATATATATATATATATATATATATATATATATATATATATATATATATATATATATATATATATATATATATATATATATATATATATATATATTAGTATGGTCCTTAATGGGAGAGTTCGAATTTCGAACGAATTTCGAACATATTTCGCCAAGTGCACCCCCCAGAGAGGTTCGAAATAAATAAATAAAAATGAGTGCGAAACCCCAGCGCTGTAGTCCAATAAGAAGACGTGCCTGTAAGCTCGTTTTGTGTCCCATTTAAATAACATGGGATTTTCAGACTAATTCAGTCATTATTTTTTGGAAGTGCTCCTAAGCATTGACAAAAATATTCATATAAAACTATTTTTAATTGGTATATCTACGTGTAAAATTTTTTGTAAGGCGTTTTCACAACCCTTACACCCCCACCACCCTCATATTATACACGACGGCAAATTCATCAACTTGACAACCTGTTTTCAGCCGCTTGGTGCTTTACAGTATTTCACTCATTAAAAAGCAGTCTTATTTGCGCCATAAGTTTGTAAAAATAATAATTGTGCATGTAGGAAAAATACATTAATTTCAATTAGCGTATTTTGAAACACATCTATTACACTTTATACTTTTTTAAAAATAATAATTAAAATAAAAATGTTTTCATCACCGTCGGTATTTTTGGATATTCAGGTAGTCTCGGAACATCGCTAACGCTTTCCCGACCAAAAAAAACAGACGTTGATAAAAACATTTTAATGTTAATTATTGTTTTGAAAAAGTATAAAGTGTACTAGATGTGTTTTGAAATACGCTAATTGAAATAAATATTTTCTCCTACATGTACAATTATTATTTTTACAAACTTATAACGCAAATAAGAGTGTCTTTTAATGAGTGAAATACTATAAAAGCACCAAGCGGCTAAAAACAGGTAGTCAAGTTGGTCAATTTGCCGTCGTGTATAATATGAGGGGGGTGGGGGTGTAACGGTTGTGATAAAGGCTTCTAAAAATTTTACACGTAGATATAACAATTAAGAATAGATTTATATGAATAATTTTTTTTCAATGTTTAGGAGCACTTCCAAAATATAATGACTGACTTAATCTGCAAATCCCATGGTATTCAGATGGGGAACAAAACGAGCTTACAGGCACGTCTTCTCATTGGACTACAGCGCTGGGGTTTCGCGCACATTTTTATTTATTTATTTCGAACCTATCTGGGGGGCGCACTCGTCGAAATTCGTCAACACCCACATTAAGGAACACCTTAATATATATATATTTATATATATATATGTATAAATATATTTGATAAGTATAATGTATAATGATATAATAAATAATAAACGCAATAAATACCTATGGATGATATCATTGACATAGCACGAATAAGGCATGCCTTTAGTAATAATAAGCTTCGACAAATTATAAAAAGAACGTCATATATATGGCAGAAATGAACAATAACTTTTACGAGAAAAGATATTATGAATAATAAAATATGTTGAAAAATAACGATTAAAAATGTTCTATAAAGATTGGTCTAGCTGATTAGCTAGCGTCACTGAAAAGAATATCTGCCGTCAAATATCGATGGAAAGTGAATGATAAATATCAATTGAATAAATATAAAAAGTAAATAAATAATTCAATTATCAATAAAAATAAAAAACATAATAAAGTTATTACTAAATTAAAATTGCTCCTGATCTAATAAATTTTTATTGAATTGGACCATCTTTATAGAATTATTAATGTCAGCAATAATAATCGTGGCTAATGATAATAAATGCATGGTAAATAATGTCGTTAATTTCTTTTATTTCTTTCAAGATTTCATCATTATTAGACATCTGCTAAAGTATTATCTTATTAATAACAATTTAGCAGATACATAGAGGAAACGCTTAATAGTTAAAAACTATCAAGCAGATATAACTGCTGAATAATTATAGCATTACTTCTTATCATTTAGCAGATATATGGAGGACACGCCAACTATTAGCGAAAGCGTTAATCGAGGTCGCATACTAATTCACCTTTTGGCGACACCTTCTCCGAATAACATCAATTATAGTTATCGCTATGGTGACCTCAGGGTTGGAGTATGAAATTTACACGCGTTCAAGCGTTATTTACCATATTCTTTGCTCGACATTTTGGCAAGGGTATTTAAACGCATTATCATTACTGATATACTGTTACTAAATTATGTTACAATAACAATAGGCTGT
>OY723391.1:5804241-5819241 GCA_963210295.1 Ophion ellenae
TATATATATATATAGTATTATATAATATATACCGTCGCTTAAAAGTTTGGATACACCAGTCGATATTTCTTGCTGCACTAAAAGTTACACAGCTTCGTAAAAAAAAAGATAACCAAATTTACCGAACGGCGTTTTGACGGGAATAAATTCAGCTTTATATTGCTTTTCTGAAATATTTTTTTATAATTTTCTTTTCGACCCGGTATGTACTTTTATATGTGACTGATTTTCGGCTTTTTTTCGACCATCGAGAATTGGGCGCATGACTTATGAAAAAAAAGTTTGTTACGTTTATCCATGATAAACTTGAACGGGGTAGCAGGAACTCCATTTGCGTTTTTTATAAAGTTTTGTACGATTTTTTTCGCAATGTTATTTCATTTTTTGCTAAAAAAGACTAATTCTAGATAATGCAATGTAACTCAAGAACTAGAGGGCTTAAGAAAAAATGTCAAGGACGAAAAACGTCGCGTAAACTTATACTGGATAGATTGGCATTTTTTAAGAATTTTCCTGTGAGATTTTTTCTCACAGGAAAACGCCCATTAATCCGATAGAATTGGAGTAAGACTGTATATACAAGCATTCTTTTACGAATTGCCTATAAAGTAATAATAAATCGATATTGAGCAAATTTGATTGTTTTCGCATATTAATATTGCACTAATAATTTGATAAGGGGACGATGTATTTTTATTAATTTCGTCTTATTTTCGTCATCGAACGGGTTACTGATCAGGCCACAATGGAATGATGATGGGCGAGATATCGAATTTGGGCCGAAAGCAGGTTAGGTGGGGTCGAGGCAAGAGTTTGAGATTGAAAGCAGGTTAAGGAGGCCTGTGCTCTGCCCGTTTCACTGAAACTGGGGGTCGCGAGAAGGTTTGGGAGGTCTAGCCGAGGCTACCCTGGACCAAGAGGAGGTCTCTTCATGGCACTGAACTCGACAAATGAGGTTTCGTCGGTTCAACGGAGGCTGGCGGCTTATGTATTACAAAAGAAATGGCTCCTGCGAGGGTTCAGAGGAGGCTAAAAATTTCGACTCGGGTATTTAAGGATGTTCTTACCGCTTTATGTCTGCTAAACTTATCTGTCAATTAAGTACGTCTGTTTCACAAGAAGAAAAAAAATGGCCCAACTTTCAGACACGTAATTTTGGAGATCGACATTTATATGGATGCAATGGGGAAATCGATGAATCTCCTACATCCCGAATGGATGAGCGAACGGAGCGAACTGCGTGTGCGAACGGAAATCGATTATTTCCTTTGTAACTTCTTTCTGGGGCCGAGGCACAGTTAATTGAATTTTGCTTTTGTTTTGAATAAAATAACAAGAAGATTGTGCAAAACGGTCAGAGATCAATTGATTGGTTCGAAAGTTATTGGACTGTCCCAGACACCGCGCGCGCCCCGCGAGCGTCCCGTCTCTTCTGGAATTACCCTACACTTTTACGGCGTTGCTATGCAACGAGTTCGCGCTTTCTTGCTGTCACGGAGAGTCTCTGACACGTTGGTTTGCCATACGATTGACTGGACCACGGATCGATCCGCCTATGTCCCTTCAAGCTACAGCCGATTCTTCGTACCACCACGTTTCTGGGGTTGAACGACCCAGAAGACAGCATCGTCATAATGGGTAGTCATAGAGAGTGTGCTTGTACTTAAAGGGTGACATTTCACGGGCAGTACAAAATTGCAGTAATCTGGTAACTATCTAGTGATTCGCAGAATTAATCCTGCTTGTCGATTTACTTAACTTAAGATAGGTATCTTACTGAAGTGGTGCAATTTTTTAGTAACTCACTTAAATTAGTTTAGTGATTCGACGAGCTATCGATCTGACGGTAGCAATAACTAGTGAATTACTAAATTTTAGTAACCGACGAGCATTGGTTCGGTGTTTCAACACGCTGTTGGACTGGCGCTAGCAGTAACTAGTGCGTTACTGAAACGCCTTCTGCTTTCCGTGAAATGTCACCCTAAGGCTGGTTATTAAGCGGGGGAAAAGGGCACCGGATTTTCCTGTGTTCGTGGTATCGGTTTGGTGGCCCAAACTACGCATAATGACTAGTTAGTTATTAAAATGCTGCTGTCTTTCTTGCCCACGGAATGCGAACATTGGGATATCATTTTACGAGCTGCAGCATTTCGGTAACTTATTTATATCAATTTTATCATTCGAAATGTTGTTGGGCTGTAGCTCGTAACTACTATTAATTTACTAGAATGTTTTTGCTTTCTACTGCCCATCGAATATCACATTGAGGTTCGAATTTCACGGGCAGCAAAAAGCCGCGGCCTCTTAGTAAGTCACTAGCATCGGTTCGGTGATTTAACATGATACGGATCCAACACTAATTCTAGCAGATACTTTACTGAACTGCTGTTGCCTTTTTCTGCTTATGAACGGTTGGCCTTAGACTAGCATTCTATAAGCAGAAAACAGTCGCATGCTAGTTAGTAACTTTTTGGTATCATTTTGGTAATACAACACGCTCTGTAACTAACACCAGTAACAACTAGTAATTTACTAAAATGCGGCTACGCCCTACGCTTAATGAAATAACACCTTGAGGTTAGAATGTCATGGGCAGGAAAACGCCGCAGCTCTTTAGTAACCCACTAGCATAGGTTAGGCAATTTAGCATGCCGTGGGTCGAGCGCTGCTAAAAAGTGGTAAATTAGTAAACTGCTGCTGCTTTTTCTGTACTTGAAATATTAGCTTTGGAGTAGCAAATAACCCAGGGAAATTATTAGAAACTTCAATTCTTTGATTGACCTTTCATGACTTCCGCGTTCTTTTGTTAATTTATTCGAGACTGACCAGTCGACCGTGCAGGTAAGACCGTCATTTGACCACTTATGATCATTTATGTAAATGGGATAAATATTTTTACTGCAAGTAAAAATATTGTCTACGGTCCGATAATATCTTCCGTTCATCCAAATTCGTTCGATAACAGCAACGATTATTCGTTCGTATACAAAAAAAAGACATACAATAAGAAGAACCCTTAAAAAACTTGAAGAAGTAAATTAAAAAACTAAGTAATAAAAAATGCCCTCGAAAAAATTATCGGTCGTTTCACTATCGACAAAATTCTAATTAACCTCGAAATACTTGTGATTTTTTTCAATCCATACTTTTATTCACATTATTACTTTTCCAATTCAAACGTACAAAAGAAATGAAATAACTTTGTATGCAAAAGCCAAGCAAATTTACTAAAAACGTACACGAAATTGTTAAACCCTAGAAATACTTTTTTTCTCAACAATTTATTTTAAGAAACCATATTACTGTGAGAATCGGGAGAGGGTGAAGGAGAAATAATCAACTACTAATATTTATTTAGCAATTAAAAGGAAAGGAACTGAACAATCTTTATTAAAATTAGTTCAATCGTAACATGTTAATACCCTGCTGCTCGTATTCGCGTTTGACCAACGATTGACTCTCTACTCGCTTGTCACTCTATTACAAGGCCGACTCGCAAGCCCCGTTCTCTGGACTTGACCCCACATTAATGTTATAATAAAAACATCGAATCACGATTAAATAAAAGTACAACGTATGCATCACATAATTACTGTATGTACGTATCACTGGAAATGCTGTGCAACGAATTGGCGTGCATGGTTAAGAAAAAACGCCTGGAAAGATACACGATTTTCTTGGAGAAACGTTCCTACCACTTTCATAAGTAACTTTTGCAACAATTTCTTTGCGTAGATTATTTCCAATTGTAACATCGTATCAGTTACTGCATCAGGTATACAGAATTATTAGAAATGAAATGTTCAGCCTGCCAAAACTATGTCTGTTACACGAAAATGTATGCGACGCAATTGACTTCGTGAGATGTATGGTGGTTCTGTAATAGAGCAGAAAGTGAATACTACCACGTAACTTTTTAAATTATGTGAATAAAGTGAGATTTCTTGGTTGCGGAGAAACTTGGTTTGCAGTTCCATAATAAATTGCGTCAATTTGTGTCTTACTTAACCTGACAGTGAAGTTGTTGAGAAAACTCCATCCTTCGCCGAGCTTTTTTTCTTAACCATGCACGCCAATCCGTTGCACAGAATTTCCAGCAATACATACATACAGTACTTGTGTAATGCATACGTTGTACTTCTATATAATCGTGATTCGAAGTTTTTATTATAACATTAATATGGTTTCTTGAAATAAATTGTTGAGAAAAATAGTATTTCTAGGGTTTGACAATTTTGTGTACGCTTTTAGTAAATTTGCTTGGCTTTTGGATAAAAAGTTATTTCACTTCTTTTGTAGGTTTGAATTGGAAAAGTAATAATGTAAATAAAAGTATGGTTTGACAAAAATCACAAGTATTTCGAGGTTAATTAGAATTTTGCAGATAGTGAAACGACCGATAATTCTTTCGAGGGCATTTTTTATTATTTGGCGTTTTTTTTACTTGTTCAAAAATTTTTATGGGATTTCATCTCTTTTTGAAAAAAATATATATACAGGGCTACTGCTTATTGGTCACGATCCCCTAAAAGGGTTATAGGACATTTTCCGCTGTCAAATAATCTAACAATGTTTTATGCAAAAGTCAACCAATTTCGAGATATTATTTTTATGATTTAACTATAAACATGAATATAGTATAACCTAACTGTATAAAATCCATCTATATAAATGAATATCGATGTGAATACCAAAGTATAGCATATGAAAAATACTACAATAGTCGCACTCTTAAAGCTCCCAGTCGATCTTAAATTCATCAAATGATCAAATTACCGATCGCGAAAGTTTTTTTATGAACATTTTTGGATAATGCAACGAGCGATTTATTTCGACATAAAAGTTCCAATAGACAAATTATTTTCAAAAGCCAGGCAATAACTCGCCAACTAAATAGTACCTACATGAGACAAACGAGATTAACATAAAGTCACCATTGTAATACAAACAAAGCAACCAACCACAATAAATAATAACGTACGATTCTAAATGCAAAAAATTATATAATTACATTTAATAAAACGCAAACCATCCCAAAAGCCTTGAGAATTCATTTGAGAACTCGAAATATCGCTTTTCCATGGCCGTTATTCATTTACCGGAGTGTGATATTGCGACGTAGATTAACAACCAAACGTAATCGACGACGGGCTGGGCGAGCACCGCCGATCGTCTTGTTTCGTGTATATTCAAACTTCGCTGAGCTTCTCTTCTTAACCATGCACGCTAAGTCGTTACACAGCATTTTCAGTGTACTTATGTGGTACTTATATTGTACTTTTTTGGGAGTACAAATAAGTCTCCGCCGCTTGACAAAAGATGGCCCTACCAGGAGGTTATGGTTGGAATTGTTAGATGTAGAACGTCATATCGTAAGGTTGGACATCTAGCAATACTAGAACCTTGAAATATTAGCAATATTGTATCAGCATCGCATAATTTTTTTCGTGCGAAAATGTCGAGTTTTGGGCCGAATAAACGTTATTTGCGGGAACTTGATTTACTTCTTTGCTTTGAAAAAATCGGTAACTGAAGCGCATCGATTGCTTGTAGAAGCATATGGTGAGGCTGCTTCAAGTGAGAGAAGTTATCGTGAGTGGTTTCAAAAATTTAAGAACGGTGAGGTTGACGTGGATGACAAAGAACGTAGCCGAAGGCCGAAAGTATACGAAGGCGCAGAATTAGAAACATTATTGAAGGGAGATTCGTTATTCGAGAATCATGGTCTCGTCTTCTTTTTGAATGGTATTGCTGAATAGGAGATTCAAGCTCGCAGCCGTGAGCAGACGAACCTCGCGTGGAAACGAGGGGGTGGGGGTGGCGGCCTCGTTCAAAGAGACGCAATGAACAACCGTCACCGTGTACTCCAATCTAAGGGGTCACAACACTGTAGAATCAAGTAAAAAAAAAGTTTTTTTTTACTTGACTCAAAAGATGCTTTGAGCCAACTAGAATAAGGGGAAAAAAATTTGGTACCTGTAAAACATGGTCCTCAGGCCTGCGGTGGCAGTGGCTGGCCCGTGTGCGAGACTTCGACCGTTTTTCTCAAAACACAATTTTTCAAAACGGCACGCAGGTTAACTCCAACAATTTTCATTCTTTTCACTCCGAATTTTGAGTACATGTTTGAAATAAAATTCCGGAGAGAAAAACGTACGGGATTTTTCATGAGTCAGTTATAACATTAGTTATTAAAAATGATTGTACTTTATTTTGTCGAATATTAAGTTTTTGGTTCAATGCTTGCCAATTACATAAACTTAATATTTTCACAATCCTCTACGTATTTCTCTAGCTATATTCGTGTAAAGTAATAGAAATTTTTAAATTTTTTTCTAAAATCAAATTTGCGTCAGCTCTACCGCGTGCCGCAGAGTGTCTCAAATTCAACATGCCTCGCCGGAATGGCTCCAGCGCAGCGTCACTTTTTGGTATAATTTTTTAATATGAATTTTATTTTGTTCTCTTGAATAACCTTTAATAGTAGTTCACTAATATCCTTGAATATTAGTAACCTCTTGTTTGTCCTTCTACAAAAAATAAGTCGCGAAATATCACTTAATTTTGTACGTTTACACAGTGGTGGACGTTTACCGTTAAGGTAAAACGAGCGTACGCTCGTGATTTGTATCGATTTTGTTCCATCTTCAACCAGACATTGTTCATATCATTATGCATGTTTGAGTGAAATTTCAGAACAGTTGACTATTTAAATTGGGAGATAATGGGTTTTTAAATAGCAACTTTTAGTAAAGGCTTTAGTACACTTTTTGTAAAGGCGCTGCGTGTCAGGGTCTTCACACATGGCGTATTCGATTCAATGTAGTGTATGTTTTGATACGACCGATTATCGAGCGCACGGTCTTACATACAGGTCTGGAAACTCCAGTGGAAGGGGTAGGTAGCTTATTGAAGAGAGTTGGTAGTTCACTAGTCGCCACTAGGTTCGTTGCGATCAGAATACCCGTTGTGGTGCGGCCAGGGGGGGGGGGGGGGTGGGGTCAGACAGAGACAGCACTATTCGGTCATGCTGCTATCCCTCTGTCTCTGCCCCACCTCCATGTTCCTTACACGGATATTTATTATAAGTTCGAAACACTGTTAAAAGGGCCGGGAAAAGACGTTAGTCCTGTCAGTTTCGATTAATACATTTAAAAAACACACGATCCTAATCGTAATCAAACAAACAAACTTTCTAAAGCCGAGCGAGCGTGATAAGCATATACATACATACGATTTTGAAGCTTGCATGTGAACTTTGACGGAGTGGTTCCGTACTCGCCTGATACTCGCGTTGTTGTAGGTTCAAAGCCATGTTTCAATTTTTTTTCTTCGATCTCTCATTCCTGTGTTTTTTTTAATGCAATTTAATAAAAATACAAATGCAGAAAATTCTGTGAAATTTTTTGTTTTTGTACGTTGATTTGTCTTCATATCGAGGTAAGCCGAATGAATCCTTCCGAATTTGTCTATGTTGCCCCATCATGCGCCGCACGGCGCACCACATTACCAATTTGAAAGAATATGCTTTCAATTTATCGAAAACGTACTGTGTCTACTAGGTGCGCAACTAAGTTCCCGCGTTTCACAGATGGATGGCGCTACCGACAGATGTAGTCGGCATACAGGTCTGAAATCCCGAGTCGAAATTTTCGAGCCGCGTTCAACCCACAAAATGAAGGCGAGCAGAAATCGGCGTGAGCGGATTATTGGGTGTCTGAAGGAGGGTACAATGTTTGAAAGTATCATGCGTTAGAGCCTCCGATGAACCTCCGGCATGGCAGAAAGTAGACTTTTTGACTCAAAGGAGGTCAGTAAGGCTCACAATTGAACCTACGGAACCTCAGGTCGGCCTACTTCGAGCGCTCCCGCAGAACCTACTGCCCCCCCTTTCGGCCTACTGTACACTGCTAAACAAAAAAATTAATTTATATAGAATCTATTTAAATAAAATAGGTTTTTTCCTTGTCTCACAGCCTACTACGATCATATTTCTTTCAAAGATATTTATATATATTAATAAAGATGAGATTCAAATTAATTTTTATTTGCTTACAATGTACACTGTAAAGCTAAGTGTACTATATGCATAAAATATTTCATAAATCGAAAATAAAATGAACTCCTTGATTGAGAGCTTTACCACAAGGATTTTTATCGTAATTCGTCATTCCCTGGCCTTTAGAATTGATTTTTTTCGAAGAAAATATCTGCCCTATATGCGACTTGAACCTAGTCCTACCTACTCATAACTACGCTCCGCTGCCCCTATGCTGGCGAGTGCTTATAACATTTTAGTCGCTAATATGGCATAAGAGACCAAATGAATACCTCTAACTATTTGTTGTATCACATAAGCTATATGAATTAGTTAATATGATTGTGATAATTAGAGAGTTTCATCGAATAACATGCTATAGATTTTTCAAACAAACACACACACACACACACACACACACACACACACACACACACGCACACACACACACACACACACACACACACACACACACACACACACACGCACGCACCCACGCACGCACGCACACACACACACACACACGCACGCACCCACGCACGCACGCACACACACACACACACACATATATATATAAAATTCCTCTCTCTCCACCTTCTCTACGCCCCGCCCCTTTGATATGAGTGTTGCAATAAAGATGGACCGTTAGTTCAATCAAATAGAAAAATGATTATCTCTACGAAAATTCGATTTAAGGTAAATTAAAAAAAAAATAACTAGATCCACTCAGTGAACTTAACTAAATTGTTTTTTTGAACAGATGAAAATGTTGAATTGATGAAACCGAATCACAGATTTATTAGGATCAAATAAAATATGTAGTTGGACGATATTAAATAGATTGATTTTCTATAAATAGACATTTTTGAAATCAATAATTTTAATAATGGAATGCAATAGGAAAAATTTGGTACTATGAAAAATCTAGTTAATTCAAATAAAAAAGAATCAAATAGACGCGGTTAGTTAATGTCATATTTAGCGGAAAAAAATAAAAATATGCTTCATACATACACGTGCAAATATTTTTTAAATTTTCGACGTGCTAAAAATGAAAACAAAGAAAAATCAAACATTTCATTTAAAATCGACGGTAATCGGCCGTCGCCATTTATCACCTCATTATTGAATTAACAAAAAAAAACAAAACCAACAAAAACAAAAAGAAAAAATAAAGAAAAAATCGAATGAGGCTGAATTCTAAACCGACAATTTCAATCCTTTAGAACATGAAATAGACTACAATTAACACCCTAACGTTCCATATAGATATCAACATTACATGTTATTTAGATGTACACTGCCAGCCAAAAGTTTTCAGACACTCCACATGATCGCAAAACTTTTGAGCGCTGGATAATTGCTAAAAACAAAACCAACAAAAACAAAAAGAAAAAATCGAATGAGGCTGAATTCTAAACCGACAATTTCAATCCTTTAGAACATGAAATAGACTACAATTAACACCCTAACGTTCCATATAGATATCAACATTACATGTTATTTAGATGTACACTGCCAGCCAAAAGTTTTCAGACACTCCACATGATCGCAAAACTTTTGAGCGCTGGATAATTGCCAAATAATGTTAGAGTTATTACTCTAACATTATAACTATCCATTCATTTAATTTATTATTTCGCGAAGATCCTATAAAGATCTATATAATTAAGTAATTATACAGAGCTTTATAGTATCTGTGTAAAATAATTATTATTCTACCATAAGTTTTCAATGATCCAAAGTGATATTAAGTTTTGCAGTTATCTGAAGTGTCCGAATACTTTTGACTGGTAGTGTATATTCGAATATATTAATGCAACCACATATTTCGAGAATAATATATATATATAGTCTTATATAATATATACCGTCGCTTAAAAGTTTGGATACACCAGTCGATATTTCTTGCTGCACTAAAAGTTACATAGCTTCGTAAAAAAAGATAACCAAATTTACCGAACGGCGTTTTGACGGAAATAAATTCAGCTTTATATTACTTTTCTGAAAATTTTTTTTATAATTTTCTTTTCGACCTGGTACGCACTTTTATACGTGACTGATTTTCGTTTTTTTTTCGACCATCGAGAATTGGGCGCATGACTTATGCAAAAAAAAATTTGTTGCGTTTATCCATGATAAACTTGAACGGGGTAGCAGGAACTCCATTTGCGTTTTTTATACAGTTTTGTACGATTTTTTTTGCAATGTTATTTCATTTTTTGCTGAAAAAAAACTAATTCTAGATAATGCAATGTAACTCAAGAACTAGAGGGTTTAAGAAGAAATGTCAAGGTCGAAAAACGTCGCGTAAGCTTATACTGGATAGACTGGCATTTTTTTAAGAATTTTCCTGTGAGATTTTTTCTCACAGGAAAACGCCCATTAATCCGATAGAATTGGAGTAAGACTATATACAAGCATTCTTTTATGAATTGCCTATAAAATAATAATAAATCGATATTGAGCAAATTTGATTGTTTTCGCATATTAATATTGCACTAATAATGTGATAAGGGGACGATGTATTTTTTTTAATTTCGTATTATTTTCGTGATCGAACGGGTTACCGATCAGGCCATAATAGAATGATGATGGAGGAGATATCGAATTTGGGCCGAAAGCAGGTTAGGTGGGGTCGAGACAACAGTTTGAGATTGAAAGCAGGTTAAGGAGGCCTGTGCTCTGCCCGTTTCACTAAAACTGGGGGTCGAGAGAAGGTTTGGGAGGTCTAGCAGAGGCTACCCTGGACCAAGAGGAGGTCTCTTCATGGCACTGAACTCGACAAATGAGGTTTCGTCGGTTCAACGGAGGCTGGCGGCTTATGTATTACAAAAGAAATGGGTCCTGCGAGGTTCAGAGGAGGCTAAAAATTTTTAACTCGGGATTGGGTGTCTTTATAGCTTGGACATATCTTAAGAATACCCAGTCGTAATATAAACAAACATAGCGACACGACGACCTTTCTTCTAACCTCGAAAATATCAAATTTTGTGCCAAATAAACAGCATTTGCGGGAAGCATTGCTTTTCTGCTTCAACCTAAAAAAAATAGCAGCTGAAGCACGTCGGTGACTTGAGGAAGCTTGCGGCGAACATATACCATCAAAAAGAACGTGTGAAGATTGGTTCAAGCGGTTCAGGAGTGGCGATTTTGAGACTCGGGACAAGGAGCGCTCGGGAAGACCGCAAACATTTGCGGACGCCGATCTGCAAGCGTTATTGGATGAAGATGACACTTAAACAGAAGATCAACTTGCCGAGGCATTAAATGTGAGTCGGCAATGTATTGCGAAACGTTTGCACGTTATCGGAAAAATGTATAAAGAAGGAAAGAGTGTGGAGTATGAGTTGACTGACAAGGGGACCTTACAGGCTGTCACTCACGGATTTTGATAAGTCTCAGATATGTCGTAGAGGGACCTACCCTGAGTACCTGAGTAAAAGGATTTTATACAACGCTCTTTAGTTTTCGAGAAAAAAACGCTCGAAAGTTTAGCTCGCAGCTACTATACCGGTACGGTTGCACCTTTGTCGAACCAGCGGGCGTGGCCCAGTGGGCTCTGACGCTCGAGGGCCAGGGTTCGAGTCCCGTGATGGCGTTTTTTTTTCACAAAATATAAATAAATTCGATGGATCATGCAAAACCGTCTAATTATTTATTTATTTTTCTTAAATTTTCTTATTTATTTAAAAAAATGTTTACTTTCTATTTTTTTAATTATTTATTATTTTTTTTATTTTTCACGCAGAAAAAAAGAGAGGAAGAAATTATATCATCTTTCACAAGAAACTGCAGTTTATTATTTTTCATTACAATATGAATTTTTAAATGGTCGAGCCGTTATTTCAAATACTCCAGTCAGGTTCACTACCTGCGTTCCTGAACCCCACTTGTACCCTATCCCTTTGTTATACAAAGCCTAACGATTTTTCGGACGTTGATACAGTGATAGCGAGAAAGAAAAACCTGTATATTGTAATGAAAAATAATAAACTGCAGTTTCTTGTGAAAGATGTTTTAATTTCTTCCTCTCTTTTTTTTCTGCGTGAAAAATAAAATAATAATAAATAATTTAAAAAAATTGAAAGTCAAACATTTTTTAAATGAATTAAAATTTTTTTTAAATAAATAAATAATTACACGGTTTTGCATCATCCATCGAATTTATTTATATTTTGTAAAAAAAAGCCATCACGGGACTCGAACCCTAGACCTCGAGCGTCAGAGCCGGGAACCTTGCCCACTGGGCCACGCCCGCTGGCTCGACAAAGGTGCAACCGCACCGGTATAGTAGCTACGAGCTAAACTTTCGAACGTTTTTTCTCGAAAACTAAAGAGCGTTATATAAAATCCCTTTACTCAGGTACTCAGGGTAGGTCCCTCTACAGCATATCTAAGACTTATAAAAATCCGTGAGTGACAGCCTGTAAGGTCCCCTTGTCAGTCAACTCATACTCCACACTCTTTCCTTCTTTATACATTTTTCCGATAACGTGCAAACGTTTCGCAATACATTGCCGACTCACATTTAATGCCTCGGCATTAAATGTGAGTCGGCAATGTATTGTGACCCTTGTGAGAGACAAATGGAAAATCGAAGAGCCACTTCCGAAATTTTGCTTTTGCGGCAGAACAGAAAGAGTTTCCTGCATCGAATTGTTACTGGCGATGAAAAATGGATATATTTCGAGAATTTTAAATGCAGGAAATCGTGGCTTTCACTTGGCGAAGCGTCAACATCGACGGCACGGCCAAATCGCTTCGGAAAAAAGGCAATGCTCTGCGTTTGGTGGGACCAGAAAGGAATCGTTGAGGAAAGGGACCAGAAAGGAAAGCTGCTGAAACCGAGCGAAACTGTCAATGGGCATCGCTACCGACAACAACTAATCAATTTGAACCACGCATTGCTCGAAAAAGGTCAGAACGGGACACGTGACACGAACGTGTGATATTGCAGCACGATAACGCTCTGTGTCATCGCAGTTCCATCGTCCAGGACACCATAAAAACACTGAAATGGGATCTGCTACCGGACCTGACCCCTTCAGACTATCACTTGTTCCGGTCGATGGCACATGGCTTGGGTGGACTACACTTTGCCAATTACGATGCAGTACAAAATTGGTTGGACGGATGGTTTCAGTCCAAAGACACGTCTTTTTATCGTCGCGGTATGTACGTATTGCCAGAGAGATGGCAAAAATGTGTAAATAGCGAGGGACAATACTTCGAAAAAACCATTTTTTGTATTTATCTTGAAATTTTCGATTTTTTATTGGTAAAAAAACCCGGAAACTTAGTTGCGCGCCTAGTAAAACGCAGAAAAACAACAGTTATCAGCGACCCAGCGACACGTGTTTTCAACCGCTCACTCCGTTGCTCGCCGTATTGAGGTTATGTATGTCCGGGTTTTAGAACCTCAGCGACAACTAGTGGCGGCGCTAGGACTGAAATTTGCCACGCTAACTGATGCATCTGATCGCGGCTGCCAGCATTAGAGTTTTCAGACCTGTATGTCAGACCGTGGTCGAGCGAGTCGACAAACGGAGCACTTCCGGCTAAAACGCGGCGTTTCAGCGTGAAGTGAATCTAGAAAGATTCCGAGGTGATGAAGAATTTTCGTGGTCAAAAAATTGTTCGTAAATTCGGTCGAATATCATGAGATCTCAAGATTGAGCAGACGGATCGAAAAATGACCCAAGCGAAATCGATAGAAAAAAATCATATTTAATTGGTAAAATGTTATTACCTTTTCGATTGGTAGCCGCGTTTTCGTGTACTATCGAATCAAAGTTAAAACGTCGTCTACGAAAGCCCATCTTACTGTATAAAAAGTCGCGGCGTGCCGTTGGTGTCGGTGGTGCTCACAAGCAGTGGTGTCGCATCAAACTTTTTTTTATTACTTGGCGTCCAGACGCTGCCGCGTCTTTTGATAAGCCTGCTTGACAACAATTGATTTCTATATTAAATTATCTATATACTATCCCATCGTCGATTTCGCAAAGTCGAAAATTGATGTTTGGCACGGATATTCTTTGATCTCTCTTTGCAAATCGCCCATGCTTTGTTGGTTCTGTTTTCGCCAAACACAACTAATACCATTGACTCACAAGTGGGATATTCGAAAACAGATAAGGGCAACGATGAGTGCTTTTCAAATGGCGTGTTGACGCAATCGCACACCTCACCGATTGACCACAAATAAACTGGTCAGAAAACTGGCTCCGAAAGACGAAACTTTCGAGATAATAAATTTTAACAGGAGGAAGTTCAAACGGGGTCAATTATGATCATTGTGATAGTGCAATACATCGGCTGGATACAATAAAACTTTGCAGGACTCAAGTATGTCGTGGTTCAACTTTGCGGTACCAGACGAACGACGGAAGGCGACCTGTCGGTTTCAGTCAAAACTGAATTTGAGCCTTGTGTGACATTCTGGGTCACAAGAGAGCCCAGCCTTTTTCAGCTCTGCGCTGTGCAGAACCTCGGAAAATAAATAGGAAAAATATTCACTTCTCATAACAGTTCAACTGTTTCCAATGAATGAAGCTGCGATTTTTTCGTTGTATTGCATCGAACCAGATATTTGCGATTTTTCAAAATCATATCGCTTTTACAAACATTGATTTTTACAATAATAGTCAATTCTAAGAATCCATTTGTACTTTTGAAGCATTAAGTCCCCATTTCGAAAGTTAGTCTGTTCATTTTTATTGGTCTCTTAAATAGTTTTGTGCTCGCGAATACTCTGTTACAAGCCCAAATTCCGCGGAACGAATATTCGGCGATTGGAAATATTTAAGGAATTTTAAGGGGACCCTCGAATTTCCTACAATGAAGGCACGGAAGCTACGGCACCGCTGCAAATCTCAGAAATGCATCGGGTCGACAATATGTCCGCTGCAGATGTTGAAGGATTTCGACGTATACAATATTTCAATTCAGAACCTCTCCTC